>BPLQ01001747.1:0-12950 GCA_021605075.1 Caerostris darwini | reverse complement strand
TTACAACTAGCAATTCGTCGTTCGTAGTTTTAATGGAGTTCCTTGGCCTATATTTTGACCTTTAACTCCAGAATGGAAAACACATAAAAGTTCATGATATAAAAACATTGATACAGGGAAAAAACAGGAAAAGTGATTAGGAAACTGCCCATATTTACAAATTTATAAAAATTTACAAAGTACAGTTATACACAAATTAACAAATCTATACAAAGAAAGTGAAAAAAGAAAAATAATAAAAAAAGAAAAGTAGTATCAAAAAATTACTAATATACAAAAAAGGAGAAGTGCAAAAAGTGTATACAAATAATTAAAAGAGAATAAAAGAAATGGTGAAATATACTACAAAGTGGAGTAATTGCTGCTAGAAATGATGACAAAGTCTAGGTCAATTGCAAATTATGCAGAGACGCCCGAGGGCGCTTAGCGTTTTCCGGCAATGTGAAATCGTATCTAAGAAGATTACGGATTTCATCATTGGGAATAAGATTAAGGTTTGCGTAAAAATTTGTCGCAAGTTTGAGCATAAAATTTTGAATAGAAGGGAGGGATAGACTACGACGGATGTCATCATTTCTAAAGTACCAAGGAGAGTTCGTAATCATACGAAGCATTTTATTTTCAATACAATTAATATATTTAATATGATACCTTGCAGCAGAACCCCAAACCGGGCAAGCATAAGTTTACAACTAGCAAGGATAAAATATTGCGAAAAAATACAATAAGCATATAATAACATAGTGATAAATGTATACGCCAGTTTTAAATGGGGTTAAAGTCTCTGAAAAGTTCTTTTTCTTGTTAAACTACAAAACTGTAAAATTTACGTATTCTCACATAATTGTTGTTCATAATTGCATAGAATATATTACAGTTCAAACATACATTAAATATTATTATTAACTTACTTGGAATAAAATACGATGAATCCATAGAAAGTGACGCCATTTGTTTCGCCATATTGTAAAGGCAGCTAATATGTAGATACTGATTTGTCTTGTTTCGTTATCAACGAAGAAGCGTTTATCAACAAGAGCAAAGATAAACCTGCAGTTAAATTTGCCTTCGTTTTCCCAACTATGTTAAGTAGGCGTTTAAATAAAAGCAATATTTTATCATGTTTTTATATATGCAATTATTATTTTATTAATTAATACTTTTAACATTATTTGTCTTTTAAATTGATAAGTTTGTGTATAGAAGGAAAATATCATCTAGATGGTTAAAAAATGAGAAAAAAAAAATCAGATGATTATCTTGGCGATATTTGGCTGGTATTTGGCTGTTTGGTGATTTAAACGTGAAAAATATAAAAAAGCATGAGAAGCTATTGGTTAGAGAAGTTCATAGCTGGGAAAAATTTGATACCGATGCCTTATCATTCATTGAATTTCTATTTAGAATTATAAAAACAAATAATATTAAAAAAAAAAAAATTTCAAGTCAATTAATACTTAGGTTTATTTTAGTTAATTTTTATTAAATAATTACAATTAATATAAATATGTAAATTCATATGACAGCATCACAATATTAAGTGGCAAAATAGAAATCGAATTTCCTTAATGAATGAATGAATTAATTAATATTTGAAAAAACTGTATTAACATCAAGTGTCATCCACTACAAGTTTAAAAAAATGTATTTGAACTTGAGTGGATGAATAAAAAGTATTTTATTAATGATTGCAAATTTGAACAAGATATATATATAGGGAAATCGTGAACTAATAGTAGGAATTAAAAACCTTCATTACTATTAGTTATAACAGAAACTTTGCTTTCGTACGCTGAATTTGATGTTTTTTGCTTTGTTCTATTACCAATACAATTTGCGCAACTTTTGCTGTTTGTTATTAAATATTTCGAGCTTAACTAACATTCTGTTTGTTTTTTTGAAGTACGACAGTCAGTACTGCGATAGTCATTAATTCCTAACTGTGCATTCAGAACATTAATATCCAAAATGTGAAAGCTTTTAAAAATTATGAAATATTTAAATGAAATCCTTTTTCTTTAATTATCTCTGAAATAATTTTCCCAGCTAGAATATTGCTTTTTTATAAAATTTAGTTTTAATAATTATTTTCAATTGAAGAAATATAAATTTTCATGAAAAAGGAAAACGCCCGAATTAAAATATATTCTCAAATTTTTATCATAAAAATTGTATAGTATTTTTTATCAAATTAACGAATACAGCATTTCATTTCTGTGTCTAATTATTGAAAACACGCCCGACTCGTGGCTCAGTGGTAACGTGAGCCGCTGGTGAACATTAGGGCTGAGGCTCAATCCGCGGGCGACTTTGTTGTAGACACTGTTCCAAAGAACGAGGATACTCGATGGGGATTGTGATGTTCAGCCTCTTCCCTCGTTCGTCGGATTACCTGGTGGGAGTTTTTCAGACTTTCTTCCCCTATGATACGCAAATTCGGGGTAGTTTCCCCCAAAAAACGAGGATGCTCGATAGCGTTTGTGATGTTCAGCAAATTGCCTCGTAAGTCGGACTACCCGGTGGGAGTTTTTGGGCTTTCTCTCTTACAATACTCAAATTCTGGGTAATTCTCCATAAAAGTCCTTCCGGAAGGCACTGCCCTTCTTTTTCAGCGACAAGGAGAAAATCACACTTCTACCTACGGGTTCTCCATCACAGCAGAGCGGCCTGATGGCCAATTGGAGAGAGCTGTGGCCTATGGTAAAACATCCTTGAGGTTCAAATCCTGGCAGTGGCATGGATGTTTGTTAGTGGTTCGGAATCCACATTAAACTGTAGGTCCCGGTCTAAAGTGTGCAAAAAACGACAGTAGAGCGACAAAACAAACCATCACAACAGAAACTGCCCTCCCTCCTTGAGTACAAATACGAGTTTATGGATTGGGCCCAGATATTACTGTTGACTATATAGAACATATTCTACATGATAATACACAAACTTATCAATTTAAAAGACAAATAATGATAAAAGTATTAACGACCTAAGATAAGAACAAAACAAACACTCATTAAAAACTTATTAAAAAATCCACAATTTATGTTTCAAAAATCTAATTATATATCATACAACTTGTTTAACTTGCACCTCAATGTATATTTTCATGCAATAAAATATACACTCATGTCCATAAATTAAGGATAATGAAGTTCAGGCAAAGAAAGAGACAGAAGCAAAACAAATTTGACTTATTTGTAAAGTCTATTTATTAAACAAAAGGTAAAAAGCAAAAAAGATGCTATATGTTTGACATAATTAATTAAAATTGCGATTTTTACTCCCTGGAGCAAATTTCAAAAAAGAACCTATTTACAAAAAACAGTATAACATGGTTAGTATGACAGTTAATATGGAGTATGTCTCCCGGACGATGCAATACAGGCCTTACAACGCCTAGGCATGCTGAGTATCAAATTATCAATATGATGTTGGGGAATATTACACCACTCATCAAGCAATGCCCTCCGAAGTTCCGGTTGACAGGTGGGAGGTGGTTGACGGGCTGCAATTCGTCGGCCAAGCATATCCCACACATGCTCTATTGGATTAAAGTCCGGTGAGTATGCGGACCAATCCATACGGGTGATATCCTCCAATTGAAGGCATTCGTCTACAATGTTTGCACGCTGGTTTGCACGCAATGTTTGCACGCTGCAAAGGACGGGCGTTGTCATCCATAAACAGAAATTCAGCACGCATGGCGCCACGAAACAAACGTACATGTTGTTCCAGAATGACATCCCGATAGATGTGGCCTGTAGTCGTTACACTCTGAACATACAGGTCAATTCTGGAACCAAGAATAATTCCTCCCCAAACGAGCCATGCTGCACCACCGTAACGGTGTCGTTCAATGGTGTTCTCTCATTGGTAACGGGTACCTGGCGCTCTCCATATGAAAGTCCGGCGAGAATCAGACTGCAAACTAAACCTGGACTCTTCAGAAAACATCACACCAGACCACTGTTGCGGTGTCCACAATGCATGCTCTCTACTACAGGTTAATCGCAGGCGACAGTGAGTTGCGGTAAGTGGAACACATCTGACAGGCCTACGAGCATATAGACCAATGTGCCCTAAGCGTCTGTACACGGTCTGCCTTGAAACTGTCGTACCGGTAGCTGAAGAGAGCTGACGAGACAGGTCTGATGCTGTGCTCCGTCTGTTTCTTTTGGCAGTAACTGCTAAATACCGGTCCTCATTCGACGTTGTAACTCGAGGGGGCGACCTGTGCTGTAACATCTACTCACATTACCATCTTCTTGGAATCGTTGCCAAAGCTTGGAGATGACACTCTGGGCGATTCCAAGTTCCTCGGATACTTCCAGCTGGGTACGTCCACATTCCAGTCGTCCGATAATTCTACCACGTAAAAAATCATCCAAATGCTTCCTTTGTGCCATAACTATGCGGTTATGGCACTGAAAGGCTTTTAAAGCGCTTTGAACAATTTTACTTCTTTGCCACCATTTCTTATATACCCCTCTCTTACACTCTCGTCATTGTGACGTATCACTATCCGCGCCATCTGGTGGTTTCTGCAATTTGTATATTCTTCTTCAAGATTTTTATTTTAGAGTTCAATTTCTGTGGGATTCAGAATTATCCTTAATTTTTGGGCATGAGTGTAAATCAAATGGAAATATCACTTAAGGAAACCGAGAATTGGAACACTTGTTTTATTAAATAAACGCAAAAATATCTTGAAATCTTGCTACTTTTGATTTCTTCCAACAAAAGCATTAAAGAAATTAATTTTGAAATGCAATAAATTTAAAGGTGTCCTATGAATTAAAAAAAAATTTTATGAATTAAAATTGTATGTATTCTAAATCTGATGTCTACAACGGTTTCATAAAATTCAGATACTGAAGTTATCAATGGCAATATAATATTATCAATGTCCATTTATGATATAAATTATTAACGACATATAGTATGCATATGTGTGGGTTTGTATGCTTGTCTATTTTGTTTGCATGTGTAATTTGTATGCAGTATAAAATCGTTAGAAGATGTGGATATGGTTTAGAATTATATTAGCTTAAAACCCTTTTGCAAATGCTATTATGATCTATAAATATTAAATAAAAATAAAACTATTATAAAATGTTGAAGTTTTGCAGGGATGCATTTTTAAAAGTTAGTTTTGTGAAATCATTGTAAACATCGATGAGTAAACATTATATTAATAGTAAACATCGAAGAAAGGATTCATCATTAAGTAAACATTATATTAACAGTAAAAATTGAAGAAAGGATTCATCATCAACATTATATTAATAGTAAACATTGAAGAAAGGATCTATCATTAAGTAAACATTATATTAATAATAAATATCGAAAAAAGGATTCTTTTAATATGAATTTGTTAAATTTTCGTTGAATTAATTTTGTATAGAATATTTTCTAATGATTTCCAAAATGTTATTGGTAAAAAAAAAAAAAAAAACTGATTTTTGATGTATATTCAAACTTATTTGAAGCAACAATAAATGTTTTTTGATAAATATTATATATTTATTTATATGTTTATGTTGTAGATGTGTCATGCTTTTCAAGAAATTTATCAATAAGAACTAATGATAAAATTAAAAAAAAAATAACAACTTTATTATGTTTGTAAACATATAAAATACTTGGAAATCACTAAAGCAGACATTCAAATAAGATTCATAAAAAATGTATAAATTTGTATTAAAAAATAATAACAACCATCGAGTAATTTAATTGTTACTAGCCTAGGATACGACTAAATAAGATAATTCTGTTCTAATAATCTCTGTAGAAATAACTTTTTAACAGCGTTTTCGATTTTAAACGAAAATGATCTACTTCATGACAGAAAATCTTACACGAGTGAGAGAACCTCTCTTTAAGTGACTTCATTTCCTTTATTTTGTTGTCACTGTTTTTTTTTTTTCAACTTTGTCACTGTGTCGTTTTACATTTAAAAATTGTCATAGCTGTTACCTTAACAAAATTTCAGCGCAAAAGCCCTTAATAATTTGGTTATTCACCATCTAGCTTCATCATTTTTATTTCACCGCGTTGATTCACCGCTTTAAATCGGTATTCACTCTATTAAACTTTTTTTTTTATTATTATTATTTTTTTTAGTATTTGGTCAAGATTCCTTTTAGGCTTTACCGCTTTCTTTCCCCAGCAATGCTCTTTCATCTTTCCAATGGACAATCCAAGAAAGAAACTAACGGCTGTCGCACAGCCGCTTAGTTACAGCAATATGTCGACATTTAAAAAGTCATCAATCACTAACATTTAATATAGTTCTTAACTAATCTGATAAATTAAATTCGGCATTTTTCTGAATACATTTTTATAATTGTTCTTATAGTTCGCTTATGTCACTAATCACTAAATCAGCAGCGTTTTTCTGCGTAATTTCTGTAAACACGTTGCTTTGGTATCCTGGTGCCCCAAGCGGCCGAAGGCCAAGACCCCGGGTATGCAATATTCTTGAAAATGCTGAACGCTTCCTTTTCGCTCATTAAATCTTTGCGATTCTGTAACAACTCCCCGAATTCCTCAGCTGTCAGCTTGGTAAAATTCAAGTATGGAGCAAACTCAATGAAAATATCTTTGAAGCTTCTTGCGTAATTTTCGTGCTTCACGTATTCGTTCTTCACCCAAGCGAGCACCCATGAAATTCGGTCGTATTCTGAAACAAACGAAGTGCGAGGCAAGTTGAGAATTAACTTAAGCATAGATGGCGTCACATTACACAGTTCTTGAGCAGCCAAGACTTCAGGGGTTTGGTTCTCCAAAACTAACTGGCATCGTTGTTTCAGATTCTCGCAGTTAAGTATTTCGCCTGCTCGAAAAAGCTGGAAAACGTTATGTTTGTCTGGTTTCGAACACATCAGCGCATCGTGGCAGACGTCTGAGAGAGTCTTTATTTGGTAAAGGCCTGCGGCATCGTACAGTTTTATAAGAAGTGGAATATTTTTGTTCTGAGGATCCAATGATGATCCATACATAAATCTAGAAAAATAAAATATAACATGGTTATAGAATTTAGTCACTTTTAAACTATTAATTGTTGCATTATTATTATCAGTTGAAAAAATATATAAAATTAAAAAAATGAATTGAAATTGGAAAAACTGTTTGTGGTGTTTCAAAAACATTAAAGAATACAATTTTTTTGAAATTTTGAAATTTATTTAAAAGGTGATGAAGGGAATTTCTACTCATGCATTCAGTCAAGGGATATTTACAATAAAAATTAAATATATTTAAAATTATTGTAATATCAGGATCGAGTGACTAGTGCTTGGTGCGACAGGTTTCTGGTTCGAGATCCGGCGACCCATGGATGTTTGTAGAGGTTCAGAATCTACTTTAAACAGCAGGTTCTCATCTAACATGCCTGTTAGACTTAGGGCCAACAAGAGAAGAAACATATCCGGTTTCAAAATTTGCCAGTAGGCAGACAGTCTTGGCCCACCTTGAAAAACTGTTTGCGCCAATGAAGAAGAATCGTAATATTACCACTTAATTTTGAGAATTTTATAAGCTAATAGTTTTAAAAAAATGGCTCAGACATTGAATTATGCGGATGATACAGCAGTTGCGGTCTCCACCAAACACGAACTCTCTAGTAAATTAAATAATTGTCTCACGCAGCTCGAAGGCTGGCTCACGCGATAGAAAATTAAAATTAACGTAGACAAAACCGAAGTTGTACTCTTCACGAGACTCAGAATCCCTCCACCTAATATTTTCCGTTTTAATCAACCCTTTAAATGGACTAACACTACTAAATAGGTGTATATCTTGATAGCAAACTAACTTATTCATCATATTAATCATATTAAACATAAATATAACATTTCTCTATCGCATGCTATATCCCTTTATTAATAGAAAATCCCTCTTATCCTTGGATAATAAGCTAATCTTTTACATGTATTATTTGCGTTCCATTATCACGTATTCTAACCCAGTTTGGGGTTCTGCTGCAAGATGCCACATTAACTACATTAGTAGACTTGAAAATAAAATTTTAAGAATGATTACTGATTCTCTGTGGTATTTTAGAAATGATAACATTCGTCACAGTCTTGCCCTCTCTTCTATTCAAAATTTTATACTCAAGCTTGTTGAGAAATTCTATGCAAATCTTGAACATATTCCGAATGATGAAATTCCTAATCTCCCGAGATACGATTTTACTCTGCCGGAAAATGCTAAACGTCCCAGGGCGGTTCTTTACAATTTACAAAGTTCCTAGACAAACTCGTCCTTTAGTCATCATTTCTAGCAGCGGTTACCTATCCTCCTGTGGAATCTCTTTTTATTTTGCTATTTTACTGTTTTATATTATTTATTTTCTTCTTAAAATTTTTAATTTGGGGAGATTTTCCTTAACTACTTATTTCCTGTTTTTTGATAACCATGTTTCTCCTACTTATTGACCAGATAGGAGTTTAAGGCCCCCTGGGCACAAGATACTCCAATAAGCTGTAAAGACTGACGGACATTGAATTTACGCATAAAAGATGCCATATTAATAGAAAAAATGAAATAATTCCACAAGCGCAGCAGAAGGCAACTTTCTTACTAGGAATTTAAGAGCCTGCAATTTTACTATGATATTCTAAGTGACCTTGTTATGAATTAATTTAAATAGCACAAAATGCAACAGCCAAATAATTTATAATATATTTCTAATTTTTATATCGTTATAACATTAAGAGCCTTAATTTTGATATTCTGGCGATACCTATTGAACGATGTAATCATGTGTACTAAAGCAAATGTTGCTACAATAAAAATAATAAATATATAGCCAATTCATCTAGTTTGTTATTTCTCATTCTATATAGACCAGTAATCGCTAAATTTTTTGACTGCGATATCTTTCAAGGTTTCTGGAATTTATCTTATTGGTATTTATTTTTTCTCATTTTATTTTAACATAATTATAATAGGATAAGCAAAAAAGACATATTAATTTTTATATTTATTTCACACCTAAAATATTTAGTATATATTATTATATTGGTGGAACGTCAAAAAATACATTTTCGATTTTGACATTCTTCTTAATTTTGTTTAATGGTGAATATCGCATTTGGTCCCCGTGTTGATCCTGGATAGAGTACCCCCACTGTAGCCTATGCATGCCATCGGTACCAGTGCCCGTGGGTATAACCAGGATGGGGTAAAGTCATACTTCTCTCTATGGGTTCCTCATGTCTTGTGCTGCAAGTTCAAGGACAAAAAGAAGTTGCACTTTTTTTTTACCCTTTATCATCTTGTCAATTGGGTTCACGGACTTGGTGTAGATGTTGTTGTCCATCAAGTGGGATAAGAAACAACACATTTTGTCCTTTTTAATGGGATTCATAAATATTTTCCTGAATTTGTTCCATTATACCACTATTTATTACATTACTAACCGAGTTATAACTTACAATTTTTATCTGCTCCTTATCCACCACGACACCAAATCAATTCTTAACAATCAATCAATTAATAGATTTGTTTGAATTTGATTCTTGTGAACTCGCTAGAGTTGACAACGACAACTATCGTAACCATTGGATGGTAGGAAAATCGTGGTGTGGGTCACTTTCTTTGATAGTTCGGGATTCATCAAAATATTTAAACACCTTGGTATATTAAATGCATACAACATTATATTTGTATATAATAATTAATTTTTTCCTATAAAGGGACAGATTTTTCAAAAAAGATATCAGCGCGTATATTTATATAGATATACATCGCAAATAATTCCTAAGATTGGTTTGTGGGACAACAATTGATTGACATGTTGATTTGATTTTAACATCTTCTCTGATCACGAGCGACCTGTTGGCCAATTGTCTAGCGCTCTATTTTTTGCTACCACAGGATTCAGATTCGCTTCCTGGAGGTGGCAGGGATGTTTGTGAGTGATTCGGAATTGTGAGGTTCCTGTCTAATTAGCCTAGTATGTGCAGAAAATAACCGTAGAACGACATACCAAATCTACCCTGATTGTGGAAATTCCATATATTAATCCTGCAGAGATGGAATGTGATATGTTGGAAATGTGGACCCGGGAACAAAAATTTCTGCCATCTGTTGCACAGGATTTTAAAGTCATTTCTCATCAATGAATGCATTTTTTGGATTAAAATGGTCTTATTGATCTTATGCATAAATGCTAATTTCCTGGAAAAAGAAAAAAAACGATAAGTGAGTGAGGTGAACTAACTGGTGGGAGTTTTCAGGGTTTCCCATACGATACGCAAATGCAGCGTAATTCCCCCTAAAAGTTCCCCTGGAAGACACTGCCCTGCTTCTTCAGTGACATGGAGCCAAGTCAAACTACCTACGGGTGCTCCATCATCCCTCCCCTTTTTCCTCCATCCTTGACTAGACTACTCATGGGATGTCCGCCCCGCACTACTGGACACTGAGAATTAGACACAACAGACGGATGACACAATGCAATTAATTTGATCTCAGATCTTGGACTACCTTTCATATTAAGAAAAGTAATATGGAATAAGAATGCTGCTCTAAGCAATAATATTGTGTATTTTTAAGAAATTATCTATAAAAAGTCTTTTGAAAACATTTAATAATTTATTTCACAAATTTGTTAATAGATCCAATATAGCGAATCATAAACAGATTCAATATAGTAGGAGAAATAGATTCACTATAGTATCACCTGTCACAAGAGTTTTTCTATGGATGTCACATGAAAACAAAATAAACCCTTACTTCAGCATTGCTTCAAACGTGACCGGAGACACATCGTTGATGGGAAAATTGGATTTTGCGTTCTTTTCGGGAATGTAACACATGTCAGCGAACACTGGGCTCCACATGGAAAGAATAAGCTTGTGGGCAGAAAATTCGATGCACCCGTCGCCGCGTTTCACAGAAAATGTTACATCGGTCTCTGTCTTGTTTTTTTGAAAGAGTGACAATACTTCAGGGAGACTGTACTGTTCTTGCCCAACGAAATTCGGAACTGAAATGAGAGATATCATCGTTTATAAAATTAAAAATGATAATAGTTAAATGACTTACTCTTGTATTTACAAGTAAAGATTGTACATGCAAATTATACTGGATAAATCAGGAGCAAGCCTGGCATGCGTGTACATTACTATGGAATGGTTATTAATGGCAATACCAGTGTAAATTACAATTTTTTTGAAAAAAAATTATAGAAAATGTGTGATTTTACGACGATGAATTGTGATTTTCTTTTTTTCGGGATAAATATCGTGTATTTTTTTTTTTTTGAATTGGTGATACTGCATTGTTCTAGTATGGCATTTAACGTACAGCATTTAACATATTCGTCTAGAGAAGGGGTGGCCAAACCGCGGGCCGCGTGATGCCCGCTTTGATTACTTTTCCAGCCCGTGAGATTTATCTCACTTTTACAAAATATAATTATTTTATAATGGCTAAAGTAGTGAAAACCAATGTATTAAAAAAATACATTATGTGTGCATCCTTATATTCAAAAATTAACTGCCGAAATTATAAGAAAAATTTAGCTTTGATATTAAAATAATATTCTTGCGAATATATAGCAGATATTGCCTGTTTTATTGATGAGTTTACAGTTATAAGTTCGCAGAATAATTCAAATTATATTCTGCGAAATCAGGATGCTCGCGCATCTTGAAACATCTTACATAACAGATTCTATGTTTCACTTTATGTGATCATCAGTGACATCATCATCAGTGACATTTCAGTGACCATCTCTAGATACGCACAGTTGATTGCTGATAGCAGAGCAAAAAAGACCCTTAGTTAGTTGTAAAATAAATATTTTTTAATGATTTCATTTTTCTTATTTCGTTTATATTTATATATTTTTTATATTTCATTTTAGTGTTATATATTTCTCTGCAATGTGCGTTTAGTGTCATTATTATTATATTATCAATGTTAACCATGCAAAAATCATAAGTGCATATGTAATATTATCTATGTTTACATGTACGAATAGTAGTAAGGACAAAAATATTAACTCATTGTGTTTCAATTTTTCACTCCAAAAAATGTCTATAGTGGGTGTAAATCTAATAGGGGATATATAATTTTATATGCAGCAAGCGGAGTTATGATGCATTTTCAAAGTGGCCCGCAAGATCATTTGGGTTGGCCACCCCTGGTTTAGAGCGAAATTGAATAGACGCCATCTTTCAGGTGAGCAAACAAGCTTCTCAAATTTCTTTTCATCTTGTACAACTCCTTCTTGGTGTTGGGATTTCATTCTTCCCTACTCCCCCCTTCCCCACGGTGTAAATCTGTGCTTAGTTCTTTTCTTATTGTTAAATTAACTTTGTGAATTTTGATTACGCAATGACGTATTTTAAATAATATAATTGTTATATTTAACAATTAATGCAATATACAAATATTTAAGCAATTAAAATATACCAAAGAATTTACTAAAATTATCATTGCTTTTCAAAATAACTTAATTAATCTGAGGCAATGTAAAGAAAACTTTATACATATTAATTTTTAAAAACTTCTAATGTACTGTTGATTAATATTATTCATTAGTGTAAAAATTTATAACTTTCAATAAGAAACAGAAAAATAACTGAATGTCACTTTAATACAACAAAAGATTAAAAACAAGAGATTTTAAAATAATGTATACATCTGAATTCATTTTAATATTTTATACGTGAATAAAGAATCATCTTAACACATCTGTAGCAAAACAAAAAAAACAAGAAAAAATTATTATCAAAACTTAATGATTAATAATTATATAAAAATATATTGCAAGATTAAATATATTTTTTTGATGGAATCAGGGAAATTTTTTCCTCGTAATGCAGTAAAAGAATTTTGTAAAAAAGAGTTTTGAAAAAATTCTAACCGTGAAACTCTAAAAGAGTTTTCAAAAAATTATCACAGAAAAAAAGTTTATATATTTTTACTTCTTCACA
>BPLQ01001744.1:0-12038 GCA_021605075.1 Caerostris darwini | reverse complement strand
CAGAGATCAACCTAATATCGATATCTAGCCTTTATTTCCGCAACCAAAGGTCGTAGACATATACTTCCAATTGCAAATATGTTTCAAATGATATTGGCATTCCTGATGTGGCATTTTTATTTTTAAAAAAATCAATATTGGATAAAGAAAAATTTAACTTTTTACGCAGTCCTTCAGTTCCTATTGTTATATTTAGTAAAGCTTTACATTTATTCTAACAAAAGTAACATAAAAAGTGTCACCTCTGTGTGACCAAAATTGACCGATGTATTTAACGATGTAGAATGTCCACAACGATTTGACCCTCATGGATTTTATCTTGATGGTTACATGAAGAAACAGGTTTGTGGGACTCAGGCAACCTATCTGGATTATCTAAAATAGCGTTTTCTTTCCTTGATTGTAAGAGTTGCACACACTATGAATCCAAGACTCAGTATTGTCCCACATTCAATTGAGCATTCCACGAATGATTAATATTTTGAACAATATTTCCTTTATATTCTACCACTTAATAAATTTTATAATTGAAGCCCAATAAAGAACAAAAAATTCTCATACTTCAGCATTGAATATTTCGGTCAATTGTGCTACATTTATTAGAATGAGTTACACCAAATATAACTATAGAGACTGGGGAACTGCATATTTATACTTCAGCCAACATAGATTAAATATAAAAATGCCAAATCGTGAATGCTTTTTTTATTTAAAACTTTGTTCTGATTAGAAGTATATATCTACAATATTAAGTTTCACCCTGATGTATATACATAGTGAGTGAGTGTGGCTGCTTATGTATGTGTATGATCACGAAACATAGGAAACAAATTGTGTTCTAAATTTATCATTTATTTCTAATAAGATTTAATTTAATTCATTTTTTTAAGAAATTATTTCAGTATATTTCTTATCTCTTATCCCCTTCTCTATCTCTTATTCCTTATCTATTAATATTTTTCAACAATAATTATTGAAAAATGATAAGTAAACTAATTCATATCGTCCTGATAAAACATTAAGGTTATTATTCTTATACTGATTTAGAGAATCTTCAAATATAAAATTAACAATTTTCAAATTTAAAAAAAAACAATCTACATATATGCAAAACCGTTTTTTTAATTCATTGTTAAAAAATTTGACAATTATTAAAAAAATTCAATTTAAAAAATATTTTAGACGGAAAATGACAAAAAGGTAAAAAGTAAATAATTTTTTTCTTCAAGGATCATTATAAAGCTATCAAGGTAAATATACAAATTTCATTGAAGTACTTTGGAGAAACTGAAGACAATAATTTTCCCCAAAAATAGCACAATAAATCAATATTTCTCATTGTAAAAAATGAGGTTGCTAAATGATAACGCCAAATATGAAGTGCTTTTAAATTGTTTCTCATTTTTCACATATACTTATCAAAGAAGACACTATTCCTCCTAAAATGCACTTAAGGTGATTTGAATTGATTTTTTTCCTTCATCCATTAAATTGATTTATCCACCTTCCTCACTCAATAAGTGGCCAAACTTCTAGATATCTTGCACACACTTCTTTTTGATTGCTATGTCATTAGTAGATCATTCGATGTTGATTAAATGTTCTTGGATATGATGAAAATGACTTCGATTATGATGTTAACTTTAAATGTTTATGACTTCAACGTTTTAGTTCTATTACAGTTATCTTTGTTGAAATATGATAGTTTTCGATCTATTATTTTTTATGATAAAAAAGCATATTTTTTGTGTCAAAATTTTTTATTATGTGATATGTCTTATAGAATTCGGAATTAAATTTAAAAAAATTCTATTCAAGAGTGATAAAAAGGGAAGCATTTATATAACAAAAAACCTTGATTGAAAACATGGTTTGAAAACAACGAGAAAATCCTACAAACTGGCAAAGATAAGTAATAAAATTAATACGTAATATCTCATTTTAAAGAATCTTCTTCTTCAACGGCGTAACAGCCCCTTGGTGCTCCAAGGACGTCTACCAATACTGGCAGATTTCGAGACAGGAGATGGTTTCTTTCACGGGGTAGGGTTGTCAGCCGTACGTTCAACGTTCTACAATCATATTAGACCGGGACATACGGTTTAAAGGGGATTCCGAACCACTACAATCACCCATGGTATCAATCTGAAACCTGCAGCACCTAGCGACAGAGTGCTAGTCACTCGGCTATCAGGCCCCAATTTTAAGGAAAGATTGCATTTAAATTTTTTTAATAGTTTTACCAATTATTAATGAGTTCTGAAAATCAAAACATTGAATAGAAAATAATAAAGCTGCAAAAAAAAATTTTACATAGTTCTTCTTTATTTTCAATAACTACTGAGCCCGACTTGTGGCTTAGTGGCAACGCGCGCCGCTGGTGAGAATTAGTGCTGAGGTTCAATCCGCTGGCGACTAGACACTGTTTCAAACGTGGATAGTCGATGGCGTTTGTGATATTCAGAACCTTACCTCGTTTGACGGACTACCTTGCGGGAGTTTTTTCGGATTTTCTCCCATACGAAATGCAAATGGGATGTTATTCTCCCTAAAAATCCTCCCGGAAGGCACTGCCTATTTCTTCAGGTACACGGAGCGAAGTCAGACTTCTACCTACAGTTCTTCATCACAACAAAAGCTGCTCTCTTTCCATCCATCCATAAGTAGACTACTCATGGGATATCCGTCCAGTACTGCAGGACATTCAGAATTAGATACAACACAACAATAACAACAAAATAACGATAATAAGTGATAAAATTAATGCACATTATTCTAATTTTAAAGAATGGTTGCATTTAAATTTTGTTAATAATTTTACCAATGATTAATGAGTTCTAATCAAAAGAAAATCCTTATAAATGTAAAAAAAATCTTCTTTTACCTAATTATTTATTTTCAATAATTACTGACGATTTTCACATATATTACACATTTAAAATTATTTTGAATACAATTTAAATTATAAAACCGCATGTTATTAAAAAAGAGCTATTGTTAAAATTGCATCTGTATTATTGAAACGAATAAATCATGTAATATATAATAAATATACAATTCAGGCTCTTAAAAATATGAAAAATAGCATTCAATTGTTGCTTCAAGAAATTCCATATTTCAAAGGATTCACTAGAATATGATGAATGAAGTACTCAAAACATTTTAGGCACAGTTAAAAGCGAAAATCAGCAACAAGACACACTTAAAAACATAAATCTTTCATATTCCAATTTGGCAAAATACCAAGTTTTTTATTTGTATTTTAGTAAATAAATAAAACGAAAGTGTAAAAATACAAAGTAATTTAAGGATGAGAAAATATTTTTCAAAGTCCCTCCATTTCAACACGATAAAATGTTCACAATCTGAAGGGTAACATTCTTATAAATAATATTTCATTAACCATTACATTTAACATATAGTTCACACATATGTTCATGCTTTTCATATTTCCTTGAAATTAAAATAAGTTTAATTGAAAAATAAATTCATTTGCAGAAGAACTATTTACTTCAAAAAAACTATTCAATAACGATAAAAAAAAATATGCTTTTGTCAGTATTGATAATATTGTGTCCTTTTATAACTCTGCTGAAATGAAATATCTTTCAAATTGTTCATGACAACAAATTATATCAGATGAATTCACTATATTTGTGAAATATGTTAAGAACCTATGTTCTCTGAATGAAAGAAATCTTTTTATTTATAATTTATCATTAAAGTTGGATTCTCACCAAATACTGATATCTCACATCGCATAAAGTTAGCCAATCAGAAGCCCGATTAGACTTTTTATTACACATGTTCTGTGATAGGCGATCTTAGTATTTGGAGTGATTTCAGCGTAACACTCTATTGCCAAATACGGGATCTATTTTTCTTTTGTGTAATTAGTCTTTTCGTGTTTTATATCAGGTTTTTGAATTGTTATTTATATAAAATTAATGATACTTAAAGAAAACTTTTAATCATTTCTCTTTTATTTTATAAGTTTATATCTTATACATGGTATTTTCACTACACAGTAAACTCTTATGTCATAGAACACCAACCAATCAAACAGATGAGAGGCAAAGAGATCAGGCTTTCTGTTGGCTGGCTTCTACTGCATAAGATATTAGTATTCAATGGAAATCATTTTTAAGATGTTTTTACTCAATTCTTTTTTTACCTTTGCCTTTTATCCTCTTTTATTTTCCTCAATTTGTTATATTTATATATTTTCTACGTTCTAATCACTGTCCTAACATGTTTTGCTGATTACTTACACTTGTAAATTTGGTGTACTTTTGTAGGGCACGATGAAATTTGATACCTAATTAAAAAAGATTAAAGATTATTTTTTTATAATTTTTCTTTCCATATATTTAAGACGTATTTATCTAGAAATTCTAACATAGTTTATTTAATTTTCTAATTTTTTGTTAACTTTATACATTATTTGATTTTCTTTAAAAATTACGTTACTACATATATTAGTGAACGTATCCCACCGTCTGAGAACCATTGTTTTAAGAATTTATGTGACTTAATTATATTATGTTACATGATGCAAATAAATAACTGCCACAAAAAATCATTAAACATACTGAGAAAAAACATAGAAAGAAAAATAGAAAAAAATATATAATAATACCCTTGCATAAAATAATTTATTACTTACTTTCTTATACCTAAGCACTAATCTCTTAAACATGGATCAGTTGTGGCTGCCTACTTTAAACAGTTTCCAAGTACAAAAAATAGAAAACAAACGACCTCAGCTCTTTTGACAATGCTAAAAATGACCTAATTAAACGACAGTCTTAAGATTAAAAGTTTACGTGGTCTGAACAAAATGAAGTTTTAATTACCTCTCGCTGACAAAGACGGTTTGAAAGAGTGCGCGTGTCTCTAATTCATTGAAAAGAAATGAGAAATTTACTGTGAGCCGGGGCAATCAAGTAGCTGTCATTTCAAATAAAATTCTCTGGCATGAAATAAATATTCACTGAGAAGTAAAAAAAAAGTTTCTTTTTCCGGGAAGTATTTTCAATTATTTTTTCTTAGAAATAAATTTCCATCCATCAAAATGTGAAGCATGATTTTTCATTACTAAAAATTTTCCAAGATATTACGATATTAGTAATTCTATGACCTTGTGGATATTTGTTTTTCATAATATAATACTCACATTAATAACTTATGTTAAGAAATTAATTTTTTCAAAGAGTGGTACTTGAAGAATCATTGTTTGGCTAATAAATTCGTATCTAATAATATCGTATAATCGTATAATCTCATAAAATATTTTATTTTGGAAACATTACATCCCATAATAAGTGGATAAAGGACATCTTTTTTGGAGAACAATCAAAGATATTTGCTTGTTACAGAACTTAAATCAATAAAATTCATCAGACAATCCAACTAATGAAGTAAGACACTTTATCTTAATAATGACTACTCGAATCTATTTTTTCGAAATTGTGGTTGCAATGTAATGTAGAGACAGTAATCCTTAAAGGTCATCTTTGAAGACAGTACAATCTTGTCTTTGTCCATCGTTGGACTTTTCGTAAAATACACAAGTTAAACAAACCGATGTACCACAAAAAAAGTGTAGACAAAAGAATCATGAAACAATACTTACTTCGAATTACAATTCTTGATTTGTTGAAAAATAGTAAGACACAAAAGATTTATTTCCTTTCTTTTTTACCAAGTAGTACTGTTTACTTATTTCGTCAAAATTAAAATGATTTAGTTTTCAGAAATCAATTGTTGACGAGCAATCTTTTGACGAGCAAAAAAATACAGTTGAATAATAAAGCCATTGAATTTTCGATACAGAAGTTTTCAATACATTTTTAATAGTAGCGGAACATAAAGCAAATGTATAATGCGTAGACATAATGTCTCAGATAGTATCGATTTTTCTTCATCGATGATTTCTAAGGATTCAAAGAAATTCTGTTTTGCTTTGTCTTATTTTCCGATGCTCTATTTCCTTGCAAAATTCTGTTTTTCCGATATTTGTTGATAAACAGATCGGTGACGATTATTGAACTATCATTGTTCGCATATTTATTGTATGTAAGGAATAACGTGGCTTGTAACAACAAAATTCTTATTTATCGAAGTTTATCTAGATGAAAGCAATGAACAGTTCGCTATCTTAGAATTCATAGAAATAAATCTCTTTTATTATTTTAGTATTTTAGCTTAGTATTTCGATAATAATGTAGTCAAATAATTCTCATTTATTGATCTTTTAATATTCATGCCTGAATATGTTTGCAAAATTGACAGATGTATTTTAATGCTTTATCAGGCAACAATCAAGATACTTTGTTGATGCAATTTTAAAATGCAATAAGTCTTGGGGATATCATAAAATGATAATTCTTTAAAACAATTCATTCATAACGGCTAATATCTTGATAGCTAATACTAATACGTTAGGGAAAGAACGAAATAAATGACGTAGATAAGATTCCTGCATCTAAAGTGGGGCGTAATTGAAGAATCTGAATCTCTTAGTTTGCAATAAATTATAAAACATGGATTAAAATATTTTCTAATACTTGAATGCTTTTTAAAGCACTTAGAGCCAGATAATTTTCGTTTATTTTCATAATTTTTCACTAATTGTTTTAATTTTTCTTCAAAATCAAAAAGTTTTAAAAAAAAGTTACGTGACTTTTTAAAGCAAAATTGGTATATGATGACGTGGTGAACAGACTGTACATCCCTGTTTTAAAGCAAGACTAAAAACAAAATTTTTATATTTATTCGCTGTAAATATATGTACATATAATCTAATATAAGATGCTTTTAATAAAATCCTGTTTAGTCTAATATTATTGATACTGTTTCAGTTTTCACATGATTTAATTGAATAGCAAAATAGTACCTGCTTTTTACTCAAAATGTTTTTGCATATTTATGAGAGCAAATCAAAATTATCAATCTATAACAATCTCTAATGATTGCCGAAAATATGAATAATAAGTGAAGTAGAATGTCTTAACGTGATTAATTACTTCAAAATGAATTCAAAGACGAGAAAGCTTTAAAATATTGATATACAATATTTGAAACAGACAGTATGCAACGTATATATATATATATACACACATGATGTACAAACAATACAATAACTGAAACATGATAAATAATATACAGACAACGATGTAATATACAAGATGTACAGGAATACAATATATGTAGGTACATATTTTATACAGGTATGCAACTACATGAATACTACAACAAGAATTATCGAATGAAAATATATTAAAAAATTCATTCTGTTCATTACTGCAAAGATAAAATATACTATAAAGAATTACATTAATTTATAATTAATTATAGTAATTAATAATTAATTAATATTATAAATAATAACAAATCATTATAATTAATAGTTAAGTTATGATATTAATTTCGAGAGAATATTAATTTCATTTACTTTATGAAAAACTTTTGACAAGTAAATTTCCCTACTACATACAGGCAATGCAAAGGCATTATTTATTTTGTGGCCACCATTATAGATGTATTTTGAGCATTATTGCAGATTTATTTTGTAACCATCATTACAGATGTATTTTGTGGCAATTATTACAGTTTGTTTTGTAAATCCCACCCTTAAAACGACAAGCCAGCCAAAAAAATGTACCTGTACTTTGTTATCATTAAAATTATACATTTACAATGACTTTACAATGCTGATAACTTTTACATATAAATGCACTAAAAAATTAAGATTAATATAAATAGATTTTTTGTGTACATTAAGACCATATTAAATAACTTTCATTTGTAACTCAAGAAATCTACCATAAATAAGATAATAATCAGACTGGTAAACATACTCATATTGCAGAACATTCCAATATTGTTACTATACCAACTCTGAAGTATACATATAATTCAAATAAATTAATTGTCATACTATAGCCTTTCTTAAAACAATGAGGTAAAAATTTTGATAAATAACCAAAAACATCTATTATAATAGGGTAAAATTTACTTATCTAGGAAAGATATTCGTTTTTAAGGGGTCAGCAGCTTTAACAAATAAATTTCAGGGTATATATTGGCAAATACAAATAAATTTATTATTTTAAGACTGTAAGACGACTCTTAATACAATGAAATAATAACATTCAAATTTAACTCAAACAATAAATAATTATAGATTCAAATTAATTAATCCTAGAAAGTTATTCATTTTATAGTGCATGTCAACACTCATTGGTACAGGTGAGGATGAGATAGCTGGCAAATTGATTGAAGAGTTATTAGTTCATAATTAATCTTCTCACCTTTGGTGAAGTAAATCCCGTGGCGAAACATAGATTAAGGAATACCCTACTGGGAAATATCAACAAATCGGTGAAATTAATGTGAGTAGAGAAATGGCTAAAACAATTACTATACTTGAGATAAGCCTACCAGGAAACAATAGAAAAGGCATTGCGTGACATTTTTATTGAATACCACTTTCGCAATTCTCCTATTCATCTGCTATTGAATTTCTGATTGTTTTGGACTTCTCATTACGTCTTATTAACCAAATAATAATGAATGCAATTGAAATACTTTAATGACATAATTTGTTACCATTTTTTTGTGTGATTAATGAAAATTTTTCTCACTTACTGATAGAAATTCATAAATTGTCTATTATCCAATGTTTGTCCTCTGGCAATCCATTTTAAAAATATCCCTTATTACAATAACATAACTGTTCAAAACATTATATAGTTCAAAATTCTATTCGAATTCATTACATTGCTTCTACATTAATTCACTACAATGATTTACATTGATTCTATATTGATTTACTACAATGATTTACATTTATTCTATATTGATTCACTACGATGATTCACATTGATTCTGTACTGATTCACTACATTGATTGAAATTTTGATCCACTACAATGTTTCACATTGATTCTGTATTTATTCCCTACAATGTTTCACATTCTATATTCTATTCAATTCTATATTGATTCACTATAATGTTTCACATTAATTCTTTATTGAATCACTACAATGTTTGAAATTTTGAATTCACTATATTGATTCCCTATAGTTATTAACATTGATTCTAGAATGATTTACTGCATTAACGGAAATTTTAAATTCACTAAATTGATTTAAATTTCGAATTCCCTACATTAATTTCAGAGAAATTTAACAATTTGAATTGTAAATGTATGATTTAAATGGTGCCATTATTTTTAACCTATTGGCATTATTTTTATTGTTGTTAAAATTTAACATTGTAAAATTTCACAGACGTAGTATTTTTAATTAATTTATACAAGGAAATATCATTTGTTCGTGCACTAGATTCGTTTACGTGTAAGCTATTAATTTTATTTTACTGCAGCCAAATTGTCTGAAAAATGAAGATAAGCATAAATTCTTGTTAACAACTCTTACAGTTATACTTCTTTAAAAAGAATTCTCTTACATTCTTCATTTTTATAACCAATTTAAAATTTCCAAAATTGTATTATATGATAAATTTCTATAATAAAAATTATTGCAATAATTTTAATAAATAATGTCAGTTTGGTGAAAAAATCAAAAATTACTACAATAACTTTTTTTTTAAAATCTGTTGATTTATTTATAAATAATAGTAATGTATTCAAAAACATAAATAATAAAATAGTAATAATTCTTTAGTATATTTATATTCTCGATTATGGTTGAATCCTGTTATACAAAACATAATAATTACTTTTACGTTAGTTACTTTTATGCATTTTCTTTTCTCTTAATGTGATTGGTTTCCTACATATATATATATTAACTCTATACAAAAACATTAGTAATATTTTTTTGTTGCATTCGAAAAAGAACATATACAAAATAATGTACTTTCAGAATGCAACAAAAGTGTAATATTACTACAAACTAGAAAATGTATATAATTTATCTTTCTGGCTCATAAATTTTATTTCTTAGTTCATGATCAAAGCAACTCAGAAATTGCTATTTATAATAAATCATTTTTAGTTCGTTATCTTATTATTTTATATAAATTTTAAAAAAAACATTTGTGTGTTATTACCTAGGAAGATTTAATGTTATAGTCAGCATTTTTATATATCCTTTTTTTAACAATTCTACAAAATTAAGATGGTTAACCATAATACAAAAATTTGTTAAGCAATAAATTATTTATTAATTACACTTAAAAAGTCTTAAGGCCTATAAAATTGCAAATTATTGTGCTGTTAGTTATTTTTTTTTTTTTTATCAAATTCTGAACTTCAATAATTATTCCGGAAATTTAATTAGGATTTTAGCCGAATGTAATTATTTGCACGTAAAAAAATAAATGTTTATCATGTTTATGGATTATGTTTTTAAAATAAAGATATCTAATTTATTTTAATAAGAAAAGTTTCATCACAAATGCATTCATGCTTACATTCATTCTCGAATAAAATTATTCACACAATTTTAATTTTCTTTCCCGTAATTAAACTTTACGAAAATAAGATATTCTTTATGTTTTGAATTTATTCTAATTATTTTTTGTGCTTAAAGTATTATTGTTATAAATATTTTAATTATAGTACTTCAGTTAAGAGTTACGAAAATTATGCTCTCATAATTAAAAACATATTTAATGCTGAGATATATGAGGCACATTATACATGCCAAAGAATAATTTTTCTTTGTTTAAAATTACATTATTAAAGTTCAGAAATTCAATTTAGTGAGATATTTTTTTTTAGGTGAACTTCATCGAAACTCTTGGAAAGCTATTAGCAGTTTTTTGTTGTTGTTTTAATAATTTCTTGAACAATGACCACATGGAAGTAACAGCTCTTGTAAAACTTTGTTCTTTTTTCTTTTTCTTAATATGTTTCAGTTTGTTATTAAATACGTGTAGTAGCAACAGATAAATATAAAAATTCAGTTTTCAAAAAATACAAAAAAGAAATAAGTCTAACTTCAAAAAAATAGCTTTTTTTTTTTTTTTTTTTATATATATATTATAATTTTTATAATTTTTATAAATATTTTATTTTCTAAATCTACAATTCAAATTAAAATATTACTTTTTCCAACTGCTTTGGAAACTTTGAAAACCATCATAAAATCTTAATACTGAAAAAAGTCCAATAATTATATGCAAAAACATTTATAATTAGTTTTTTTTTTTAGACTGGCATATATTACAATTTGTTTTTAAATAGTATATTTTGATAGAATATTAATAGTAAAATATAACAGCCTGAAATGAAAAAGGTTTAGAAATCTGTTTACCTTTAATTCGTGATGTCTTAGAATCTAGTGAATGCCCTAGAATCTTGAAGAAAAATTAGCATTTGCAGGCTGTCTTGGCTCTTATAAATTCCCATGAAAATTTTAACAACAGGGTACACCTAAAAGATTCGAAATTACTCAGTGAAACTGGATCGAAAATGCTTTTCTTCTAATGTAGTATACTAAGAAAATGCTGGAAAAGAAAGGATACTACTTAAGTGAATACATATTAATAAAAAAAAGAAACATGGTTAACAGTCTCAAAACTAGAGAATGTCGTTTTCAAGCAGAATTCAACAGACAGGGCAGCCGTCATCTCACACGATGCGTTTACTGGAACTTGGATTGTCTTGTATCAGACTTAACACAGTATCTTCCATGTTCGTACTGTTCGTTCATGACGCATGATGCTGGATGATTATCAAATATCTTGCCAGTGCAAGTTCTCTGTAACTTACCCACTGTAATCCGCAGCCTTGTTTGCCAGATACATATCTTCTTATATTTCAAAATCAGTGTGCATTAAGCTGTGTACAAAAGGAGGGAATTTTATACCGGTTCTGGTAAGAAACTGGTTCAATTACCATTAATTTCAAATGAGTATGTGTTACGGGAACGTGTTGGTTATGTGTTACTTTTTAAATATGGACTAGTAATAGACTAAAATATTTTTAATAGTGTATTTCACATAGTGAGGGAATGTCTTACATTATCAAAGTTTACTACAATACAACAGGTATATGAAGGGTG
>BPLQ01001741.1:600000-1056698 GCA_021605075.1 Caerostris darwini | reverse complement strand
TTTTCGGTTGTACATCAATTTACAATGTGTTCCACTTACATTTGTCACGAACAGCGAAAGAGATGAATAAAAACGGACTTTAAGGGGGGATTCTTAGAGACAAATGACTTTTTTGTCATGCCGTATAGGAGAAAATGCTGAAACCTCCCAGTAGGCAGCACGTTGCATACGCTTCAACTAAGTTGTCACAATCGCCATCGAGTCTTCGATGTTCAGCAATATATATATAAACGCAAAATGTTGCATACCTTCAAGTAGAACCCATCCCTCCATTTAAAATTGATTATTTAACCCTTAAATTTATTACTTTATTTAAATTATGGAATTTAGATTTACAGTTACAGGAGGAATTACGAGGCCTGATGACCGAGTGACTAGCGACAGGTGCCACAGGTTTCGGGTTCTAGTCCCGGCGGTGCCTTGGATGTTTGTAGTGGTTCGTAATGCATTTTAAACTGTAGGTCCCGGTATAACATGACTGTTGAGCATTAGGCGTAAATCTGACAAGGACCAACCCCGTTAAAAGGAAACATCTCCTGTCTTGAAATCTACCAATAGGTAGACACGATCTTGGTCCACCATGGAACTGTTGCGCCAATGAAGCTTTGGGTTGGTTTGTCGCTCTGCGGTAATTTTTTTCACACTTTAGGCTAATTAGGCCTAGTCCTATATTACCAATGAAGAAGAAGAAGGAATTGCAAGATTTTGAAAATATTATTAATTTGAAACACCTTTTTGAAAGCAATAAAAATATTGACTAAAGATTATAAATTAACGTGTAAAATTATAATGCCTAATGTAAGAGAATATAGAATTATTTAGATATATTTAAAGATTTATATAAATTCCAATCGTGGCTGAATGGACCATCCTATAGGTTGACATGCGAATAGAAAACGTCCTATAACAAATATAATCAAAACTCAGCTAAGAAAAAAACACCTAAATTTTGTGAAATTCGTCGATTTTAAAAGGTTCTTATTTAAATGTATTCTTACATAAAATAACCTGTTACCTACAAACATATTGGTTCAAACAATTTTATTTTAAAAGAGCAGTTGCAAATGAAATAAATATTTAGATATAAGTGATGTAAGTGCCGTTAATGTACTTTGAATTTCATTTTTAAATGATCTATAAAATCATCCAGCTTCTTGATAATTTCTTGCATTAAAAATATTGATTCATTTCCATTTGGCATCGATTTATATTATTCACTAAAAGCAGCTAAATGTCGCGTCTTAAAATCGTAGTATTATTTTTATCTGACATTATGTTTGCGTAGTATCGCAATTTGCACCATTTTTTGACTTGGTATTTCTAGTGAGAAAATTTTAATGGAATTTTGATATCATCTTAAATTGAAGACGGCTTAAACTTCCATTATGAAGTGTCAGTTTTCCTTTAAATCAATGCTAACCTTTTTCTCTCAATATTTTATACGGTTATATAGATTAATATTCTTTATTTATAGAAATAACTTTCTCCAGATTTTTCCTTAATAACACATTATGATCCCATCCTAGCGCGTTTGATTGAAGTTGGGATTCGAATCCTTGCTGATGTACATCGCAGTCACTGCCGTAATAAGTGATTAGATTTGATGGCCATTGGAATAGCATGTGCAAGCCTCTGGCAATGACAGTGTGGTGGAAGTTTTTCCGGTGTCTCTTCCAAACAACACACAAATAAGAGCAGTTTTACCTAAAATTCCTCTCGGAAATAGTCATATGTATTTATGTAATACATAAACATGTACATGTTGCATTTATGTAGTACATAAATGCAACATCTGATCTATTTTAATGTACAAAATAAGTAATAATCAATTTTTCATATGAAAAATACAAAAGGAGTATAAAAAGTATAAAATTTAGCTCGTTGAAAATCTAGCTCATTGAATGAATTGAAAACACATAATCTTTTTTTAAGTTCTTGTTTTTCCTTTTTCTAAAGTAGATATTTACAGACTGTCGCCTGCGTAAACAACCTATCAATTTCTCTTTAAAAAGACATGTTTAAAAGACATTTTTTTTTTTACAAATTTTCTGATTTTGATAAAAGTCAAAAACA
Organism: Caerostris darwini; assembly: GCA_021605075.1. NCBI lineage: Eukaryota > Metazoa > Arthropoda > Arachnida > Araneae > Araneidae > Caerostris > Caerostris darwini. The sequence continues at coordinate 1,054,625 of BPLQ01001741.1, read as the reverse complement.
TGATGCGGCTCTGATAAGATAAAAAAAATGTAAATACTTGAGTGTTAGAAAAACATTTTACTCGTTGTTTTATAATTTATTCCTAACTATAAGGTTATGAGTTTTCAATTACATGCTAATTTTAGAGCAGTATCCCCGCCTACGTAATTTTTTTTTTTCTTCTTTTCTTCTACGTCATTTTTTAAGCAATGGCAAATGATTGTTTCAAAAAATCATTTTTAGAGTACCCAAAAAAATATGCCATTTTAAAATGGCATAAACTGTGTTATTTGATAGATTGTGTACTGAGATGTATAAATATATTTGTATGAATGTATTGATTCAAATAATGTAATTCAAATAATTGATAATAATGTATTCAAGTGGCTAGCGCTCTGGCGCTCGGTACCACAGATTCGAATTCGAATCTACTTTACTAATTCGTATTCGGATTGTAATCCCGGCGGTACCATGATTGTTTGTAGTGGTTCGGAATCCACTTTAAACCGTAGTCCCGGTCTAATAGGATCGTAGAGCGTTGTGGAGATAGCGTTACACGAGTCCGTAGCATGTTTTTAAGCTATACGTGCCCTCCTGGTAGTGCTAAATGAGCCCTTGCTTACGGCATAAAGATTAACTGTTTCTGTATTACTAGCTGCATTAGAACAACAACAATAATAATAATGTATTCAAGTAATTGATATATATTTCAAGTATGAACATTAAAAAAATCAATGAACAGAAATTATTTGACTAATCAACTTTTGCACTTGGCTTCAATAAAAATGGAACCAAATACTAAACCACTAGTTAAAATCATTTTTAATAAATTTTATTTTTCATTATATTGCATCATTTATTTTGTATTTTATATAGATCATGTAAACAAAACAAATGCTTACTAGAAAATATTTTGCTGGTGTTTATTTCCATGTAAACTGGCAACCTTCAGAAATTTATGCATTATTCTAGAGCAAAATTTACCTTAAATGTGCATACTTCTTTCGATTTTAAGCCATCTAGACTTGAGAACCATAGTAGTTACTAACAGAAAACGCCAAGAACATATCGACTATATTATTTCCTTACGCACTCTCTTTCTCTCTGCACTTCAGAATCACCGCCATCGCCAAAACAGCCTTCTGTTTTCCGAAGAATGAATGAAAAAATACGGTGGAAAAAATGAAATTACTCGCTCAATTACGTGCCTTCCCAACTCCAGTGCTCCTTTAAACGACGCCACTTTATCTCCTTCTCAACCGTAAAAGAACTTCCCCCGGAGGTTTTTTATGCGACGACACAATAACGGGATGGCTTCATTCGTCAATAATACGAAGTCCCTGCGAAAAAGCAATCCCCACGTCTGGGAAAGTGCGATTCCGTTATTGCGTGAAGCTCCAAAACGTGATAGTAATTCGAGGACAAATAGATCGAGACATCAATTTTCTGACTACCCACTACCGACGACGAGGGTGGATCGTTTTTCCTGCAAGGCACCCTACATTCCCGTAAACTACTTCGAATAAGAGCACACTATATTGAAATCTCCTTTAAGATTATTTATTTAATATAAGTTTGCTAATGTATTATTAATTTATTTACAAAGCATATTTTTAACTCAATAATCTTTTTAAAAATCAGTATTATTTCATTTAAAATAATATTACAGACTCGTAGTCAACGTGCACAGAGGTTTGGTTTGATTTGGTTTGTCGCTCTACTGTCATCATTTGCACACTTTAGGATAATTAGACCGGAATCTACAATTTAACGTGGATTCCGAACCACTAACAAACACCCATGTCACAGCCAGGATTCGAACCTGTAGTCTGTTGTATCAAAGGTCAAAACGCTAGTCAATTGGCCGCTACATGTGTAGATAAGATCCGAGGTACGAATGCTGGCATTTTTGATGGCATTGTTGTAAGCACATCTTTCAGAAAGGACGAGAATACGTTGATCTCGCATCGATCATCAAGTTGCCTGGTGGTGACTACTCTCATGTTTTCTCCCATACGAAGCGCAATTGCTGGGCAATAACCCCTAAAAGTCATCCCTGAACTCATTCCCCTCAATACACTTCAGTGAACAGTTAGTGGCATATATGAGGTCTACAGATGCTCTCCCCTCATCTTTCTAATTGATAGGAGGTTACGAGAGGTTTAGCGGGATAAAGTGTAGAGTAGAGAGAAAGTTAGAAAAATATTCCACTGATGGATCGACGTAGCTTACACAACTACTTTGCAAATTCGAAACCAGTGTTGGTTTTCCATTATAGTCTGTGCTAACAGGAACGTGGTTATTCCATGGCGATTATGACCGTTGATAGTCAGGCTGCTCAGTGTGTATGTATATACATAATATACCTAAATGAGTGGCAGTTCCTCCTAACCGTCCTTTCTGAAGGCAAATTTCGTGACATAAGAGACACACATCGACATAAGTGATATAAGTCCATAGATGTACAATGAAAAAAATGAATTTCAGTATGATATTTTTTGTGTACAATCCTTTTTATTCTTTGCTTGAATCCATAAAAGCAAACAAATATTTTCTTTAAAAAAAATCGAATTTTTTTATGAGAATATTTAACACGATATATAGCGTGCCTTAACCAGTATTGCACTAAAATGTTATGCATAAGACATAAAAATATCTCACTGGGAGAAAACATTTTCAAGACTGCAGTCAAGAATTCTTTTGCTATAAAAAGAATTACACCTAAAAGGTTTTTTCCGCAGCAGAAAAACATGCGGCTAAATTTATCTAAACTTGTATTTTCAATCTCTGCTTAGTAAAGTGGAAAAGATGTTTTCGATTAAAACCTATCCTTGTATATCTAAATATGGAAAGATAAAATAGAAAAGGACCTGCAACAATGTGAATACGATTTGCGAAGGAAAGTAAAATGTACTGCATGAATAAATCGTGCTCAATTAGGAGATCGCCTATTTATAGAAGCAAGTAATTATTTTAATGCCCTTTCGCACGCCAAAGTGAAAACGGTTTCTGCCTAAAAATATCACGAAGGCTTTCACGAAATACTTATTAAAAAGATGACTCCGAACCATGATAAGACTATAATTGAAAACAATAAATCAGAGAGATACAATTCTGTCTTCTTTTTTTTTTTAGTATCCTACCGAAGAATTATGAGTGCTTTATTGTAAATATGGAATTCATAAACACAAGATAGTTGAATACTCCGTATTAGACAAACTATACTACAAAGGCGGCAACTAAAATTATATTTGTTAAATCAAATTGATACGGAAGCCCGATATTTTTTTTTTTTTTTTTTGGGGGAGTAATAATATAAATAATTCAATTTCCATTGTTGTTGTTTTTTTATCACATTTGGTAGACAGCAACATCTAGACCAAATCCAAGAACCTGTGTGTCCTCATGGAAGGAAGGAAGGAAGGAAGGGAGGGGGGCAGCTTCTGTTGTGATAGAACACCAGCAGGTAAAAGTCTGACTTGGCTCCGTGTTGCTGAAGAAGGAGGGCAGTGCCTTCCGGGAGGACTTTTAGGGAGAACTACGCATTTGCGGTGCCGATGTATGTATGTGTGTATATATATATATATCGACATTTTCCACTTGTGTAAATAAAATTAATGAAAAGTACTAAGGAAATATTTGAATTGACTGACTACATCCCGACCTTTTGAAAGTCTCTTCAAGGTTCGTTGTATCACAAAGATAGAAATTTATAAAGAAATTTCTAGTTTAAGCGAATTGTTTGGTGTTGTAAATATGGTAAAAGCAATGGCTTAGCTGTCATTCATGGCCTATTTCACAGCCCTGAAGGTGTCTGCATCTTTCAAGTGCAGGGTGGGGTTGGAAAATAATTGTTCGGTGTAGACTGTTATATCAAACGTAGATTATTCACCAAAAAATAGCATCTAAGGAGCTTAAAAGCATTTTTATGGGGAACAAAGGGCCTTAAATGATAAACAGAAAAAGGAATGATCCTGAATCAAGGCAATGGTAAATCACACATGCAAGGGTAACTAAGAATTTCCTAGAGGAATATGAATGGGGAACCATACTTCACTAAAGAAATTTCCCCGACCTTGCACCAATGGATTACCATCTTTTTTAGAAATTCGCAGTATCATTGTACAGAACTTGGAACTGACTTAAAAATTAGAATTTGATACGATGCTAGATTATTACATGATGATAGCTAATTATTTTTGTCGAAAATTCATCTAGTATGCATTATCAACGGGTTCCACGTTTTAATATTTCTTTTTCCTATTTGATAAAAGATGCATTAATTCCAAGATTATAATTTTAAAAGTGCTAAAAAAATGTTTTTCTACAAAATTTATTGAAATTTTTAAATATAATGTTTTTAATTCTATATTAAAAAAATTAATCGGAAAATTTTAATGAAATTTAAGATTTATAATTTAAATACTATATGACGTAATTGGAAACCAAAATGTGATCCAAATAAATATGAAGGTTGTAAGTATGAATGTAAATGGTTGTTAAAGTTTTTGAGTTCGGTGCCACAAAACATGTGATCGGGAGTGTCTAATATGGTGGGCCGTTTTTGTAACACCGGGTCGGACAATCCTTAAATTATTGAGTCGAAAGGAAACATATGAGCAAGACATTCTCAAAAGTACGGATCTGATACAGATATTTTAACTCTTTTCACGGGACCCGAAATTGCATCTTCCAAATCCAATGCTCGGATTTGGAATCTTTTCGATGAAGGATCACTTGAGATTTTGAAAGGAGGAAAGGCTTCTTCCCAACGATTCATCTTCTGCTTATGGAAGAACCCAATTCTTTTACGACATTCATGCAAAAGAAAAAAAGATGCTGTATTTCACACGAATTGCAATTGTTGTTAGTGTCATGGAACCCACGAGAATAATCGAATCTGCAACTGTAAGTTTCTCTCTTTCTCTTTGAGGTGCAATATATTGAGTAAAAGTTTTTTTTGTACATCGGTGAAAATAGTTTTCTTATAATATATAACTCGGGCACATATGGTGAAAGGATACATTCTGCAGAGTGTTTAGGGATAACTGCATTTGTTTTGTATGTTGAATAAGTGAAAAACCAGAAAACTCTTTGCCAGACAATCTTTATAAATCTTTATAAATTATGTTCTTCTTTAATTTTTTTCTTCTATAGAAAATAGTGTTGACAGAACAAACCACCAGCAGATTCAGAACCTACTTCTGGTTGTGCGTCATCTGGACTCGTCGCCATTGGGCTACTGATCTGCTTTTACAACTCTCTGAACTTTATTTCGAAAATCCCAAATATTTTAATGCATGTTGACTCAAAACTAAGGAAAGGGTGCAGGTACATGCATAAAAATATATTTATTTTTTCTGGTAAATATATCTATACTCAATCGGAAAGATTTGGGGGAAAGATCGATAGGCCTCGTGTTCTACTATTGCATGCCAACTGAAGAATGATGGAGGCAGAACATTGGCTTCTGGAAGAACTTTTAGGGATAGCTTCTCTGTAGATGGTGTATGGGAAAAAACCAAGAATTCTCCCTCCAGGGAATCTGACTGCTAATTGCGATGCTTTATATTTGTTACATTTATTTTTTTTGTTACTTTCCTCGTTTGTGAAAGCAGGAAACTGAAATGGACACCACCAGTGGATTAGAACCTGAATTCTAACTTATGATGTCTTATATATAATGCAAATGACACGCACAAATACCCCTGTAGCATTGTACGCGGCTATCATAAGTCATATATCATATTTTATATATACGTCATATTAAAGGAATAGTAAAGAAAGTCCAACTCGTTGCTCAATGGTAGAATAGAAGCTGAAGGCTGGGTATGCTGTAATTAAATAAATGATAATCCCTTGTTAGAATTTATCAGACTAATTCCTAAACCGACTCATAGCCCAGTGGCAATATGCGCAGATCGCGTGAAAGAGAGCTTAGGTTCAAATCCACTGGCTATAATATTGTAGTCACAGCTTTCATGAAAGGGAAGACTTAATGGCGAATGCGTAATGTGTGCAACGTATTAATTGTCAAATTGTCCAGAGGTAGTTTCTCCGAGTTTTCGCCCATACTACACGCAAATGCCAGGCAATTACTCCTAGAAGTCCTGCCTGAAAGCATTGCCCTACTGAAAACACATGTCGGTGAGTAGATCTTGCTATGCACTAGACCCACGGAAATTCCACCTTCCACAACTGAACTTGCAGGGGACTACCTACAGCTACATACAGGGGTAGTACAGTGGTGTGGTGTACAGAAAAGAAAAGAAATCTTGTGTCTACTCATTGTCCCGTGATAATGCGTGTAACTTGTGGCCGGATTGCTGAGGTTTGAATCCCTGGATGGCGGATAAGGCAGTCATTGGTTTCAAAAGCCAAATGTCTCGATCATGAATGTAACGACGAGTGTAATGAATTTCGCATACATAATTCAAGCTGCCTTGTGAAATCTGGGTTTTCTGAATTATGATACGCAAATGCGTGTCAGTTACTCTTAAAAGTCCTCTCCGAGAAGCAATATCGATCCATCATAGTGACGGTTTGCTGTTCGTTGCACGTAAAAGGAACAGGAAATGCAACGATGCAACAAAAAAATTATATATATTTTTTTGTATTATAATTATAATCAATTTATTATTTTTTTAATTATATAATTATTACAAAAAAAACATTCGATTACACCACGATGCCATTTTTTTTCATGGATAATAATAAATATTGTTTGGAATAATTAATTCATTTTATCATAATTTAAGCATTTCCTTATGTACCAAATCGCATCTTTTGCATTTGCATCAGAAAAGAATAAATTAAAAGATGTAAAAAGCACTAAGAAAAAAATTTTAATTCTCAAATCTTTAAAAAGATTTCAAGGTGTATATATCTGAATGGTTTCAAATCAAATCTTCAGGATCAACGTACATTAAAAGATAATCAATCATTATCAAGACAAAAAAAAATATTTACATTTGAACATAGGTGGGAAAAAAATCTTTGAGTTTATCGGAAGTGTGTTTTTATTATTCATAAGTGAAAGGAAATACGTTTCATCTTTCAGCCTTTCATTTTCTATTTTATTTAATGCAAATGGGAAATGAAAAAAAAAACCTTATCAACTAAATATTACTTTTCATTATGAATTCATATGTTTAAATATGAATTCGTCTGTTTGAAATTTCGGATATGAATATTCATCTAGGATTTAAATCTCAGAGTTTCACTAATTTAATTTTCACTTTAATATTGTGATACGCTTAATAGCATTCGAATAACAAAAAAGAAAATATATCAAGACAAATTACAATAATTTTCAAATAATATGCTCAAAGAGAAAAACTTTTTTTTTTCCAAGGGAAATTGATAGCTAAATTTATTACATTGTTGATGAAATATTAATGTTTTTATGAAAAATATTCATGAGAAATGCTGTTCGTTTTGACTGAACAAAGCAAAATGAGTTAAAAATAGCGTTTGAAGTAAATTAAATGAACGAAGTACCGTGAAATCTTTTGAAAATATGATTTCATACTTTATGATAAAAGGAAATAAAACGGATAGTTTTCAATAATTTACAAGAACTCTTATACACAGTTCTGGGAAGATTGCACGAGCCGTTTATATTTGCAATATCTTGAACGCACGCAACGATATATATATATATATATATTTTCCAATGCAGCTGACAAACGCTTAGACAGCTTGGTCGCCTCAAGGCAAGCGCTGCACAATCGTTACTAACTTTGCATTACCCAGGGGGGCGCGTGTAACTTGAAGATACGGACGCGGAGTAACAATAATTTAAGTGAATATTATGTATAAAAAGGCTGGGGAAATACATATATTACTAATCCTCCGTGTAATGGGAACGACATCCTGTGAGTATTCTACTCATGGATGGAGGGAAAGGGGACAGCTGCTGTTGTGATGGAGCACCAGTAGGTAGAAGTCTTACTTTATTCCGAATATCTAAAGAAGGAGGGCAGTACCTTCCCAGAGTACTTTTAGGGCGATCTACTCTGCATTTGCGTATCGTATGGGAGAAAACCCTGAAAACTTCTGCCTCATAATCAGACGAACAAAGTAAGACGCTGAACATCCTAAACGCCATCGAGAGTCCTCGTTTTTGAAAAAGTGTGTACAACAAAACCGCCAACGAATTGAACCTCAGCCCTAATGTTCACCAGTGGGGCACGTTACCATTGAGCCATGAGTTGGGCGAATGGAAAAAATTAACTAATAAGTTGAAAGTGGTCAAAAAAAAAATTGACCAAAAAATCAAAATCTCTGTTCTCGAAAAAAATATCCATAATTTTATGGTTAAAAATAACGTATTATACTACAGTACATGAAAGATGCTTAAATTCGTATTGACGATATATGCACTAAATATCATTATAAAAAAGAAATATGCATCGAATATATTTCATGAAAACATAAAAAGCAAGTAAAAGTAAAAAAGACAATATCTCCATATGAGAATGCAAAAATTAATTACGAAAACTTTTGGAAAAACTCAAAATCCCAATTATTCGACTGTAAGAAAATAAAAAGAATTATCATCTCTAATAATCTTTTTTTTGTATTTATTAGAGAAATTAGTATAGCAGTAAATCAACCAGAGAAAAAAATCTATCTATTACCTTTAGAAAAAAAAATCCATACTATTAAATGTTATGCGGCATAGTTTTAGAAATTAATTTGAACCATCACTTCCAAGAAATGCTGCTCTTATACATCGATTTATCTTCATCACTGAAAAATTCTGCAAAATCTCAAAATATACGCAGCTGAGATTTGGAGTCAAAAACTCTTTTCGCCAAAGCACGCAAAAAAAAAAAAAAAAAAAAAAAAAAAAAAGGTTGCGATTGTAATTGAAGTGAATTGCAAACAGAACAACAAGTCCGGGTTACCACATTTGTCTACTTATCGCTCAGTTGGTGCAACTAAAACGTCGTCAAGTCCCAAAGGACCATATTTTGCGATTTGGCCAAACTCCTTTTACACTAATATACTATGAATTATAGGCAAAAAATTAGGCAGATTGAAAATTCTGACCATAAACATAACTGGAAAATTGAATTGCCAGAACTACAGGGGGAAAGTAAAAACATATAAAAATATTTTCATAGTTCATTGAAGTGTCTTTTAATTATTCAATTCCCTCTATTAGCTCACACTCTCCCTATATATATCTTGTTCAAATTTTCAATCGTTCATAAAATACTTTTTATTCATCCACTCAAAGTTCAAATACATTTTTTTTTGAACTTATCGTGGATGACACTGGATATTAATACAGTTTTTTAAAATATTAATTCATTAATTAAATTTAATCAATTAATTTTAGCTTTTTTCAGATTTAAGTCGCATATATCTACCAATAGATGGTGTCAGATAAACTTAAAAAAATGAATGAAAATTATTTGTAATGGACTTTCTGCAATATAGTGAAAAAAAGTAGGAATTGACTTAAAAAATTTTTTTTTATATTACTTGTTTAGAGATAAAAATGATAATTTCAAATAATCAGATGAACGAATTTCTTGTTATTTGAAAACTCGATATAGTATCTTATTTGATTAATATTTTTAAGTACTAATATAAATAATTAATATTTAATATCATTTATTTCACAAATACGCAGATAAATGTGTACTGAAATTACGTGAACAGATCATCACCGACCTCAGTCAGGCAAATGATCTAATGTTAACAGCTGATAACAATGCTAATTGCTTTAACGACAATTAACTTGCAATAATGAACTTAAATTGGTATCAGCAGCTGATACCAGAATTCATAAGCTATGTTCTCAGCTTATAACTAAATGAAACAGCATATCGAAGATAATCTAATTATTTTCTATTGTAAAAAACAAATTGTCTTGTCAATTTTTGTAGTTTTTAAAATAAAATTTAAAATATATTATTCATGGTCAGTTCGTAAAATATATATATATTGTTATAGTTTTATCATAATAACAAATTTAAACTATATATTTTAGAAGACTTGAGATATTTTTAAAATACCTTATATGAAACATGGGATTAAGTGTAGCAAATAAACTGCAGGAAATATACTGGACGTAATAGCATTTGTTTCGTCTAGATATCGACATAAAATAAGTATATCATTATACAATACTAATATACAGTATTAAATTCATTAAGGTGTCATCTGGCTTTTAATATTATTTATTTATATTAAAGATGAAAAAATGTAATATTAACTTTAAATAACAAACACTTTAAATAGCTTTTCCTTTAATTTAAAATATTCACTTTTAATATGTCTTAAATATGTTTACCTTGGTATATTTTCTAAACAAATTTTACGTTCATTTCTGACTCATTATAGAAGTACTAAAAGTTTGACAACACTTATAAATGTCATTTGATTTTTCTCATTTATGGAAAAATACTTAATGCAAATATAAACAAAAATATCGTTAAAAATAAACTTTAAATGTACAATATAATAAGAAAATATATCAAACGGAGGAAAAGGATATTGTAATATTAGCAAACAAACTAGTTACAAAATTTTACCATTTTAATGTTTGAAAAAATTGTTATTAAACTTGCCCGCTCAAATACTTTATAAATTGTTTATTTATTATAAAAAATAGAAGCAGTTTAATATACCTTTCTGAATGGGGATTGATGATTGTTGACGTTTCTAGTTTTTCCTAGTTTCAGAATCTAGTTTTTAATCGCCAGCTTTCTATCACAAATTGCAGTTATTGAATTTGAAAAGAACACATATTTGAAACTTTTTTCACAATTCTTGATTATGCACTGAATAAAAAGTATCAAATAATCAGTATTTTTTATGCTAAATTCCGCTAAAATTGCTAAATTTTAATTTTTTTTTTATTTTGTAAGTTATTGAATATTAAAACTAATGTGATGAAAGCAGTTGATTCTTGGAAATTTTTTGAAATTGGAATTTTATAATGAAAAATTGTGGTTTCATTTAACTGAAAAATAACTAAAACAAATTTTTTGTGATATTGGTTAAATAAGAACATAATAATAAATATACAGAAAAACATTGTACCTTTAAAAGAGATATAGACAAACAAACAAACACTAACCAGTGTCTTACTTTATATACACCTGTATATAATAACAAATAGGGCATAGCATCACCGGTCAGCTAAGTCTATAGTTTCCACGTTAAAACGTATCAAATCGGTAAGACGAAAAAATCGATTTTTTTTATTGAACATTAATGGGCCTTATTGTATTAAAATAATGGGCCATTAATGTATGTCACAAATAACCCACCTACTAGCAATAAAGGTTACTTCCAGGAAAACATTGACTTTCATCGTTCCTTCTATGTCATATGGGTGAAAACCTAAAAACCTCCCATATGTCAGATTGACTATCGATGCGAGACGCTTTACATATGTTAGCACAATCGCCATCGAGTCTTTCCATTTCTAAAAGCAGTGACTGCAATGGACACTGCCAATGAATTGTGGTCTGTGGCCTCCCTCAATAGTTTCTTTCAGTCATAAATCTGGTAAACAATAATTATTCCTGAAAGATCTATCTAATAGCATCATACTTCCTATGCTCATAAGGCGACTGTTTTGAGGGATATAAATGAAATTTTGAAGTGTAAATGCTATAATTTCCTTCCTATAATCCGTAGATTATACGTTAAACACCTCAGAATTCCGGATTATAGGCATGCAATCTGTGGTCATTTTTTTCGGAGGTTTCAAAAAAGTCGAATTCCAAAAAACAGTCACTTAAAAATGCTTTTTGTCAAAAACAATTTACAGAATATCATGTGAGAGAAAAATTATATATATAGTATTCATAGTTTAATTTAGTTTAGGTAATAAGAGCTTCATATTTCCTTTCTGGTTTCAACTACAGAGTCCAGTCACATTAATAGGACCACCTTCAAAAGCCAGAATAACCACCTTTGGCAGAGCGGACCACTGCGAGACGTGCAGGAAGAGGGTCAATTAGGTTTCTGAAGGAGTTCACTGGGATGTTGAGCCATGCCGACTCTAGTGCCGAAAAAATGCCGTCGATAGTAGGTGATGGTCACATTAATGTGACTAGACTGTGTATATTAAATGCACTGAAGTGACAAAAGTCATGGGATAGCAATATGCAAATTTTCAGATGGCAGTAGCATCGCGTAGAACAGGTATAAATGCGCAGTGCTTTCGCAGAGCTTTCATTTCTGTTCAAGTTATTCATGTGAAGAGGTCTTGACGTGATGATGACCGCAGGACCGGAATTAACAGACTTTGAACACGGAATGTTAGTTGGAGCTAGACGCATGGGTCATGCCATTTCGGAAATCGTTAGGGAATTCAACATTCCCAGATCCACTGTGTCAAGAGTGTGCCGAGAGTATGAAATTTCAGGCATAACATCCCACCATGGACAGCGCAGTGGTCGACCGCCTGCACTTAACGACCGAGACCGGCGACGTCTGCAAAGAGTCGTAAATTCTAACAGACAAGCAACACTGCGTCAAATAACCGCAGAAATCAATGTGGGATGTACAAGGGACTTGTCTGTTAGAACTGTGCGGAGAAATTTGGCTTTCTTGGGCTATTCCAGCAGAAGACCGACTCGAGTGCCTTTACTGTCAGAACGACATCGCTTGCAGCGACTCTCGTGGGCACGTGAGCATATCGGTTGGTCCCTAGATGAATGGAAAACCGTGGCCTGGTCCGATGAGTCACGATTTCAGTTGGTAAGAGCTGATGGTAGGGTTCGAGTGTGGCGCAGACCACACGAAGCCATGGACCCAAACTGTCAGCAAGGCACTGTTCAAGCTGGTGGTGGCTCCGTAATGGTGTGGGCCGTTTTTTCATGGCATGGACTTGGTCCTCTGGTGCGACTGGACCGAACATTGACTGGAAATGCTTATGTTCAGCTACTTGGAGATCACTTGCAGCCATTCATGGACTTCATGTACCCAAACAACGATGGGATTTTTATGGATGACAATGCGCCATGTCACCGGGCCACAACTGTTCGCGATTGGTTTGAAGAACATTCTGGACAATTCCAACGAATGATCTGGCCACCTAGATCGCCCGACATGAATCCCATCGAGCATTTATGGGACATCATCGAGAGGTCTGTTCGTGCCCAAAATCCTGCACCATCAACGCTTTCACAATTATGGACGTCTATCGAGACAGCATGACTCAATATTCCTGCAGAAGACTTCCAACGACTTGTTGAGTCCATGCCACATCGAGTTGCTGCACTTCGCCGGGCGAAAGGAGGGCCGACACGATATTAAGAGGTATCCCATGACTTTTGTCACTTCAGTGTATATTACATGACTCCAGCATCAAAAAAGTTACTTAAAAGTTAAAAACAAGGTCAGTTTTATGCCATGGATAGAAAACAGAACTCGATTCGTATAGGGCATGTCGAACAGTATGTGAAAGTTATACGCCTCTCCCACACCTCACGCCCGTACCAATGGCTGTGTAGCCTTCCCTCTACCAGTTAGGAAGTGTAACACCAGAGGCCCCCATGTATACCAGCCCACCGACAAGTGTTGAGGGAGTGGGAATTCCGGGAGGAATTTTAGGGGTAAATGGCCACATTTGCATGTCTTATGAGAGAAATCCTAGAAAATTTCAATCAGTCAGCCATCTATCTATACTTTGCATATGTTGGCACAATCTATGTCGAGTATACTCGTTTCTGAAAACAGTGATTACAACCATGTCGCCTGCGTATTTGAATCTCGGCCTTCCTGTGCGCTAACTGTACACGTTGCCGCTGTGGGCCCGAGTCAGGTATTATACACTCCTGAATATACATATTTTTTATTGTTTCGGGTCGAAAATTACACTTGCTGGTTGTCACATGTCGAGTATTATAGTCGAGAAATAACAGTAATCAATAAATATATAAATAACTCTGTAAATCTTTGTACACAGATAACATGATGCCATTTTAACGTCCACAAAGTGAATGCTTAATTACTTACAACTCTCTTCACTCAATACGTTGATATCTTTTTCTCTGCACAATCAATCACAGCCAACGAAAAGCATCACTTAATGCCAACTGTTGAGGAAAATTTAATTAAGCATCCCCTTGCTTTCTTACGTGGAAGCCAAATGAAGATCCTCTTTGTGATTAAAAGATAGGAAAGCAATTAGAGGGATCAAAACCGATTTCGATTTCCCGCCGAATTTAATTTCGAACAAAACGCGTACGGATGATACTCTCTTTCGATTTCTTAATGTCAGCCCTCTTTATCCCGACGTCTTTCATTCCTGTTCCGATGCGAATAGTGACAGCGACGCTTTGTTCGGTGCAGAATTCGAAAGGGGCTTTTAGCCTCCGTGACATTTGTTGCGCTGGTTTATTTGAGGATTTCTTATTGCCGGAGAGAACGGATGGGCGGGACTTTGAATGTTTCAACCACACCAATTCATTGTCGAACAATGATGCTTTGCGTTCATTTAATGAAGTAAATATAACCTCTTAAAGGATTACTTTTTTTTTCCAAAGACAGTTTTGTTTCATAAAATGTTTTTTTTATTAAAATTTAAAATATACATCATTAAATAAATTTTTATACTGTTTTATTAAGTTTTATAATAAAAAATTTCAATTACGTACTTAAACATTTTGACTCTATTTTAAGAATCTGAACTATAATCCTTTGATTCCACGCCACTGATTTTAAGGTCTTTTAAAATACATGGCTGCTCAAAATGTTTTCACTTTGGCTCATTTGTTCATTTTTGCACGAGTTAACTCGTGATGTTCAAAATAGTGACAAATATGAGATACGATACGTTAGAATTCAAAACTGTCATCCACCGATTCATCGAAATTATACATGCTTTCGAGATTATCATTATCACACATCACTGTTTTGGTCATTCAAAATGTCTTCTCTTTGACTCATTATAAAATAGATAACAGAAAATAAATTTAAGGTCATAAATATTTCTTAACAAGCAACTCTTCGCCAAGTTTTTACGTACAGAAAAGACATCAGAACGTCTGTAGAACAACATGAAACGCGGTAGTGTGTTCATGAAAACGTGATAGTGTGCTTCAGCTTGCGAACCTAAAAGTCTATGTTCAACTTTCAGTTTTTCGCCGCAATGCACGAGATCTACCGATTAACAAGAATAATAACAACAAAAAACCCGTAAAAGTCACAGCGGTATGTTAGATAACGTGTTGGATAACAAGGGCGCTTCTAAAAAAATTATACTTTAACGATAAATTTATCATAAAATATAAAGTTTCGAAAAACTAAAAAAATACTTCATTCAACTTTTGCTAATCTGTAATAAACTAGATTATAAAATTGCTAATAAAATGAAATGTTGGGAAAGTGAAATCATTTGGATTATTTCACATTGTGAGGCAGCAGCATCTCGGCCAATTGCAAAGTTTTTATTGGGAATATAGGCTCAAAATTCTAAAAATGTAAAATATTATTATGTCTTTCATTGTGAACCTGATTAACCAGAATAGAGCATTTAAGAGTAAATATTAATTAAAGGGTCTAGTTTCCATAAACAAAAGCATAAATCTATGCATAATATTTTTATGAAAACTGTTTCAACAATATCTCGCATTAATTACTTCTTTCGATGGAATAATTAATGCTTTTCTAGTCGTTATCCATCTGGCGTTTTACCTCATCATATGTCAAAATTGATTTTATTTGAAAATACCGCATGATCGGAAAATGTTTTGATAATTTTTTTTGAATTTTGATGAACAATTAAATTATGAGACAGCGTCTAACTCTTCTTCTTCATTGGTGCAACAATCCTATGGTAGCAAAGGCCTTCAGCCTACTGGCGAATTTCGAGATGGGAGATGTTTTCTTTTTTTAAGGGATAGAGAGATCAGATGTCCCTACGCTCTATAGTCATATTAAACAGGTACCTAAATTTAAGGTGTAACCACTACTAAAACCGCCGGGACTCGAACCCGGAACCTGCGGCACCGAGCGCCAGTCACTCGGCCATCAGGCCTCAGGGTCTATTTATTAAACAATAATAATAAATGAAAATTTAAATATTAGAAAAGTATTTTGTTCAATACAGTACTTAATAGCATTATATTTAATATAGTACTCTTAAATTTCGATGTAAACTCGATTTCCTCTCACAAAGATAATTTGTCTTTTTTTTAATACTGTGCTACTTTTCATTACTATTTATATTATTTTTTTCTTATTTATAGCTTACTCTAGTACTCAGCTCTGTGTGCTATTAAAAGGTATCATTCCTTAGCAAATATTCTTTAAGCGATTTAGTATTTTAGGACGTCAAAATTTCCTTAACAAGAACTTTTTTTTATTAACTTTTCTACTTCGAAGAATTTTCACACATAAATAATAAAAAAAGGGATAAATAAAATGATTGCGTAAATTATTTTTGGACTTGGTTCATACACATATCAGAACACTTTAAATCAATGTAATATTATGCTTCAAATTCTATATTCATTAATTACTATTTTAAATTGCATAATAAATAAATTGAAATTGACCTTACATTACATATGCAAAATGAAAACACACAAAAAATTTTTAATAAAAATAAAAAAAGGGAAAGGACAATGAATGTTTCAGAAACACAATAATTTGTATAACAAAGCCATGGTATCATCCATTGTATTGTATATTCATTTTAATGTACTTTCTAGTTAGATCCATAAGAAGCACATTGATCCATAAATCCATAAGGTTTATGGATCTATGTGTTTTAAAAAATCAAGTGAAAATCTGATGAGTCATCTATAGAGCCATAAGATTTTCACACGATTTTACTCAAGATCGGGAGTGACCATAAGCCGCAGTCAGCAATAAAACTTAAAATCGCTAGACATAAATACAAAATAGTCAATGACAAATACTGCAGCTCCAGAATTAAAAGAAAAGATACACATGTATTAAAAACACTATATATATATATATATAGTGTTTTTAATACATGTGTATACATGACAGATGAGGTCTGAGGTCTCAAAACCTTACATTTTCCCTCATTAAATCATCTCCAAAATCAAAAGCTTCACTTTCCTCAGATCGAGGAGTTGCTTTTGTTGCAGCACAGCAAAGACCAGCTGTCTGAGTGTCAGCGTCTACAGCAGAGAAAGAGAGCAGAGCTGTCATGCTTCGATGTCCATTCTCACGGACTGATAGATGGACTCCTGTCTTCAGAAGGAATGGAAAAGTCTCGAGGAGCACAAAACAAAAACAATCTCGGTCTTGAATCTTATTCGAATGAGTGCAACATCTTGGCATTGTCTGATGTATCCATTTGTTGCTCAATTTTCGGTAATAAAAAACATTTAATAGATTACCCTGAGTATGCTCGTATCTCTCATAATAGGATATAATTTTCAAACATAATAATTATGGAAACTAATCATGAACCCCCTAAATGATTACCTTAAATATATATCTTTATTTCACAATATATCTTTTTGGAATATTACGAGTTAACTCGGATGAAAGTTAATTGTTAATTCTAGGCTCAAATTCTTGGAGCTTCCTTGCATTATTCCAAGGCAAACTTGAATTCATTTGTAATATCGTAACAGTAATGATTTTGCGGTACCATGTTGTCATTTTGTTCTGCAGACATTTGCTTCGATGTCTTTCAGTACCCAAAATAGGGTCGAAGAGCTGTATGCTATGGATTACTGGATTGCTTATGACGTTTAATTTACTTTCCGTTATCCATTTTCAAAATGAGCTAAAATGAAGACAGTCGGCGAAGAATCAGAGGATTATAGCTGTGGTTTTAATGTGCAATCGAAATGGTTATATTTATAACCTCTCATTATAATTAATCTGAAACAAAACTGTATTACAAAAACAAAAACTTATCTGTTGTTTTTACTCTAATTCTTAGAGCAGAACAGATTTACCATAGTTGCCTTTATATTTAACTGAGTGATCCCTCCCGAGAATGATGTACAACAAGGCTCTTGAAGGCACAGGTTTCGGGTTCGAGTCCCGGCTGTGCCATGGATATTTGTAGTTATTCGGAATGAACTTTAAACCGTATATCTAATATGATTGTTGGGCGTAGGACTGACAACCGTACCTCGCAAAAAGAAAAAAAACGTGTCCTGTTTCGAAATCTGCCATTTGGTAGATGGTCTTAGCCCACCATGGCACTATTGCGCCAATGAAGAAGATAAATATGCATGTCACGTCATGCTTAAAATTGCTAACATAAAATATGTTTTTAATCATAATAATAATAGATCCTTCCTGCTATTCTGTAACAAATTAGAAAAAAAAATGTTTAATTCCTTTCGAACATTTGGATGATTTGCATTTCTTGAAAATAAAAAAAAATGAATTTTGCTCATTTTATTTTTGTTTGAAAGTTTTTACTTAAAAAATACTGAGCAGCACAGGTTTAAAGCATATCATAATTGCAAATCGAAACGGTGATGTGATTATAAAATTAAAAGCACTCATTTGAAAAGATTTTTAAGATTAGTACTGTTTTTCCATTTGCTCATTTGAGTTTATTATTGGAGAGTGTTGGAGAGGGGAGGAAGTTGTATGCCCTCTGCTGTTTATTCAATATGTATTTTAAGTAAGTCAAACTTCATTCTTTTTAATCCTTCTTTAGGTACGCTGTTAATAAATTTCAAATCTTATTACACCGAAACGCACTTCAATCTCTCTCTCCATCACTTAATATTAAAAGGTTTTCTATTCATAGTTTGCAAGGAATTGAGTTAAATGTTATAACGTGAGAATTTAAAGAACTTCGAAGTGAGAAATACTTTAAAAGGTGAAAGTGTTTAATTTCATTAGACGATTTGCAATTAATGTCCTCGAACTTTTCATCCAATTAACAAGAAAATATTCCATCAATTAACGACTCGTTTCTTTATGAAAAAAAGAAAAGATCGCAGTTTATTTGGAGTTCAATTCAGTTTGTTTTTTTAAAAGTTATTGTTTCCAAAATAGTTTACATGCTTTCACTTGCGAGGCCATTTTTATAGTATTCATTGTCTATTAAAAGACTTGACAAAATGTTCAGCGTTGACAGGGATGTATTACAGACCTGTTACACTGCAAACACATTGTGCCATTGCGATTTTTTGTTTTTGATGTACATCAATGGCATTTGCATCCTACTTGAGTATACACCACTAACCCACCGACCCATTGTCTTCTGGGGATTTTTTTTAAATATAACTGTGTAACCATACTTCTTCTTACACACAGGAAGAGCGCCCCTTGTAGCGTTCCGAAGAAATGGTCAGTCTGGCTCGAGGCTCTCACCCGAGAAGAAGTACAGCGCAACCTGCACTCCCACTATGATACTTTTAATTTATAGTAGTCTCTCATTGAGAGTGGAAATATATTTAGCGCGTTAGTTGATCTACAGACTTTCACCCGGAGAGGAAATATATTTCGCTCATCCTGCGCGTATTCGAGTTTCGGCTTAGAAGTGGCGTCTTTCCATGAATCTATAATTATCTGTCTTTAAATGTGTTAAGTATTGTATGTGTGTGGTATTTGTGCGTGTGCAAATAAATCTGTGCGTTCTCCAATCTGTACCTCAAGTATCTCAACCCAACCACGTATAGTTACAATCTGGTTGCCCAACCTGCGCACTACAACTCTCACGAATTTGAGAGTCGTAATAAGAAAAAATTAAAAACTTCTTTCCAAATGGCAGGGCTATAAATACCAGATACTTATATACGCTGTCTATATCACCAATAAGTCTTCTTGGTTCTAAAAGTACTCCTGCAACGCTGAATGATAACGACGAATGTTACCACTGCTCGCAAGACATTAGAAAAGATATTCAAAGGGCATCTGGGGAGATTTTGCATCTATATCTTGGAATCCACGTATTACAACTTACAGTTTTAACGTTTTTATTTCCCTCGGTTCGTCTTCACTTGTCAATTTTTGAACCGAATTCGCAAGTTCCAAAACCCCAACATCCTCGTCTTGCCTCTCTGTAATAGTGTCCA
The DNA here is from genome assembly GCA_021605075.1 of Caerostris darwini. Taxonomy (NCBI): domain Eukaryota; kingdom Metazoa; phylum Arthropoda; class Arachnida; order Araneae; family Araneidae; genus Caerostris; species Caerostris darwini. The sequence continues at coordinate 1,034,640 of BPLQ01001741.1, read as the reverse complement.
AAAATTCAGCTAGGAGTCCTACTATCCCAGTTATATCGTTGTATTCTATATTTGCATGCGGGACTTTAAAACTGGGTACATGAATGTTTACAGTTAGCGATCCTACAGTGTCTCCGTTGTTATCGAGTGTTCGATCCCCATTTCCGCGGATGTGTACACTAACACTAAAAACCTGTTCATTCGGATGGGATAGTAACAAGCCTGCGTCCAAGTTCCGAAAAACAAATACCGATGAGACCCTTTTTCAGAACCCAGAGTTTATGAAAAATGAATTAAAACATGTGTAATGGATCATTACTTATGCAGTGTAGTCCCAATCATCAGAGCCCCACTTAACAGCTATTTTTCCAGTTACATCTTCCATTCCAGTAGTACATGCTCATTTGGAGAGGAGAATATCTCTTATCCTTTTGAACAAGGTTGAGGGATGCGCAGCGCGCAGGTATTTTAGAAGAAGTGGAGGTTGTGAAATAATAAAGACATCTGCCAAATACGGAAGTACTGCCTTTGTAAAAGAAGGAATGGAACGGAATTCTGGAATGTGCACGCTTGTCACTCTCTTTTATTCATAATATCACCTATCGCCGCAAAGACAAATGATGAAAATGTAGTTGCTGATGCTGAATCTTTGTTGAGTCTGGTACAAAGATTTCCTACTTATGAAACCTGTACCGAAGAAGATAGTGCTGAATAAAGAACGCAGATGAAGAGCAAAAAATTACAGATGACACAATTAAAAACCGTGGAAAACAAAGCAGGGGTGATGAAATGATGTTCATAGAACAAAAACAGTGAAGACTGTGAAACAACTCTGAAAGTCTAAAGAACATTCACTATAACGTGATGCAACAAAAATAATTTTAAAAACATTTCGTTTTTCTTTTTCTGGAAATTTCTGTGAACAGGTATCCAAATTTCCAACAAGGACGATTATTTAAATTGGTTCTCTACTATTGAGCCTAGAACTAACTAGTTATTAAATATTTATGGAATTATGAATTAATTCATTATTAGGGATTAGCTTTAAAACCATTTACTTCCAGGCGTTATCGGGATCCAAAATTCGAAGTAGCTGCAGTCTGTCTACTCTGGGAATGCATAATATGATTTCTGCATAGAAATACAAATGTCCTTCCACCTTCTCTTTAAAGAGAGTTTATCAAAATGGGTATGGCCAAAATTTTCAACAGGCTCTCCCTAGTGCAAACGATAACACGCTGAATCCACTATACAACAATAGTTCTAGTGATGAATGAACTGAGATGAGCAAAGTAACCGACTTCAAAAATTACAGTAACTGTTAACGCCACATATTGCATACGCAGGGCTATATAGCTAACTAAAAGTTGGAGCGACCTGATGGCCAATTGGCTAGCGCTCTAGCCTTTGATACCACAGGCTTTAGGTTCGAATACTTGCGGTGCCATGGATGTTTGTGAGTGGTTCAGAATTCACGTTGAACTGTATGTCCCGGTCTAATTAGCGTAAAGTGTGCACAAAATGACCGTAGAGCGACAAACCAAATCAAACCCTAACAGTTGGAAAGGTGAGAGTGAAAAATCGATGGACCTCGCGTAAACCATAAAAAGCGCACAAACGGGTCAGGAACCCTTCCGGGAGGACTCTTATGGGTAAATGCCTCGCATTTGCATACTGGATAAAACCCGTAAAACTTCCCTCTTAGGAAGCTTATTGATTGATTCGAATTTTTTCACTGATTCGCTCGTTCACTTTAGGATTTTTTTTTTTTTTAAATAATAAATCGTACGAAAAGATCGAGACTTTCTGTGAGGGAGTTAATAAATAAATATTTATAGTATAAATTATAATATTTGTAAAATAAATAATACAAAATATAATTTCACGAATATTTACTTACGAAATTATAAAAAAAAAATATGTAATTTCTGAGGAACGAGATGGAGTATGAAAATGTTTCTCGTTTTTCAGGAATGAAAAACATTTGTTTTTTTCGTTTGGTTTTGTTTACATTGACGTGCTTGAAAATTTTAAAGTTGCAAAAAAAAAAAAAAATCAATAAACTCATAATAATGATTTTTTTTTATTTATGCATAAAATCACAAACACCCATTCATTTGTTTTTCTAAAAATCGATGGGGCATACTTTTTTAAGGGCGTCGGATTTCTCGAAAGTGAACTTAAAATTGGTTTTCGAATGCCCCGGCAGTGGTGCTCAAAAAGCAACTCAAGTAATTACTGTTTTCTCATCATTTGCTAATTATAGATTTTATTCGCTTGTTTTGCATTTCGAGTATTTAATTAACGTGCTGTTTGTGCTTATTCATTACAAAATTAGATTCTTCTCGCGCGAAGACAGGGCACAAGAAAGTCATTGACAGCAATTAGAGTGGATGTTTCCTCAATTATTCGGTAAATTAATTTTTCTACGTTTGCTTCGCCTGTAGGATTAATGTCAAAGAGGTATAGAAGTAGCTTATAGACATTCAAAATCGAACCTGACAGATTTTAAAGAAGAAAAAGGAGGGTTTCTCTTTCTTTATTTCTTTTAATTTATCCGGATTTACTGTTACGAAGTTCGTAATCAATATGTACAATGCTGGGTTTGTCGGTCTATGGTTATTCTTGGCACAGTAGGACTAATTAGGGACCTATGGCCTATACCTATGACCGGGACCTATGAATCCCTTAAGGTGATTCCGAACCACCTCTAATACTAATACTACTCCTGCTACTACTAGTACACCACACCACATCACTGTGCCTAGAGCCGAATTGCCCATTTACAGTTTGGGAATGATGTGGGTGAGAAGTCTGACTTTGCTCTGGGATTCTCTACGGTCGTAGGAGACCGGAACCTACGGCTTAAAGGGGATTCGGAACCACTACAAACTTCCATGGCTTCCATGGACTCTTTCAATACGTAAATAACTACTTCTTCTTCATTGGCTCAACAGTCCCATGGTGGGCCAAGGTCTTCTGTCAGCTGGCAGATTTTGAGACAGAAGATGTTTTTTTTCTCGGGGTAGGGTTGTCAGCGCTACGCCCTACAGTCATATTAGACCGGGATCTATGGCTTAAAGTGGATTACGAACTACTAGAACCACTATAAACATCCATGGCACATCCTTAAAAGTCTGTAAAAGTGCCCACACGTGCACACAAAATAAGCGATGAACCTGATTTAAATAAGCCAGAAAATAATAATAAAAATACACCTGGTTATAACCAGTAACTAAATCGTTTCTTTTCATTGGTCTGTTGATTATATTCCTACATCAGGGATAAAACCGCTGTAGGAATATTATTTTACTCAAAAAATTTAATTGACTGCTACGTAACTGGTGCTTTTGGAAGAATTACAGATTTTGATGAAAGATTTAAACATGAAATTGCATCCAGTTTTTGCGCAATGAAAAAATAAGAAATGCAATTTTCACTTTTTTTCCCAATTTCATTGAAGACTCATAAAATTCTAGGACTTTAACTGAATTATGGTGGTTAGAGGATTCCTACGAATTTTTATCTCTATGATATTTATTGGCCAAAATATGTCTCGATTTAAAATTGCGCTCTACAAAGCGGCTGTTGTAGTTTGTCAATAATACATGAAAGTGTACAAATCTGTTTGAACCCACACATATTTTCGAGCAGCCTTTTTAACCATGAATGAATAATAAATGAAATACGGAACATTGCTAATGAAAGAATGGTGGATATATTGATTTTAAAATAAATATATTTCTAGCTAAGTTTTATTTCCATTAAAAAAAAACTGACAAACTTAAACTCATTATAAATTTATGTAAAATTAAAAAAAAATACAATGTTAAAATTCTTTTTCAAATATAAGCTTTTTCTTCCCTTACAGCATTAAAAATTTACTTTTCTTTTTATATTTCATACACTTTAATGTTAAAAGTTGTCGAGAATAAATTTTTAAGCACGAATATTGTAAAATGAAACAAAACAGACCCTTTTCCTCTTTCTAATCTTCTATATTTCTCCTACTTGTTCAACCAGCATAATGTCCTCTGTAATTTTGCGAATATTTTAACATTTTAACAAAAGAAACAAAATATACCCTTTGCATGTGCTTACTGGTTAATTAATTATAACAGCCCCTTTCTACAATTCTTAAAATCCATAGTGGACAAAAGAACATTGCGATTCGTATAGCACAGACTAAAGGTAAATGAACGCTTTGACTGACAAATTACCTCAAGAAAACAAAAGGAAATTGAATTACCTCTACATCTCTGGTGCAAGCAAGAAATGATACTAATATTTGTTGACTTTTTCTGTTAAGCTAAATGTTGACTTTTAGGAGTGGGGAATCATCCTGAAGAAAAAATGCCTCGAAAAGAAGGACCGGATTTCATTATTTCAAATCAGAATTTAATCAACAATGACAATTCTCTCTATAAATAGTAAAAAGTCTGATTGTCTGTATTCCTCAATACTCAAAAACCGTAACACTTCTAAGTTCCACTTTTTTCTGTGAGTTTGTCATTGTTTTATATGACATGTAGTCAAAAATCCCAATTCATTATTAGGTAATATTTAATTAAAATTTTTATTATTCAATTCCTTCTATTAGCTCACACTCTCCCTATATATATCTTGTTAAAATTTTCAATCGTTCATAAAATACTGTTTATTCATCCACTCAAGTTCAAATACATTTTTTGAACTTGTAGTGAATGACACTTGATGTTAATAGTTTTTTCAAATGTTAAATCATTAATTAAATTTAATTAATTAATTATAGTTTTTTTTTTTTTTTTTTTTTTAACATTTATTTAAGTTGTTATCAAGTTGCATGTATCTAATAATAGATAGCGCCAGATGTAAAAGCAAAATTTTAACTTTATTTATAAAGGACTTTTCTGCAATATAGTAAAAAAAAGTAGGAATTGACTTGAAATTTTTTTTTTATATTACTTGTTTTTTATTGTTTATGTCCCCCAGATAACGCCAGACATTTTAATTTTTTTTTCGTTTCGTATGTTCTATTACGTCATAGTTCTTTGTTCATTCTTATTCACACTGCGATGAATCTTTTTAGGTATGCAAAAAAATTCCGGACTGATACTTCGTACCTGATGCCATTTTGTTACTTCGCTTCTGGTGGCATTATTATTTGCGTCTATTGCTTTTATTTTACTCATTTTCAAATGCATATATGATTGTAATTTTTAAATATATGGTTTTTATATGTTTCTTTAATTTCCTACAAGAATTTGCTAGCCACCGTTGTTTCTTCATTGCCATCATCATGTTAATCATCATGTTCCTTTCATTTAAAAAGAATTAGTACTGAAAATTTAAATTTTTTTTTTATTCTTGAGGAAATTAATTTTTTTTTAAGTATTTTTTTTAATTTTTTTAATCCATATCATTTCTGCTATTATTTTATAAAATCATCAATTTCAAATAAGCAAGAGATTAAAACAATTTGCTTCTTGTGGTATAAAAATTGTAATTATCTTCTTGTGGTAATTTATCACCATCAGGATTCATTTTTAAAAGAATTTCACAAAATAAGGATAATTTCACACGAAAAAAAAGGAAAAAAAAAACAGGAATTGCTTTTGGTCCTCTGCATTGAAAAAAAAAATTTTTTTTAATCAGAAAAGGCTACGATTTAGTGGTCACATGCTGTTGAACCTTGCCTTGTTTTGAAAATGGTTCAGCATGAGATTGCAGAATCCCTTAAAACATTGATATTAACATAAGATTGCAGAATTCCTTAAAACATTGATATCAACATAAGATTGCAGAATTCGTTAAAACACTGAGATTTTTAAGTACTATTTTATGTTGTTTTTTTATTATTTTTCAGGGTAAATTCCATCAATGTTATTAAAACTATATAAGGAATTAAAAATTAATGAAGTTTTTATTTCATTAAATAATTTTAAAAAATGTATTTGTATTTTTTAACATATTTTTTATTTCAAAGATTAAAATACAATATCCTGTAAGATGTTCAATAATTTAAATAAAATCTATACTAAAAGAATAGAAGACATAATGGACATCTTGGAGTGATTTTTTTTTGTTGTTGTTGTTAACATATCTTGCAAGCATGTTCTTGATAGTTTCTTATCTCGTAATGGCACTTACCGAACCTAAACGATAGGATGCTCGTGATTCAAATCGTGCCGTAAAAAACACTCATATGGTCGCAGAAAAAGATAAAATGGAATAGTAATGGTAATAAAGTAACCACATAGATCACAACTACATAGACCGCAGGATCCCTTAGTAACTCATTTTAATGATTTTCAGATTTTGATGAAGGATCAAATCAAAGAAGAAATAAAATATATAAATGAAATATATTAAAAAATGAATATATAATTATTAGAAAAATATTTTATTCGATGTTTTCTATTTTATTGTGCACTGGATAACTGTATCATCTATCAATAGAGTGCTAGTCTGAATGAAGGCTGCTTGGCGTAACAATAGGGTGGCAAGACTAGCAAATTGCCTCGGGCTGCGGCCAGAACAGAGAGGTTAAAGTACCGGTAAGGCTTGACATTTATTGTTCAAAAACAAAGTAAAAGTTATTAATTCTGCATTTAATAAATTTAAATTACCTAAGTTAAAAAAATGTGTATCAAGATTTCGAACGTATACACTTGTAGGAAAAATATATCGCATTTGGAAGTAATGTAGTAATAGAAACAGTTACGCCCGGATAATTCCGATGCTGGGGAATTCCCCTATTTCTGGTTCTTTAATAAGTATTTACAAAAAAGTGGGAATTTCCGCTGTCCCTCATGTGCCATTGAGACATTTTTAAATTCGTTTGTTAATGGAATTCCTCTGATTCTTAAATAGATAGTCAGAAACTTATTATTATTATATTAAGTCCCTTATTTCCCCCCTTCCCATGCGTCACTGTTATCTTACTTTTTGCTCCATCGGATCCACGATCAGTCATAAAGTTAATTAGTGAATTGTGGAAATTAGATAACAGCATGTCTAATAATAGAAAGTATCTGATCGGAAGTGAGAAACGAAAACGAAAGATGAAGTTTGAAGAAAAATGTAAGAATTTACCTAAAGTAAGTTAATACTTTAAGAGTTGCGAAGAAACAAACGAACAGTGCGGCGGAAATGAAGAAACTAGCCGAAACTGAAAGTGATAGTATTGCAGTCCCCTGTACTAGCTATACACGTAATCAAAACCAAAGTGAAATGACTAAAATTGGCTTGGAAAAAATTACATCTTCGTCCTACATTACTGATAAGGGTCATTTTAAAGTACTAAATGATTAAGGGAAACTGTTTGTGTCGAAAATGGACGCTGCAAACCTAAAGGCACTTTTATGTAGTTTATGTTTTTTTTACTTTTATGTTTTCTTGAGGAAAAACAATGATGATAATTTGCATTGGCGAGAAAAAAAAAATTTGCTAAAAATTTCCCACGCCCCTCAGAGAGCACAATTACGTCACAGCTTAAGTGAGTGATTTTTTTCATTATTATTATTTCTACGATACTTATTGCAAAAACAGGTTGCATACTACGAAAATTCCAGCTTAAAAAGTTGGCATGGCTGCTTCTAAATAATACATTAAAATATAAAAGCCTATTTAAATCACCACATTTTGAACAAACATTGTTGTGGTATGAATATCAAAAAGACAAATAAAAAATCATTTGGCTCATTAGTTTTGCACTTGGTTACAACAAAGATAAAATTAAACGTTAAAGCACTTTTTTAAAATTAATATAACAAAAATGACCAAATCTTTGCTGATTCGAGGCTCAGTGGGAACTTACACCGCTAGAGAGACTTAGGGCTGAGATTCAATCTGCTGACGGCATTATTGTCAACACTGTTTCAAAAAACAACGAGGCTCAATGGCTTTTGTGTTGTTCAGTATCTTGCCTCGTTAATCAGACTACCTGGTGGGAGTTTTCTGGGTTTTCACCCATGCGATACGAAAATGCGGGGGCAGTTCCCCCTAAAAGTCTTCCCGGAAGGTACTGCCCTCCTTCTTCAGCGACACGGAGCCAGGTCACACCTCTACCTACGATTACTCCATCACCAGAAGCTGCTCCCTTTCCCTCCATCCCTGAGTGGATTACTCTTGGGATGTCCGTCCTGTGCTGCCAGACATTGAAGATTAATCACATTAGGATCAAATGATTTTTCCTTCTTTAAATTATATTAATTATTTTGTTGTATATAACGGAATGAAAAGTAAAAAGATTTAGTTAGGCAGTTTTTAATTATTTTAATGCAAATCTACGACCAAGTTAACAGACCGAAGCCTGTACGAATCCAGTCATTGTCCAGTCTGTAAAATAGGGTACTGCAGTATTTTGATACCTGACCGACATAATAATCTATCTCATCAAAACTCCAATCGATTTACCAGGATCAAAGTTGTAAATGACGTAAGCCAACTAGAACTTATTTCAAACAAACCTCATCCAAGCGTCACGTATGCTAAAATTACAACTTGCAAAGAGAAGTAGTGTACCATAATTGAGCTTTATCGCGCACAATCGGGACTTCCGTGTAAAAGAACGTGATTTCATAGAAGAGCCGAAAGTTGAATAGACTCCATTTAACGGCATTCACATATCGGTTTGGCGCTAATTTATTAAAATAGGTTGCAATCATTCATCAGTCGCAATCATTCTGAAAGGAAAGTTTTCCATCGCTGATATAGACGATACCTGTACAAGAGGGAGTAGCTTAAATATCCACTTATATTTATTTCACATTACGAAACTTCAGCGTAGGATATATTTTGGGCATAAAAATATATCGAATCAGAATAAAAGTAAAAAAATTGAAATAATTTACATTTATATTTACGATATGGGGACGTATTTATCATTTATTTAGTCAGTGGGGCATTGTTAAATGAGAGATAAATTAATATTTCCAGATATAATGGATTCTTAAGCGATATTTTCAAAACATTAAATCAAAAATGGCTGCTACTATTGAATGGATTGAATTATTTTTCAAATTTAATGTAGGTGCCAGTCCCTTGTTTAAATGTATGTGTCATCATATAAATGCATCATGTCATTATAAAAATCTCAATTATAATCAGTTGTAACATCTATATCGAAACGGAAATAAATATCTATAGAAAAATCATAAAACAAAATTTACACTAAAGTCACATTTTTTTAGTGCCTCAACAACAGTGGAACAATTTTTATTATTACAATTTTATTGTATTTTAAGCAGCCTTTAACATTTTAATGATAAAAAAAATTTTATATGAATATTTCATTCTTCAACAAAATTTTAATTCCTAGTTAAAATTAACTTTGTAGATATAAAGTTCCTACCAAAAGTCTTCGATTTTACAAATTTCAATAAACAAAAAAATAATATTTCCGAATTAGGGCTCTGAAGCTCGGTGCCGCAGGTTTCGTATTCGACTTTCAGTGGCGCCATGGATGTTTGCAGTGTTTCGGAATCCACTTTAAACCATAGGTCCCGGTCTAATGTGACTGTACAGTGTTGGGCGTAGGGCTGACAACCTTACCCCTTATAAAGAAAACATCTTCTGTCTCGTAATCTGTCAGCCGGCAGACTGCCTTGGCCCACCATAGGACTATTGCACCAATGAAGGTAATAAATATTTCCGAATGAAAATTTTTCAATAATTTCTATATGTTTTTTTAAAAAAAAACTACATTAAATATTTTAAGAACATAGTATATCTTTTTTTAATCAATAATCATGCAACTAAAAATTATAATCTATTAATGTAAAAAGTTATATCAGAAAAAAAAATTCGTACACGTAGGAAAAACCTCTTCTTCATTGGCGCAACAGTCCCATGGTAGGCCAAGGTCGTTTTCCGACTGGAAGATTTCGAGGCAGGAGGTATTTTCTTTTTACGGGGTGGAGTTGTCTACCTTACGCTCAACAGTCATATTAGACCGGGGCCTACGGTTTAAAGTGGATCCCGAAACACTAAAAACATTTCTGGCACCCCCAGGACTCTAATCCGAAACCTGTAGTACCGAACGGCAGAGCGGCAGTCACTCGGCCATCAAGCCCCAAAAAAGCCATCAAGCCCTTTACATACTTTTAAATATTGTAATATTTTGAACAACTAGTACTTAATATCCTGCAACATCCACAATAGTGTTTAAAAGTCTGGATATAGAATTCCCTAATTCATTTTTTAATTTATGCATTAATGTTTCTCGTTACTTCAATCCTTACGGTTTTAAATTTAGCTTTAGTTTTAATGTTATCATCCTATTCTAACCTCCAGTTTTCTCTAAATGTGTTCTAGTGTATTTAAAGCGGTCCACTGAGGTGGTTTTTGGGAAATTAAACTAGAGACATCAAAACAAATATTGAGAGCCGTGTACTTTGGATCGTTATCTTGATTTAAAAAAAAAAAAAAAAAAAAAAAACACACTAAGTTGTTTCCAATTTCCAAATTTTAGGCTGATATTTTTAAATTGTTTTCTTAAAATACTTAAATAAAAGAATGATTCAATATTCTATCTATATACCAAATTAATTAGTCCCAATACTGATATTCACAGAGAGAAAGAGAATACACCGCCATGCTTTATTGCTCCAATTAAGTTCTTGTGATCGAATTCCTTATTTTTCCATCAACTTGAAATATAAATGTTCACTAAAATAAACTAAAAATGTTTAATTGGCTTTCATCTGCAAATAAGACAGGGTTCCTAAACTCTTCATTGATTTCGCCAATGTTTCGATTCTTTGCATTTATGAAACACTTTCATGTAAAAAAACACGTATTCATTAATAGTCATAGAACGTTTTCAGGTAAAGTCGAAGACATTTTCAGTAATTTTGTAGAAATTTTTTACAGTACTCGAACATAGATTTTTTACAAATTTTCTAACTAAAAATCTCTCACCATATTGAGTTAACTTTGCCAATTTAATATTTCTTATCTGCTTTTCAATCAGTTTTTCTTCGTTTTATCACATATGGCACATTTGAATGAGATGCATTTACTAATTTTGCAGTGTTCCAAAATGATTTTCCGCTACTGTGATGAAAACTAATCTATTTTAGAATGATGTTCGTTTTTTTCCTTGCGACTATGAGCTATTTTTAAACAACAAATTAAATTTACTAAAGTAAGCAAATAAAGATTAAAGTTAAACGATTTTTTTATGTATCAGTCGAAATGCAAAAATAAAAAAATGCTTCAGACCATAACTTCATTTATGATTTTATTCAGAAATGTTTTGTTGCACACTCATTTTTATGGCGTGTTCACTTTCTGCCTCCTTGCATTTTTTTTAATTTGTTTACATTTTTAAAAAAGAATTTTCAATTTTTTTCAGAATCATATGAAGATGATATGAAAAGATATCGGACTTTATGTTCGAATTCAGTTCCAGACTACAGCCCTTTTTCTACAGATTTTTAAATTGCACGAAGCCGTAGTACATATGTCCAGTGTGCAAATGATTGCCAACTGAAACTCTAAAATTTCAAAAGTCATATATTCTCTGGACTACGACTAAACGGGCAATTTGAAATGAGATAGAAAAAATTTTATTCGATAGCGGCATATTCTGTCAACAACCAGTACATAAAACATCATATAAAATTTTACTACTCTGGTGATAGAACCCACGTGATGTATGGATTCAGAAAATTAAATAATAACTTTAATAATTGTTTTAATTGATAACCGTAAATCTTACTTTTGTGAATTTCACATCTTTGTCGATATAGTATTTATACCAGGACAACAACCTGTTCACACATGACAGAAAAGAATGCAACCACTATTATGCTAAATAGCTGAAAATTCGACATAACTGGCCTACTGGCAGATTTCAAAAAACAGGAGATGTTTTCTTTTTATGGAATACGGTTATTACACCCAACAGTCATATTAGACTATAAACTACGGTTTAAAGTGAATTCCGAACCAACAGAAACATGAAAGGCACCGCCGGGACTGTGACACCGAGCGCCAGAATGCTGGGTCACTCGGCCATCAGGCCCCTTTTACTTATTTAAAAAGTATTTTTAGTAAAGTATTTTTTTTTAAGTAGGCATTTTATTTAATATCGGTGGGTTTGGCGTTTTTATTTATGAGTTCCGCCAACAACCCGCCGACGAGCCAAGAGAGGTCTTCCGGTTGAATCTGACGTGGTAACTTCTCCACTTTTGTATGCTGTAAACGAGAAAACCAGGGAAACTCCCGTAAATCAACTTGATTATTGATTGCGAGACAACCTGCATAAAACCTGTTGTCCCATTTGCCATCGAGTGTCTTTGTTTATGAAACTAATGACTGCAACGTATGCCCCCAGTGAATTGAAACCTGGGCACTGTTGCGCATTAGCAACAAATGCATTATTGGGTGGCGAGTTGGCAGATTCAGACAATAAAATAATAAAAATCAAAAGGTTTCAAAGGATGAAAGAAAAATTGAAAGTGATTATTTAATTATTTTAGTCCTGTGTGCTTTATGAGAGATTTCTTAAATGACTGGGGAAAGAAATCCGTTGAATATATATGAAACAGTGCTTCCAAATATATTAACGGATTTCTCTGTGTAGCTGTATTGATAAACATAATGCTGTGGTATTTTTAGCGAAACAGAGAGGATAAACCATCTGTTAAAGAGATTGCATCGCATCCAGAAGAAGACTTCATTCTTGATGAATTCTTTTCTTATGCTCTGTTTATATGCTGAATAAACTCTTCTCCGAGAGTTATTTCCCAGTACACTAGTACAATAGCAGTTACATAGAGCACATCTCTCACATATACCGTGCAATTAGTCACAGCATTATTTCACTCTGAATAGAAAAAGAATGGATGACATAGCACAAAACATTTTTGTGCCACACAGTAAAAAGATGAGCAGGTTAGTGAAGTACTAATATAGATCATACTTTTATTGCTATTTACAATGATATTGCAAGGCTACGTGCAATAAATTCCAGTAGCTATACTATTATTTGGCTGTATTGTTTAGATTTAAGTATTTTATTTTTGTTCTAATTTTTTTAGTTTACTTATTTATTTATTCCTATTTGATTTTTACTTATTGTAAATATATTTTTATGAGGTTTAAAATGCTAAAAGTAGTTATAAGCTTAATAAAAATTTAATTTTAAAATAATAAAAAAATTATGTTTTTCTTTTTTTTTTTTTTTTTTTTTTTATTGGGGGGATTTCTAATGCATATAAAAAATGTAACTTAGATTTTAAAACTAAAGATTGAATACCTAGAAATTTTTATCTGAAAAAGCAATAATTAGTAACTATAAATCATAATATTAAAACCAAAATGTTTGTAAAGTAATATGAGATGATATGAGATATCAGTCTGATAAGAGAGAGTATTTTTACAGACCTCTTTATGAATTATTATATTTAAAAATTCTTTTATTAAGGAGAATTATAGTTTCATTTCAATTAAAAATTTTCTAATTATTTTAATCATTGTAGGTAGACTACTTCTAATATGTTATCGTATGATAAATGTAGTAAAAATAAAAAAAAATTACTAAAATGACAAATACTTTGGTAAAAGAAGCGGCTACCTTAATATCTTCAATGCAAGATTGGTGAAAAACGGCTTATTTATATCAATAAAATGACATAATAAGATATCTTAAATATAAATTTTTATAGTCATTCTGTTATTTTCGATGTCATTTCGATATTCATTGTCAACTTTGAAAATTTGCTTTCGCCAATCTTGTATAGTAGATAACTAATCGAGCTCTCTCAGTTTTAAATACAACAAGCTATCGATTAGATCGTTGCAAGAACACATTTTTTGTACACCCCTGTTCCACGTATCTACTCCATGAAGACCCTACCTGCAGGCTATGAGGGCTCGACATTACCTTTCAGAGAACTTTTAAGGGTAATTGCGTCGTATTTTTCGTATCGTATGTGTGAAAGCTTGGAAAACTCCATCAGGCAAATTGATTATCGACGCGAAACGCTTTGCACGCGTTGTTAAAATCTCCATCGAATCTCGGTTTTGGAAGTAAGAATTGCAACGTATTGGAACTTGGCCCTTCCTGCATGAATATCTTCATTTTTTGTTGAACATTGGTGGAGCTTTTGTACCACTGATGTATACCGTGAACAGCCCCTTGACAAGCAATGAGGGAAGAACTTTTCGAAAACTGTTCCGCCTTTACGTGTCGTACAGAAGGAAACAATGTAACTTTCAATAATGCACCCTGACTATCGATTCCAGTTGTTTTATATACGTCCACAGTTGCCATCAAATCTATTCGTTTCAGAACTTAGTGACTGCAACAGACACCGTCAACAAAATTCGAAATCTCCTGTACATTAGCTGCACATGTTATCAATTTTTATTATACTACAATTGGGTATTTTATTATACCGTTGCATATTCATTTATTGCACCACATATTATATATTTTATTATACCATTGCGTATTCATTTGTACAAAAAATTGGGTATTTTATTGTACCACTTTCTAATCCTTCAGCCCTTTATTTCACCAGTTTTTCAGTTTTTTTATTCATTTATCCATTAACCCCCACACAAATCTTGCATATGTCTTCCAATCTGTTTCTTTTTTTCTTCAGCTATTAAATTTTTATTTTTATTTGCAATATGATAAGAAATATTTTGAATTGATATCTAACTCTCATTTTCTCCTTTTATATATGTAATTCAATTATTCACTTATCTATCAAAACTCAAGAGCGGTGATAAGATTTCGAAAGAGATACTTGGAAAAGATAGCACAAATAACTACAAAATTAGCGTGCAAAATTTACTTAATATAATAAGAAAATTGTTAGAATGTTCAGTATAATGTATTCGAAAAAAATAAATCCATATATAATGGAAATGAAAGCTTATCATAGATATTTTTATATTCAATTAAGAAATAATATAACGAATTCATCGCAAGTCATATAAAAAAAAAATTCATCTCTTTAATGGAGTTAAACATAATTCAATTTATAGGCATAAGATCCAAATAAAATTTTTGCTGTTTGCTATATCCTAAAAATACTTACGTCAAAAAGCAATTTTGGGGTCAAATTAAATTACTCGTAGAATCAGAAAATAATATTTTAAAAGGACTGCATGAAATAAGAACTCCCTTTTAATTTCATCACACATAGTGAATACAAGGTTTTATAAAATAAAGGTTAGTAAATCATTGCATATGTATGTTTAGGTATTTTTGCATGGGTTTTGTGAAGATTATAAGACCAACCTTATATAACATGAATACTTCCAGAAGTGATATATGTAAATGCCTTCATTTAAAATAGGAATGTACAGATTTATGAAGGCCGTGAGCATCATATGTTTTCTTTAACTTGGCCGTAAGCTGCACAAACACATAATTATATATAATAATCTCGAAAATTATCTAACATACATATGTAAGCTATATATGCATTTTTTTATGTGCTTCATAGAAAAACAAACAGTTTGTTTAACAAACCCCTTAATAGTATTTGTTAAATAAACATTTTCGTTCGCCTCGTAGTTAGTCCTCGCAAAAAAAAAAAAAAAAAAAAAGAAAGAAAAATAAGAGGAAGAAGTAGAAAGCAACCGTATTTTATGATTCAAAGTGAAGTGAAAATTATATAGATAATTATACTATATATATATATATATATATATATGAAAGCAGCAACATATCAATATAGAAATCAAAAGATAAAGAAAAGAAACTTAATAACTTGTACAGCAAAGTCATTGCTCCTTTTCATGTTCTTATAACAACTGAATTAAATTTTCACAAACCATAATAAGCATTCCCCATACGTAAACTTTAAAGTGTTTCATATTCAGCCTTCTCAAAAAAAGAAATTGTTAAACATCCAAAGTGTAAAAATTGAACAACAATAAATTCGGAAACATGAAATTGTAAAACATTTGTTAAACATAAATATCAACAAAGTAAATGGTTAGAACTGTATCAATAGAGCAAAAAAATTTCCAAATATTAATATTGGTATAAAACATTCAAAAACGTGATGTACAACAAGCTGTCCAGAAAATAAGTAAAACACAAAAGAAATTATTCATAACATGCTGAGGATAGCTTAATTAAGGAATGGGTGGATAATATAAAACAATCTTATTCCCGCTTACTAGATGACTGGTGCCAAGTTAAAAACTCGTCTAGCGTTGTATACCGATAACATCGATGATGTAAAATAAATGTCTTTTTAGAGTAATAGGACTACATAAGCTATAGGACTAAAAATAACAATTCAGCTGTGCAGCTTATTAATAGGGAAATCGTGTCCTGGGACTAAATCGTGACTGTTCCTAATATGGTCACTAAGCAACATATATATATATATATAGGATTCAAATAAAATATTTCATGCATAATAGAGCTTCAATTTAACATATTGATTTGATTTTTGCTGTCACCTACTCCAAAATGGATGAAAAGAATCTTTTTTGCTTAGAGATTTATATATATATTTGCGATTCAAATGTTTTTTTTTTTTTCACAAACACGTTCTATCCAAACAACGCTTCTCAATTTTAAAATGGAACGACCTTTTGGTAATAAATATCGTAAAGATATAAAAAAAATTACATGAAAGGGATTCTGTCTCCAGGATAGCATAGCATTGACAAAAGGCCTATGCGATCTTCTAATCTGCAATAACGTAGAAAGTAATTAACAATTATTTTTCTATATTTAATTTTTTAATTTTTAGTAATCTAAATCTATGGAACAAGCTCCACCTTTAATGAAAATCTGAAAATTTTTTTAAAGGACGACCATTTAAGTTTTAAAAAGAATCATATGATATTAGCAGGGTCATTCAAATAGTATTGGTCTTCCGTGCATTACAAATTCCTGATTGATAAGAAGAAAAAATATGCTGCAAAATATTTTTAAAAACACAAGTTTTGTCATTTTTAATGAGTAATTACAACTCCTAAAATTTATTTAATTTTACTAATTAATTATGTAATATTATTCACTTCGGAATGCTTTTATTTGAAGTCGCTTTTGCTCGTGCCTAATTAGCTGAATATAAGGGTTTTTAAAACTTATTAAGGTAATCACCCATTAAAAACAATTGGAATAAAAAAAATCAAATATCTTAATTAAGCTGCTGTATTAATTTATATACATGAATTTACATTAGCTATTTTGGAAGTCATAAGAGATAAAAAAAGCTTTACTGTAATAATTTTAAAGTTTCTTTTATCCTAAAATAGGCGACAAAGTTGGAAAGGATTTTTAAATTATTGAGGAGGTAAAAGAGGGATTTTAATTCATAATAATAATAAAAATAATTTAATAATTTAAATACTTAATTTGTTTAATTTATTTAATTAAATTTTCGCTCTAATTTGGCAATATTTTATAACAGTATTTTATTTTATACATTATGTACATGTGTCTAACTTTTATTCCTCCCCACGTACAACTCTGTTAAATTTTTCATTTAAAAGTAGCCCACTACCTATCTCTTCTAATAAATTATAATTAAATTTCCCCATATAAAAGTTCATAAAAGTCTACAAAAATTAAAAGTCAGCAACAAAATGTTTTTTTTTTTTTTTTAAAGTTCTTAACATAGCTAGCAAATTAACCAAACGACTTAAAAGATTTGATTTTTGATTTTATAAAGTATTCCAATTTTTTAAAAGTAGCAGCCTAATTTAAAAGCAAATAACAATCTAGAATTTTTCAGTCACATATAATTATGATAAAATCCCCAAATCAGTCAATTTGAATTTTCAAACTTGATCTTCAAAAATTTGAACGCCTTAAGATACTGCCATGGAACTGCATAGATTTAAGACACGTGCAAATGAAGACGGATATAATGTCAAGTTAGGGACAACATCAAACTTATTTCGATATATTTCGACGAGAAAGATATGTGTTTGTGAATGGAAATAATCCAATTATGTCAATTACTAGGTTTAAGCCTATTACTTCCTCTTTGTGTGTATGTGGTCATGTTTACTGGGGAACCGATGGATTAAGTAATATATATATATATTGTATATATAAAGCTCAATTCCGCTCTGGCGCTCGGTGCCACAGGTTTCGGGTTCGAGTACCGGTGGTGCCATGGACGTTTGCAATGGTTCGGAATCCACTTTAAGCCGTAGGTTCCGGTCTCATGTGGATGTAACGGCGTCACTGAGCCAAGTCATTCTTCTATCTCCGAGTGCTCCATCACGACAGAAGCTGCCCCACCCCTTTCCCTCCATCCATTACTTATGGGTTGTCCGTCCCGTACTACAGGGCTCTGAAGATTAGTCACAACACACAAACTCTATTTCAGATTCTCAATTTAAAAAGCGAACTATCGGAAACTTTAGTGTATAGTTATATATATATATATATAAATCAATCAAAATTGTCAATTTTATTATCAACATTTATAAATGAGAAATTAATACAGAATTTTATAATCTTTTATTCCACAACAACATTGAAAATCCAAACAACGTTATAGATTGTAAAATTCGTATAGAGGATTTGTGTTTTAAAGTGCTATAGTAAAACAAAATAGAAAGACTTATTGTGTATATAGTCTTTTGAAGTTCCTAGTAAATAAAGTTAAAATAAAAAAAAGGCTTTCTTTCAGAATCTAAAAATCAATTTTAAAAAAAAGTACGATTGGGAAACTTTAATTAACTTTTTTTTCTTTGAATAATCTATAAAAAAAAAAACTTTCTCCTGGAACAATCTATAAATTTTAATTTTCTAAGTGAAACAATATATCAAAAAATGTTCTTAGTATCAAATTATTGGTTAAATTCGTATTTGTTAGAGGATGAAAATTTCAATTAGCATCGCAGTCTAGTTCGAAAGATTCATCTTTTATTTGCAGAAAAAAAAAACATTTTCGCCGGTGCATTTTTAATAACTTTTTTTTTAAAAAATACTTCAGATTGTATTCAACGGCGTATAATTCCTCCTGAGAAATATCAAGGATACCTTTAAACGTATTGCGTATTTTAGGCAGTAAATAACTGTACACAGCTTGTAAAACAAATCTTTTGTTTTTCTTATTCAAAATGTGCAAATGCCGCCAACATTCACGATGGAGGAAACTGATATTCCAAGCATTTTCGAAAACTTTCAAAGGGCGGAAATTAAAAGTTAGTGCCATAAGATGCCTGGATCCAGACATTTGGCTTCCCACTAGAGAATGTTATTTAAAGGGTGTCTCCTATTTTGCGCCTCTATTTCAATAATAGATAAAGTGATATTCTTTTCAGTCCTCTGTTTCAGTAATAAATAATATCGCTGTCATTCAAATTAGAATTTTTTTTTAACAAAAAACTTACAAAAAAGATACGGTTACGATTATAAAGCGAGTAGATGGATCTAAAGTAGAATTCTAAAAATAGATCCGTCATTAGATATAAAAAATTTCACTTTTTAGTAAGAATAAATAAAGGTATTTAAACTACGTGTTTAATATTAACTACATTAAAAGAATACATATTTTAAATGTAAATAATATGTATTAAATACATATTAATACTCTTTAAATACATATAATAGGCATTAAATATGTATTTAATGTTTAAAATATTTTTAACAATAACTTTCATTTTTTCTTCTTATCGTCTGGATTCTATGTGTTGTTATGCATATTCAAATGTGTTCGCTTAATTTATTAATGTTTTTCAATACTGTATATTAAATTAAATCTTTGAATTTAAATTAGTTACTCTAGAACATTATTTTTAATTCATTCTTATTTTTATTTATACATTCAATAATATTTTAATTCTATTATAATATTAATAAATTCTATTACAATTGATAGATTCTATTACAATATTAGCAAATTCTATTGCAATATTAATAGATTCGATTCAAATATTAATAAATTCTATTAAAATTTTTTTATTAAAATATGATTAAATTCTATTACAATAGTGAAAAACTGTATTAAAATATGAATGACTTCTATTAAAATATTAACAAATTATATTACAATATTAATAGATTATATTAAAATATGAATAAATTCTATTACAATTTTAATGTATTCTATTACAATATTAATAAATTATATTGCAATATTAATGAATACTATTACAATATTAAATGCATTTTACTACAATATTAATAAATTATATTAATATATATATTCCATTACAATATTAATAGACTATTCCTTTACAATATTAATCTATTGGAATTTTACTAATCTGTTCGAAATAATGTAGTTATCCTATAACACATGTATAACAATTGTCTTCGGATGGGCGTATTATAATACGGCATACAATTTAAATTACATGAAAAAGAATTTATCAAAACAGTTAGAAATACAAACTAATTACATAAATCTATTGAACTAGATTTATGACTGAACTAGTTAAATGGGTTTGAAAATTATTTCAAAATAATAATAAAAAACAACAAAAATTATTATTTAAAAGATGCTTTCATTTTCCTAAATCATTAGTGAAAAGATTGTTGCAATCATGTTTTTTGTAAGTAAGCCAACCAAATTGTACAACTATGAAAACGTCAAGAATTTTTCAATAACTTTTAATTTTGCGAAAGAATTTTTTGATACTTCTTTCCATTATTGGCAAGGAAATAAAAATAAAAATATTCAGAAGTACTTTATGAACTAATTATGTCGAACATAATTCCTAACGAAAGAATTCATAGCAATTTACAATGATAAGAAATCATTTCCTTTTTAACACCTTGCATAAATTAATGGCTCCTCTTAAAAACTGCAGAATTCGATTTCAATTACAAAACATTTTTCAACATTTTTATATTTTTAAATGCATTCATGTTTCCTATCAATTAACAACATCTCGTCATAAAAACTGAAAAATATTTTCATTAAATGAATCCTCAAAATTTCTCATTTGATTACATCTTTCTGGGATGAAATTCGAGAAACTTAAGTCTATTTCAATTTATGCCAATAGTTTGACAAGGGTGAGGAGATGCTTGCGGATGCCATTTATAATATTTGTTTATTCGATTCACTGTCACTTTAATCAATGCTGCGGGAGAAAGGCACATTCCCTTCTAGCGAAATAACACAAAACTGAATTTAAACAAATAAAAATAAATTGAAATATTTGTTTAATTGCTTTATTATTGTACATTAAATGAGAATGGAAATAAAAAGCATTAAGTAATTTCTCCTTTCATTTTTTATTTAGAACGTAAAATATATTTTTTATTGTGAAAGTCGAACTTATAATTTAACATCGAATTTACTTATTGGTAATTCTACTAGAATTACAATTTTTTAAAAAATAAAACCTTCATTATTTCTGAAAACATATTCTACATGAAAAGGAATCTTCACTGTTTCTGAAAAAACGTTTCGGGACAATTTCAATTTTTAAACAATTCTACGATTTTAAGTGATTCTTGACATTTTTTTTTGTATCCGCAGTGTTGTTTTCAATACCTTTTAATTTTACGCATTAGGAAATCTTGCATGCATGTCACGAACAGTCTTTTGCTGCCGATCTCGCGCCAGCACGGGATGTGGCAATAATGCCAGAGAGCCAGTCATGCGTTCGTGCGGGAAGAGCTGGTCCTCGTCATTTCGTCTCCCCTTCAATCGACAGAGTATGTTAGGAGTGTCTGCTAGTAGGGGCGTGGAGTAACGCTCAGAAACTAGTTATAAAAGCATGTAATTTCGAATTCCTAACTTTATTAGATATTTTAAAAATTTTTTGTTTAATGAGTTGTAGAAGATCATACAGATAGTTCTGTATGACCTTCACGCTCCCCCCTCAAAAAAAAAAGCAAAATGCAATCTAATCAGCCTCTAAAAATGACGAAATTGCAAATAAGTCGGCTGAGTACCGGAGTGATGCTAGTTATGATAGCGATGACAAATGCATTCCTCCCCGAGGTGTTCCTATTTCAGACTGCGTACCATTGTAACCAACTTATAATAATTCACTTATATTAAATATTTACCAGTGATAAAGGTATCGTACAATTTTGCCCATGTTCCTCAACAGAAAGATCCTCTGGCGGGGAAATGTATTTACCCCATTCCAGGCGTATACAGGAAAATTTTTGATGACTTTAACCAGATTGTAATAATAATTAATATGATTCATGCTACTCTGTTTTTTCTCCCCTAACATTGCATTAGTAACTATGTACGTAAGTACAAAAGTAAAAGTAAATAAGTATGTACAAAATGCAACAATGCATTTTGTTACTTATTTTCATTATTTTGTTCCATTTTCACAAATAATTTTACCTCTAGTGCCTATCATCTGCAGGCGCGCAGTCAGAATATTTTATTAGGAAAGGCCTAAATATTGCTTAGTAATCACTCCTGATACACATAATCCTGTTTCATTACTACTTTTCATTCCCATTCATTATAAAAAGTAAGTCGCTTTTTCGAAAACAAAAAAACACTTCTACGGCGGGACAGTAACTATCGACACATGTTTTCATGACCGGCAGCAAAAGTGTTAAAAAGACAAAACTTTGTTGTATTTAGGTAATTTATGGAGAAATCACAATAATACATATTTGAGGGCCTTGAGTCGAAGTGATACATAAATACTCGCTTTTTAAAATAGCCATCGACACTTTGGAGCAGCATAATGGGCTTTAGAACTAAGATTTCGACATCAGACAAACGGTGTCCTATCTAAAGATTTCGAGTAGATGAAATGATTGTGAACCGTGAATCCATAGGTAGGAGAAACCTGGCATTTCGGTAGAAAAGTAGAGAAAAATGTTAGGGGAGAAAAAATAGAGTAGCATGAATCATATAAATTATTATTACAATCTGGTTAAAGTCATCAAAACTTTTCCTATGTGCGCCTGGAATGGGTTAAATAAATTTGTACGCCAAATGGTCTTTCTGTTCAGGAATATGGGAGAAGGACAAGATTTAACATTGAATGGCAATCATGTTCCATTTGGCATACACTGACAAAAATCATGATTATACCTGGTAATTTAACTAAGCTACAATGTGTAAAGCACACACATATCATACCTTTAAAGCTATGAAAAATCATATAAATATATTTATTTATTTATAAACTACTTAAAATTACTACTTAAATTATTTTACCTTTTAATGAATGAATATATTCATGATGATGAATATTACATTTTCATGTAATATTCATCTGAGAGCAACGATAATTGATTAAAATTATGTATGAATCCTATTAAAAATTATAAGGAAGAATAAAAGCTATACAATTATGAGAAAACAATGACAGATATTGAAAAATAAAACACAATAAAAATTAATTGATTATTGAAAAAAAACCTATCATCAAATATTAGCTTTCAATACAATTCGTATTTTTTTTTTTTTTTTTTTTTTTGACAAGAAAATTTTAAAAGGCTTAAAAAATACATAGAAATAATGAATTCTACTGGAATTCATTACTAAATTCTTATCCACTTTAGAGAAAAAATAATTATTACAAAAAATTCGTTAGCTTATTTATAGAATAAACCGTGCTCCGAGCGATATTTCCCGCGACACTAGTACAATAATACCATCGCTAGTGCTGCCAGTACTATTTTCATAAGCTTGTTTTATTTTGCCATAAGTGTGTTTAGCACTGAAATTCATTTTTTTTCCCAGCAAAACTCACTTTTAATATATTTTTTAAATAATTACTATTAGCAAAATAAGTTCTTTTTTGTGGTTGTTTTTAAGCTCAATTATAAAATTTTTTTTTATAAATTAATATTAATATTATCCAAATTAATAATGATAATGTCCAAATCAGTATATTGTTATAATTAGTAATAATATTGTTTAAATTAATATATAGCTCAAATAAGTAGTAATATTATCCAAATTAGCAATAATATACTTCAATTTAGTAATAATATTGTCCAAATTAAGATATTTTTCAAATCAGTAATAAAATTATCCAAATTAGTAATAATATAATCCAATTTAGTAGTAATACTGTCCAAATTAAGATATTGTTCAATTTAGTAATAATATTGTTCAAATTGATTATAATAGTGTCCATATTAGTTTAATATTGTACATTTTCAAACTGATACTAAATAGTTAGTACAAAAATACTATAGTTAGTATTAGAATATAATTTGAAATATTTTTAAAGAGAGTTATAAAAATAAGTTTTTTCGATTTCTTTCTTCAATTCACTGACAAGTAATTGCGAAAATTGAACTGCAATCTGTCAGTAAATGCGTTTTCATTAATGCGTCCTTTTACTCCGAAGAATAATATGTATATATAAATAATATATATTGATTTTATACGCGTTTTATATCACGTTATTCATTCTGCGTTGTATTGCTATAGAATTTATACATTTGCTTATGATATGATATTTATAAAAATTAATGTGGTACTTCTTATTCTATGTAAAACTCAATTAATAGTTCATTTACATAGAAAACATAAATTAGACATGCAAGAAACAAATTTTTTAAAAGCATTTAAAAATATATTTTTTAAAATTTTATATTTTTCATATTTTTAAGAGCATGAAAAAACAAGCGTTTGAAAGTGGTATTTCAACCTAGAATTTCCATAAGTGTAAATATATATATAAATATATGAAATATTTTTTTTATTTCGAGAACAACAAAATTTCGTTGATTTTGTCAAAGAACAATTTACGTTCTGAAAATAATTAACAATCCACTATCTTCACAACGAATATTTACAATAGGTATTTCTCCTTATCTTGAAATATACATAAAATATATAAAAATATATTTTATATTGCAATAGTTTTTATTATTATTATTATTCAGGAATATAGTATGTTAAAAGTGGGTGAGAACATCATAAAATCATAAGGAAACGACAATTTTCCATAACAAAATTTTAAATATCGTAATTTACAATCTATATTTTATGGGATTATGCGCTAAAATATCTTAAAACGTTTCAGGATGGGAATTAGCCATCTGCGTATAAAGTTTGGACATTTTTCCTGGAAATTTCATGAAAATCAATTTAATAAAACCACAGCCTGAAAATGTTTTTTGTCTACAAGAAATTGATAAAATTTTGTGGAAAAAAAAAAAGCAAATTTCAAATATAAAAAAGGAATAGAATTATGAAAAGGACAGGACTTCATAAAATTGGACAAAATACGCCACGTATCTGGTGTATGAAAAAAGTTTTAAATCAAGTTGCAGATAAGAATTAAAAACGCTTTACATAAGACCATACTAGTAACTACCAGTAATGCCTGTCAAGATTCTCATCTTTCTAGCAAATATGATTACAAATATTTCCTCTTTTGAGTTCTCTGAAACTCTTAAATGTATAACTTCATTCTGATTTCCACTATCTTAAATTTAGCACATAATTTTATATATATAATCCTGGCGCAAAAACGCTATTTAAAATTGAAAACCATTTTGATATTCAAGCAATAAATATAAAATATTGGCATACTCTACGCCAAAGAACAGGCGTGAAGTACCGCGGACTATACGAGATCTTTTATCTTTTCGGGTCAAAAATTACATCTGCAAGATATATGGAACTAGAAGTAATACACTGGAAACTACAGTAGCTTAAAAATTACAATTTTGCATTTAAATATGAGAACTTTGGAAATATTTTACAGAATAATTTTTTTATAATAACAGTTCCCTGTAAAGTTTGCACTCACCCGCAGCTCCGACGCTGAGCACGAAAACCAACGCCAAGGCGCTAAGGAGAGCCTGCATTGCACTCAAGTGGGAAGCGGATACTTGAGGCTCCTTTCGGAAAGAAACATAAAAGACGAGCGAGACTCCAACCGGAAGACGAGGGCTGTCCGGCGTGTTCGGCCGACAAACTTTCAAAAGGATGCTTCAGGTGGCTCCGGGCTGAAAGTAGGCGAGCGCGGCCGCTTGCCATTGGTCGAGCTCTGCAGGTAGGAGGGTCTCGCCATCTGGCGATCACCCACGCTGGTGCCTTTCCACCCTCTCTGCAGGTCCCATCGAGCAAAGTAGCTATAGAGAATTTTTATTCATATATGTAATTTATTAATTAACTTTAGTGAAAACGACAAAAAATTAAGAGGTATATGTGTATTAAACGAAAAAAAAAAGTTATAACATTTTTTTGGAAATAGTATGTACAGAATTTTTTTTTATACAAAAGTCATTCATTTTGACGTTTTAATGATTCCCAAATTTTTTAATTTTTCGCTAAATAGTCGGTACAGTGGTACCTTGGTATACGTTTGTAATCCGTCTCAAATGAATTTCGACTTGCACTTACGATCTTCGATTTACACCAAATAAATGTATCTATCCCATAAAAAAAAAAAATGAAAGGAAAATTATTAATCCTTCACATGAAGTAAAAAAGTTAAATTAAAATCAAAAAAAGTTAAAATTAGAAAACATATTAAACATTGATATGTTTATATACATATATACATTATTGTTGTCGTATCCCTCATGGGAAGAGGGGTGCAGCTTCTGTTCTGATGGAGCACCCGTAGGTAGAAGTCTGACTTCTGCTCCGTGTCGCTCTTACATTCATAGGAGACTGGGACCTACGGCTTAAAGTGGATTCCGAACCACTACAAACATCCATGGCACCGCCGGGACTCGAACCCGAAACCAGTGGCACCGAACGTCAGAGCACTAGACACTCGGTCATTCAGGCTCACATATATACATTGAAAGGGATGTATAGTATAATTTTTCTTATCCCACTTGGAAGACAGTTACATCGAAACCAAGTCCAAGAACCTGTGTGGTCTTATGGAAGGAGGGAATGGAAGGGGGGGGCAGCTTCTGTTGTGATTCAGTATTCGTAGGTAGAAGTCTGTCTTGGCTCCGAAGCGCTGAAGGAAGGTAGTGCCTTCCTGAAGGACTTTTTGGGGAAACTACCCCCGCATTTGCGTATCGTAGGAGGGAAATCCCGGTAAAATTCCCACCAGGTAGTCCGACTCACGAGGCAAGATGCTGAACATCCAAAACGCCATCGTGTGTCCTCGTTTTCTGACACAGTGTCTACAACAAAACCGCCAACGGATTGAACCTTCACCCTAATGCTCACCAGCGACGCACGTTGCCACTTGTGTAGCATAATTTCAATACTGCTTAATATTACAATACATAAATACGAAAGATCATTACATGAAATGTATACATAAATTTAAACTTTAATTTATTTACTTATTTTTTGCCATTTTCGAAATTTATTTATTTTTTCTTATCTCTTTGTCCTATTTGAACCCGATTAATGACACAGATTACGAATTTGACTTTTTTGTCCAAATAATGTTCTGCTGACTTCTCCTCAGGAGGTGTCAAAAATGGAACTTTGTTTGGTCATTTCAGACAATACTATTATTTGCTTGCTTATATTAGTATGGTACTTCTGGGCAAAATGTTTGACATTTTTCCATTCAACAAAGGTTTTGATGCTTGCGAGTCGTGTTCCAGATAAATTACGTTCTTTAAACTCCTCCAAACAGAATATATTTAAAGTTGTACTTATTTAAAGCGGATATATATTGAGATACCACTTATAAAAACAGACAGCACTTCGTGCCGCTCTTGACCTGAAAAAAATTATTTCTTTGACCATTTTCAACCTTAAAATGTTATAAAAGTATATTATCTTTATGCTTATGTCGTTTTCGAATGCTGGACGCTTTGACTGACGTAATTCATTACTAGTGTGATATATATGTTGCGAATTCAGCGTACTTAAGGTGCAAGAAAAGGGCCTCTCATATATTGCCATTCCAATTTGGAAAAACAACTCCTTCAAGGATGGCATTTGGAAGATTCAAACCCTCCTTCCTTTTCTCCGCATTGAAGAAATATTCGAGGCTACAAATTTGTCATCCTTATCCCCCGTATAGATACCTCACGATGTAGCACTAACTCGCATCTAATAACATTCGTGATATTGGGATGATATAATATCAGGTGGGCCAATTGTTAATTTTTTTTTTTTATTTTCCATATTATTTTGACAGTCATCTATTTTCTTTTTGAATTATGCTTTTTAATTCACTTTTATTCATAATATACATTTGATTGAATTTTTTTATGACCGCACAAAAAAGTACCACATAAAAATATATTTCGCTGTACATTATTATTGTTGCTGGGTTTCGAACTCCCCTATCCCAATTCAGAAAATAAACATTATACACTAGGACATTCAAGCGATGTCTAACACAAATTAAAGTAGTAATATTTCTATTAAAAAAAAATAGTAAGTTTTTTTTAGTTATAACTAACAAATATGTCTCTTACGCAAAAAAAAAAACTATGTAACATTCTATAAATGGATAAATAGGGCATTTGGTAAAATAGGTAATTTTCTCAAATATTGCTGTACACAGATGGATTCCGATATATATATATATATCGGAATCCATCTGTGTACAGCAATATTGTAATATATCTTCTTTAATGGCGCGACTGCCCCCTGGTGGGCCAAAGTATTCTATCAGATGCAAAGCATAAGGTGTTTTTTTACGGAGTAAGATTGCCAGCTCTACGCCCTACAGTCATATTAGACAGGGACTTAGGTTTAAAGTAGATTCTGAACCACTACAAGCATCCACGGCACCACTGGGACTTAAACTCGAAATCTGTGGTTTCGAACGCCAGGGCGCTAGTCACTCAACCATCAGACTCACTTATCTATTTATCTACATCAAAAATAGCCCAACGATGGACGACGAGAATAGGCATTATCTTCCGGGAGGTGTTTTAGAAGTAAATACACCATAATTTGTGGGTGAAAATTTAGAAAACTCCCATAAGTAAATTTGACAATCGATGCAAGACGTTTAACATGCGTTATTAGGCGGACTAAAGTTTAAATCCACTGGAAGCATCCGTTGCAGTCTCTATTCTTAGAAATCAGGAGATTGTGATTGTGACAGAGTAGCAAATGGGATTGCATGCGTTTGCATGCCTTTCGAATCGAATTTTTTTATTTATTTAAGACCATTCGATTTATATCTGTAGAAACTGCGTCGAGTTCTCTTTGACATCATCACACCTCACAATTAGTAAACTACCAGCATAACACATTCATGATTTTTGCAATTTTTCTGCCAATATTTGGAACCAACCACCATGAAAGGGGTGATGTTATTCAAAAGAGTTTAAAGTACATTCTACAAAGAGAGTACTATATATTTTACAAAGCGTTTTGGACTGTCGCTCTACGGTCATTTTTTGCCCACTTTGGCTAATTAAACTGGGACCTGCAGTTTAACGTGGATTCCCGCCAGGATTCGAATCTAAAGCCTATGGTAGCAATGGCCAGAGGCTAGCCAATTGGCCAGAAGGCCGCTTTACAAAGCTGACAGAATACATTTTACAAAGGTGGTACAATACGATTGCAGAAAAATTTGTTTTTAGTCTTCAATCGTGTACTTCTACATTTCTGCCACCAAACCCGTTTTCCTTTACACTGTTTGTTAATCAAACGAAAAATGTTACGGGAATTCTAATCCAACTTTCCTGACTAAAAAAGAAATAAATTTATAACTAAGAAACACTTGAATTGAAGTTAACTCGACATTTATTTTTTTCGCACAAGCATGAAATTGTCAAAGTGAGATCTCAAAAAAACAATCAAGATATTTTGTGAGGCTTTTCTTTATTTTAAAAGCAATGAAATGTCCTAAATATTTCGATATATATATGATGAACTTTTTACCATTGGCAGAAATTTCCATTTACGAAATTTTGTAAAATGAGTACTACATACTTTTGTTCATATTTGTATACTCCATAATCTTAGAAGTTTAGTTCTTTTCGTAGATTACTGATTTATATATATATCATAAGCACTAATTACATTTATTCTGGAGCTCGGTGTCCCGGGTTTCGGCTTCCAATCCCGGCGGTGCCTTTGGATGTTTGTAGTGGTTCGGAATCCACTTTAAACCGCAGATCCCGGTCTAATAGGACTGTACAGCGTTGGAAGTAGGACTGACAACCTACCCTATAAAAAGAAACATATTTATGTAGAATGTTGTGGCTAAACTTTACTAAAGGCTACGTGAAAAATACATAATTTCTTAAAAAATATAATGTATACAGCTAACCATTTTGATAAATATGTGCAAAATTTTTCTTTAAAACAATAAAAAACTTTGAAAGTTATTTTTCTAAAAATTGCCATAATATATATAGATACCTTATAGATACATATTAAAGTCTAATTATATAATTAAGTCTACTTATAATAGACTTTAATTACAGAATTAGACTATTATAAAATTATCTAATTCTATATAGTCTAATTATAGAATTAATCATAGTCTTAATTATAGAATTATCTAATTTAATTAAGTCAATTAAGTCTATATTAAAGTCTATTTACATATTATATACGTTCTGAGTAAAACAAAATAAAACAGAGAATTTTAAAAAAAAAGGAAAAAAAAAATTTTTTTTCAATATAATAAATGTTTTCTTTAATAATAATAATTCGTGAAAAAATATGAGCTATAGAAAAGTAGAGTAAAAGTTCTAGAAAAGTACAAGTGAATAAGAAAAAGGAATGCATTGATATCACTCTTAATGTTTTATTTAAAACATTATTTACAGAGTTTGTATTGAAATTTTTGGTATACTTTAATAAACCCGATTTCAAGTCGCAAAACATGAAATATTCTGCTCAAGTGGCTCTCATGGCTTTTTCCCTTCTCATATTAGAATGTGTTTTTCACTAAAAGCTAGGTACATTTATGTGTTTTCATATTTAAAGAAGAATTATAGTTTCTTTCAGTATATTTAATAATTAACTGCAACCGTTTGCAATGCGACAGCCGCCATGACGGAGCTTAACAGAAGCTTGTAATAATAATCATAGCTACTGAACAACATGAATTTAAATTTAAAAAAAAAAGCTATGATTATATCAAATTTGTTAATATCTCTCTTCATAAGAGAAAATACTGTCAAAAAATAAAATTCCCTTCATTCATTACTATTAATAAAGTAATGACATCTGCTGTAAAATTTTGATATTTATTCATTGCTTGTCAGAAACATTGATTAGCAAAAATTAAGGGAAAAAAGGCACTGAACCACCAAAAAAGGGAAATTTTCATAAAATTACGCATCATAAGTAGGCAGTAATGTAGGCATCATAAGTAGGCAGAATACGATATTTTTTCTTTTTTGTTCTAATGCAGCTGGCAAACACTTTAACAATTGTCTTCGATGCCTTAAGGGAAGCGCTGCACAGACGTTACTCACTTAGCACTACTCAGGAGGTGCGTGTATCTTGAAGATAAGCTACGGACGCGGAGTAACAATAACTCCGCAACGTTCTACGATCCTGTTAGACGGGACCTACGGTTTAAAGCGGATTCCGAACCACTCCAAACATCCATGGCACCTCCGGGACTCGAACCCGAAACCTGTGGTACCGAGCGCCAGAGCGCTAGCCATTCAGGACCTCAGAATACGATATGCACTTAGAGAAATTACTGTCGCCTCCCATCGCTAAGAGACGTGGTCACAAACAAGTAATAAAAACATTTACAGTTTTCTTCTTGTACAAACTGCGCAGTGAAATTTTACGACAGTTATAAACTCATGTTTGTGAAAATTGCAACACCATGAAGGAATCGTCATAATTGAATTAAATTTAATACACAGTTGAGTGGTAGTGGTACAAATAAATGATTAAATGTTCAAAGCAAACAAACAATAACAAGAGATCGGAATCAGTATTTTGTGTAGCCCCCACGCACAGCAATAAGTGCTGCTACACGACGTGGCATGGAGTCAAACAAATTTTGAATGTCTGCCTGAGGAAGAGCATTCCATATTGTTTGTATGCGCACCCAAAGTTCGTCTGCAGAAGCAACAGACGAGGATCACGAGCGAGACGCCGACCAACGAAATTCCACACATGTTCAATCGGCGACATATGCGGGGAATACGCAGGCCAAGGAAGAAGCTGTACCTGCTGCGTTGCAAAGAAGGATTGAACAGTCCTAGCGATATGAGGGCGGGCATTGTCCTGTTGAAATACAGCGCCTGACAAGCTTTGAAGGAAGGGAGTAGCTTGGGGCTGTAGAACTTCACTGATGTACCGGTTGCTGTTCAGAATGCCCACAATTCTTAGCAATTGAGATCGTCCATGATATGCTATGGCACCCCAGACCATAACTCCGGGTGTTCGTCCACTGGGGCGTTCGATAATACACTCCGGAAGGTGGCGTTCACCGGCATAGCGTCTGACACGAATGCGGCCATCATGGTACCACAAATTAAAGCGGGATTCGTCAGAAAACACGACATGCTGCCAATCAGCACGCCAGTCTCTATGCTGAACGGCCCATTGTAGCCGCAGGCGGCGATGGTTTAGCGTGAGAGGGATCCTGTATAAAGGAGTCCTTGCGCGCAGTCCACGCTGCAGCAGACGTCTACGAATTGATGAAGCACACAATGAAACACCTGTAGCTATTGACCACTGTGCTGCCATTTGTCTAGAGGAAGCTGTACGGTCCGTCAGCGCCATGCGGACCAGGTGTCTATCATCGCGAGCTGACGTCACATTTCGGGGTCCACTCCCAGATTTCCGAGTTGTCCAACACTCGTCCGTCCACTGCTTCCAAAGACGCATCACTGTGCTGCTGTTACGCTGCACACGAGCGGCTACTGCACGATAAGACAATCCAGCTTCACGAAGGCCGATGATTCTCCCCCGTTCAAACTCTGTAAGTTGTTCAAATCTCGCTCTCTTTCGTCGAAGAGGCATAAGTAACAATTGAGCTAGCGTTTACCACTAGCAGATAACCACCGATAACCATACACGCCTCGCTACAACCGTCTATTTATTCGGATCCATCCGCCGTTCAGAGGGCGCTGCTTCAGCTCTCTCGCGTAAGTCCTTCACGGTGTTGCAATTTTCACAAACATGAGTTTATTTTAGGTACTAATATTCGACATCATTTATCCGAAAAACTAGTTGCCTTCGTGGAATAGAATCTGGCCGGAATCAATTCCATGTAGCAAGAAGGTTGAATGTGAGCCTTTCTGTAATTCCAGACATCGCTAAGAACAGAATCAGCCTGAAGAAGGTACAACCGGGGAAGACCTAAGCAGTTACAAAACCTAGAGAATTCACATTCCATATTATACTAAGCCTGATAGCCTAGTGACATTGTGCTCTGGTGCTTAGTGTCACAAGTTTCGGGTCCCGGCGAGGCCATGGATGTTTGTAGTGGTTCGGAATCCACTTTAAGCCGTAGGTCTCGATCTAATATGAGTGTATAGCGTAGTGCTAAAATTCCTACCCCGTAAAAAGAAAACATTTCCTGCTTCGGAATCTGCCAGTAGGCAGAAGGCCTTGCCCATCATGGGTATAAAGAAGAAGAAGATCGAAAAGTAAAAGAAAAATTGATGTACATCTATTTATAAAAAAAATAATAATAATTATTATTATTATTAAATAAAAATAACTTTAAAAAATAAGCCTTCATTTAAAATAAATAATTTAATTAATGAAAATAAAATTAATTTAGCTTATAATTTAATGGAAACAACAGATTAAATAAAATATATTTACAAAACTCATCAGAAATTTTATAACCAGAATAATAAAAGCGCGGAGCACTAGCATAATGAAATTTAATAAGCGAATTGCTTTGTCAAAAGCCATTATCTTTAAATTTTCTGACTACTTTAAATAAGTTCTTTTTTATATAAGAATTCAAATCATTGCTTGAGTAAATTTCATTTATTTCCAATAATTATGATAAAAACCCAAACATACATCTGAATATTTACTCAAAAAAATCTAATTATTTTAGACATGAATCCTTAATATTTAATTTCTATTTTCATAGCAAGCAAATTCATACGAATTCGGTTTTATTAGATTTATTTTATATCAATTAAATGCAGCAATTTAATATTTTAATAAATTAATTCTCGGTGAAATAAATTTATAAATGTCCAGCTTACAGGAAATCTGTTATTAAATATATATATATAATATGCAATTGTACGTTATTACAAAAAGCAGCCACGCTTTTATAAATCGTAATATAAAAGTTTTGATGAATTTTGTAAAGAGAATTATTTAATATCTAATTTCCATTAAAAGGCATCATAAATTCTTTTTTTTTTCTTAATTCATTACTAATTTTATTCATTTTAAATAAAAGCTTATTTTTATTTTATTTAACATCAATTAAGTATTATTTATTTATGGATATTTAACGTAAGAAATATCTTAAGAAGTAAACCTAGGATACGTAAATTGGTATTTAAATAAAATTAAATCCTTTATTAAATTCCTTTTGTAACATATTTTTTAAATTTGGAAATTCACAAAAAATTTAAATAAGAGCTTTAAAATGTCAATGTTCTACGTGAAATTTCTATCTGTATGCATTACAAGCTTTTCGAACATGTATTACAACATTATTAACAATGTTGCTGTTGCATTATAACATTGATCATATTAATAACATAACTAGGCAGCTGATTGGATATTCCCGGTTTTATGAATCAGAAAATATGATTGAACTTTTAAATATCAAAATTCAAATTTTTGCCAACTTAAATATCGGTTTTCGGCCAGAAAGATTACCAGGTCTATCACCAATTGAAAATGTCTGGAACCTAGAAACCTTTCAGAGTTGGCCATTGCAAAATGTTGCTGATTTGGAGGTATGAGAAATACCTAATACAGATTGAATACTAATATAATTTATTGCATGTTGACATTAGGAATCTTTTTATTTTACCAATTACTCGAAAAACTTTATTTTGAACATTCAACGTAGCGATTGAGGGATATCGTCTTCTTATTTTTTTTTTTTTTTTTTTTTTTTTTGAATATTTAATTTCAATTAAAAAAATTAATCCTTTTCTACATGATGTTATTTATTTATTTCATTTATTTTTATTTATTTACTTTTTTTCGCTAAAGATTATAAAATTCAAATGCAAATTCTCAAAAGGGATATTACTTAGAAATAAAGTTATTTACAGAAAAGTGCTATTCAGTGGGTAGGTAATCAATTCAACTACAGATATAAAATTCATTTACAGATAAATATGCATTCAGTATTCTTGTACTAAAAAAAAACCTTCAAATACTTAAAAATTAATTCTTTAACGATATCTTTTAGGAATTTAAAGAGATTTCCGATTATTACTTAAATTCAAGGGGAAAAAAATTAATGAGGTATTAGAAATAATTTCCATTTGATCTTCAGAAAGAAGTAAGAGGCTTTTTTTAAAATAAAAAAAAATTGCCATAACGGCCTAAAAACGTGAGAACTGGACAGGCTGCCTGTATTATTTCTGTTACAGAATCTAATCTTCTCCTATTATGGTTGATAGAACCGCACAAAAGTAAACCTTATTCCGGGAAAGTATTTCATCCGCGGCTGATGAGAGATGTTGTTTTGATAAGAAAACCTGGGAGTGGAGATGTTTAAGCCGATTCACGCGACTTGCTTTCCGTGCAAATCTCGAAACGAGAGAAAATGCAAATGATTCCTGCGCAATGATCGTTATTTTTTTTCTAATGTACGCTATGTTTCTTTTCTTTTCTTTTTTTAAACAGCAATCCAATTGCACCTTAATAGTACAATACGAGTATTTTCATTTTTGTTTTCGGACATCCGTGGACCCAATGTTGTATTTATGTTTGCAACAAACGGCCCACCGACGAGAGTTATTGTGATATCATTAGTTACAAATAGGTTTTTTAGGGGTAACAGTCCCGCATTTGCAAGTCGTATGGGAGGACCCCGGGAAAAGTCTCCTTAGGCAGTCTGAATATTTATGGTCAATTTCACACATATTATACCAAGTAAAACTTAATAGAATAAATGTATCATGTGAGAAAAATATGTAAATAGAACTATTATTTAAATAATAAATATGAAATATTAATTATACTGTGGAAAATAAAAAAAAATTATTAGAAAGTTTTCTTCCAACTATATAAATACTTTACTTATTTTGTTATAAAATTAGTATCAGTTTTCTTAGTATTCTAATATATAAGTTGTTTCATACTCTAATATATAATTAATTATTTAGGGTTGATTTATATAGAAGTAGGTAGTTCAATCCTACACGTGGATTAGTAACATCGCACGCACCTACAGTGCAGAAGGACTCAGATTCGAATACCTTTGGAGAGTGAATTGAATTCATTGCTTTCAAAACCGAGGAGACTCAGTGGTGACTGTGCCAATGTCTCTTACCGATAATCAGACTGCATAATGTGCAATTCGAATTGTTAAATATCTCCTTAAAATTTTAATAATAAAAAATAGATAAAACAAGATAAAAAAAAACTTTTTTATCAAAATGAATTATAAAATATGAATTAAAGAAATATGAATTTTTAAAATGAATTATGAATTATGAAAAAACTTTTTATCATAATTCTAATTATATATATTTTCAATTTCAATAAAAAAGAATATATATTATTTTGATGCAGAAAAGATAATTGAAAAAAGTTTTAAGTAGTGAAAAATTGCAATTGAATTTTTCAAAAGACTGAATATTAGAAAAATTTTATTTCAAAATAGAGATGACCAGTAAGATCGTTAGATATCAGGAATACATGTGGTGATTCGGCCTATGAATCAGAAGATTATAGTTCTGATTATGTGTAATCCCACAGGCTTAATTTATACTGGAATTTCTACAGCATAAAACTTATTCATCAATATTCATACTATGCATATTTTCCAATTAATTTTGGAAATTGCTGTGACACAAAGTGTTTGAAAATTTATACTTCAATGAGATAAGACACACGTGAGGCAAATTTTATTCGTTCTTCCATCTACCTAGTAATTAACTGTTTAAAGCAAAGTATTCATTTATACTACATATTCAAAGTATTCATGTCTTTTTTCTTTTCCCCACATCTCACGCCCGTTAGTGAAGCTATACTTCCAGTTAGAAAAGCGGAACATCCATGGACCTCATGTATTCCACGAACAGCTCACCGACGGGTAATGAATAGGAAACAGGCTTTCCGGGAAGACTTTTAGGGTACCGCATTTGAGGGTTTTTTTAACTATTCCGCATTTGCCTTTCGAATGGAAGAAAACTCGAAAAACTTCCGACAGGAAGCCTGACTATTGATTCGAGATACTTTACATACGTTCCACATAATCGCCAACGAGTCTCCTTGTTTCTGAAACTAGTGAATACAACAATGCTAGGATTGGGACCAGGGCAATCCGGAAAACATGTTGCAAACCAAGAGACCCACCAAGGGACGTTGACAAGACAAAGCCCAACAAGACACAAAAATTTAAAATTTTCTTGTCTAATCAGTGAATATATATATTAAATCTGTAGATCAAAATGCTCTTCTGTTGTGTTCAAGAAGAAGTAAGAGGAAATTCCCTAAAACCATCCATGCTCGTTTAAAAGTTTGGAACCAAAATAAAGACAAGTTTTGATGTTAGAAGTCCACCAGAACTTGTCCAACCGCAAATATGGAGTGATTTTCTGTTAACTACACCTACGAATGCCTTACCGTCTTCGTTGCCAACCTTCGTTCTCCTTAGGTCTTATTGTTAAATATTAATTCAAAATCTGAGCCTAATGTTTAAAAGAAAAGAAATATCTCATTCTTCGAGTTCATAATAGTTAACTGTTAATAGATTATCCCTAAAATCCTAGAAAACATCGACTTACTTAATTGTCATGAATTTGTGAGTATAAGAAAAAGTAGAAAAAAAAACTTGAATATTCATGTGCATGCTCTCAGAATATTATTGAAATAAATAAATAGAGCTTAAATTGAACAATTCCTTGCAGGTAAGTTTCAGAATAATGGTAGAATTACTTTTACGGGAACCTCACACATTACATTAAAACTGACGGCAAATTACGACAAAACTGGCACTTTACTTTAACTTTTACGGCAAACAAAACTGAATTCAATTAAGTTATAGATGCACAGATTTGTACAGATTGCATGGCCTTGGTCATGGGCCACACAAATAAAAAAAAACCTCATATATATATAAAAAAGATATATATAAGATAGATATATATATAAAAAGATATATATATATATATATATATATATATAAAAGAAATATATATATATATATATATATTTCTTTTTTATGCATAGATTTAGATAATGTAATGTAAAAGCAAATAAAGAACTTAGTATGGAATATTATATAAATTTAATAAGTGCTAAGTTGCATTTTATCAAGAGCAAAAGTGATGTATCAGATGGATAAAAAGTATTATATTTAATCTTTTTATTATCTTTTAAGTATCTTTTTTTTTATTGAGCGCTAAAGTGATGAATCAAATCGAACGCAAAAGTGATGAGCCGAATGGTGAAAAGATTTTATTGATATTCATGAATAAAAATGTTTGTTCTCAAATGTGTGTGAAATGTTAAATTTTAAGCAATAAATGAAAATAGTTTATTCATATACGAATCCTGCATTCAGACTAGCATGTTAATCATAAAGGATCTCATCACCCAGTCTGCAATAAAATAAAATAAAAAACGTTTATTAAATTAAATCTGCAATAAAATATTTTTCAAGCATTTTTTTCTGTATAATTTTCTAGTTCTCTGTCATGTTCCCTATTTTAATCCTCCATTAAATGTTCAAATCTTTCCAAAAAAAATATCAAGTAAAATGAAGAAGTGGGCCTCAAGAAATAAGTTAACTTCTTTTCTGTGAGGATTAAGATATGACGCTAATGTCACTGTAACAAAATCCGCCGAATCTCTAAGCACGCTCATTTGATAATCAAAGGAAGAACGCTCGTAAATTTTTCAGCTTTCCCGTCTTTTGTTGTGCAGAGCAACAAAAGTGTGCTGATGCTCTAATGTGAAGGAAATGTGTTCGATAAGCGGGCGAAATGCATCGTGAAGAGGTAAAAATGATCCCGCCAAAACATAAATGTCTGGCCTAACTGTGGAAGGAGAATATCAGCGAAACATCATTGTTTCCGTGCTCGACGGTCGAGAAGACTTTATTATTCTGTTTTAGAAGTTTGATTCCTTACTTGATCATATAGCGTAGTGGTGCGCAAACCTTTTTGTAACCTAACATCATAGTTGCCAAAGTATTTTTTCGCGTACCTTTAGGCCTTTTTTCCTGATTAAATAGCATAATGCACAACGTTTTGCCCATTAATAATGGTTGTAGAAAGGATTAGGTTCAAATCTGCTGAAGGCATCCGTTGAAGTCTTTGTCATAATCATCCTCAAAACATTTCATTTCTGAAGGCAGTGGTTTTAATGTACACCACTAGTGAGTTCGAACATCAGCCGTCAAACTACGCATACTATGATAGGGCCACCAGTGGGTCCTAATCTCTTTACTAACAATGAAATTGCAATTAATTGGGTTTCAGTAAACTACCTCTTCCACCATTAATGGTTGGTAACGAGTTGGATAGATGCATCTGTAGTAACATGCGAGATGATTCAAATCCCCTGATGACATCCTTTGATGTCATGGTCTTCACAAACGAGGAGACACGATGGTGATTGCGATGTATATAGGCGAACATGATAAACAAATGCTAGCATATGATAAACAAATGCGGGACAATTACCCTAAAAATCCTCCACCAAGGCCATACCCTCCTTTTATCGCTCATCGATTGGAGGACTGTTTGTTATTTTGAACATGAGACCGTCATATTAAACAAAAATATATAAAAATATGTTTTACAAAAGCTTATATTAGTCAGCAATTTATTTGCTTTTATTAAAATGGCAGTCTAATAGGACTGTTGGGCTGACCTACCTCGTAAAAATAAAATATCTGATGTTGACTCTGTCAGTATGCAGACGGCCTTAACCCACCATGGAAGAACGCTCGTAAACGCTGTTCTGTCATTGAAGAAGAGGAAATCTTACTGTATTAACTGGAATAATTTAATGTTCTTATTATGTTGAAATTCTTTTTGAAATTTTTAATTCTTTTTATTTTTTTATTGAATTATAACGAGAAACACATGCAGAAGCTTTTATGGGGCTTTGTATGTATATAGTTTAATTTAAACTTGCCAAAACGCCAAATCATATTTGTTAATTTCTTATTAGTTACAGACTAATTAAAAGTAATTCTATAAAGTTAATTATATCTTGCATAAAATTTATACCCATCAAAAAGTTGTTCCACAGTATTTTCTATTATTTTTTAAAGTTATTTATAAATTCAGTTGTTGATTTTAATTTTATTTACAGAAAATGTATTGCAATCCACGCAGTTAGGAAAACGCTGATAATGAGGCAAATTACCTTTGTACTTTTTTTTACATCGGTCATAAATCATTTTAATCACATTTTTTATGGTGATTTCAAGATTTAAATTATTAATCTTTAGAAACAATTTTTGACAACAATTTGTGACTGGAAATCGAAAGCCACGTGCCCCTTTTGCGTGGGCGAAAATTGAGAGTTATCCCTTTTCAATCAGTTCAAAAAATTCAATTTTAATGAATGATAAAGTTCGGCGCAATTTTCCATAAAACTGCTCTCCGCACTCGCTCCGCTTTCTCTAATTATTCTCTTAAAACTCTTTTAATCTCTTTACGTGCGTTTAATTGCATTTTGTGCACCGTACAATCACGGGAACTTTACTGGGTGCCAATTAGGACAGAGAAGCGGACGTCAGGGCCCCAGGTTTTACTCTTTTTCTTTTTTAACAAAAAAATTGTTTCTATGTATAGTGAAAGGACAAAATGCTTCGGGCGATGCAGCAAATAAAGAGCGGGAAATGACCGGAAAGGTTTATAAACTCTTTTTACATTTACTGGAAGCAAATCAAAGGAAAAGAAATTTGAATTTCCCATTGGATTGCACACTTTCCCGAATTTTTTGTTCTGAAAAATTATTTATATGCTAAAATATTTTTTCTTTCATTTTAGATATCATATCTTAAATAAATGTAATTAAAAAACTGGGTTTTTTTAATACCCGGTTTACTAAAATAATGAAAATTTTATTTAAAAAAAAACGGCTTGATTAGAGAATTTTCAACGTACAGTTTCAAAAACTTAATTGTTAAAAAAATCAATACATGTTTAAACTTTTGTTCAATAAAAGAAATAAATAATTTTATGCTCTATAGAGAAAGAGCGTTGAGCCAAAAAAAAAAAGGTTATCTGATTGTTATGAAATTATGTATACAAATATCTTTCTTTACAATTAATTCACTTTCAGTAACCAATAAATTAATATCTGGTCCGCCAGATTATTACAACTCCATATTCGTACGATGTGTAAAAGAGGAGAAATTCCAATCTTAATTCATTACATCAATTTCGTACCAACTCTTCATATACGAATGGAAGTTTTCTACCATGCCCGACTCATGGCTCAGTGGATGTTCATCAGCAACGTAGGCCGCTGATGAACATTACGGCTAAGGTTCAGTCCGCTGACGGCATTGTTGTAGATACTGTTTCAAAAAGCCTCGATGGCGTTTGTGATGTTCAGCTTCTTGTCTCATTAGTGCGACTACTTGGTGAGAGTGAACGAGATTTTATCCCATACGATAAACGAGGGCGGGGTAGTTTCCCCTAAAAGACCTCCAGGAAGGCACTGTCCTCCTTCTTCAGAGCCAAGTCAGACTTCTAACTAGGGGTGCTACTTCACAACAGAAGCTGCCTCTTCCCTGTCCTTCCTTCCATGTTCATGGGATGTCCGTTCCGCACTGCAGGACACTGAAGATTAGATAAAAGTTTTCTAGTATTTCTGCTGTAGAACATGCAGATATAAGGCATTTATTACAAAAATTCCTTTTAAAATGAATTGTTGACCCTTACCTTCACATATATCAATGGTGCACGATAACAATAAAAGACACATCTCGTATAAGAATAAATAATACAAACTACCTAAAAATGCAAAATTTTGAAAAGATAAAGAAGAAAGAATCAAATGTTGAGGTTATGATGCACATCACCAGAGTTGTGTGTTTCAAAGGCCATTTGCGATTAACTCTACTTCTTCGATAAACCAAGAGATTAGATCTCCACTCTAAAATAACATGGCTCACCTTAAGCAATAAACTTACCGATTAAAACCCTATCTTAAAGATAAACTTTGGAACAAGAACTGCCTAACTATCCCACTTATTTGGAAGTTATCCAACATTGCTTCTTTCAAACAAAATACTTGTAGATAAGCAAGTACTTCACCTCATTCTACTGGCAGATTCCGAAACAGAACATACTTTTTTTTTTACGGGGTAGGGTTTTCAGCTCTATGTCCAACGCTCTACAGTCATATTAGACCGGGGTCTACAGTTTAAAGTGGATTCCGAACTACTACAAACATTCATTGCACCGCCGAGACTCGAACCAGAAACCTGTGGCATCGAGCACCAGAACAAATTTCTCAATCACATCGAAAAAATGTTTATTTTGCATTTATTGTAACTGCGTAAAAAATACAGAAACTTGATAGGAAAACTTGATTTCTTTAAATTTTCAATGCACGGTTGTCAAAAGCTTCATAATTAAAGCCCATACATATTTTCCAGTACACGGAATATGTTTTAATCTTGGCCCAATGAAAGAAAAGAAAGAATACTACACTCTAAAGAACAAAAACAGCAGAGCCAAAAGTAGACTATCTGATTGTTTAGAAACTTTTGTATGCAAATACCTTTCGATCTGCTATACAAATAATTCATTTTAGGTAACGAAGGAATAGCCAATGCTGTAGAATATTACAAATGAGCATTCGTTTGATGCGTAAAAGATGATTCGCGTTATCATGATTTACAATAAATTATGATTCGTTCTTATATTTTACTATAAGGGTTGCCCAACCCATGGCGCCGCTGGTGGGTTGGGCTAAGGTTCAATCCATTGGCGGCTTTGTTGTAGACCCTGCTTCAAAACACGAGGAGCCTCGATGGCGTTTGTGATGTTGAATATCTTGCCTTTCGAACTACCTGGTGGGAGTTTTTAGCTACTGTAGTCAGGAACAAAAAACAGGAAAACAATTTTAAAAATTTATTATTTCACTTTCCCGAATTATTTGTCAAAGGCATGTTAGAAACCATTAGTACAATTCAGAAATATTGTAAAATTATTCATTAAATTTTGCATTTTACATAAATCAGTACATAGCCAGTTTAAGGACTACAAAACAAATCTGCTTCGTGTTCTTTGTGACACAAGGCGGACAAAATAACTTATCATTGTACGAAAACCAAACTTTCCACTAATTTTTTTTTTCTTATTAAATATTAGCATGAAGAGAAACACTTTTTCCTTTAAAGTAACAGCCAATGTGACCTTGGATGTTTGCATTTCTCATTAAAGATCACCTTAATTGAGATAATGCGGTGTTTGAAGTCTCAGCCGACATCCTTTTCCTGCCCCTCAAAATCTTTTTTAAAGAGTCAATTAAGAAAATTACTTCATTTTCAGCCCCTACAGTTAATCTGAACATAGAGAATTGTTAAATTAAATTAAAAATACGCTTTTCTAATTATATTCGCCTGCTTAATTAGATATGAGCAAGCAACTTTTAATTATATGAGTCAGAGAATAATAAAAAGAAAATAATAAAAGATCCATTTAAAAAATAATGGAGATATATAAGTCAGTTATTATCTGAATTGTGGTTCGGTGATAATGTGCGCAATTATTTATGATACGCTT
Source organism: Caerostris darwini (assembly GCA_021605075.1). NCBI lineage: Eukaryota > Metazoa > Arthropoda > Arachnida > Araneae > Araneidae > Caerostris > Caerostris darwini. The sequence goes on along the minus strand of BPLQ01001741.1, from coordinate 991,034 downwards.
ATGGTAATATGTCCTATTTCTGCTGTATTATGACCTTAGCTGTATTCTATCTTTGAGACTTCCATCGCACTATTTTTAAAAAGAACATTTGTACACTCTTAATCATCTTTCATAGAAAAAGTGTTTGAAGGATGTCCTGCCTAGCAAGATCTCCAGATCTGTCACCCATTGTGAACGTCTAATTAATATTGGTTGCGAGAAACTGGTCGGCCATCATCTGATTTATGAAATTTGTTACAGATTTAAAGTCTGCTGTAGCTATATCTCTCAACATGTAATTTCTTCAAATGATCCCATAAATGTTTTTAAAGTTCCAAATTAAGCTTTTTAGATAGAAATTCTAGATGTTTTGCAACATCTTTTGATTGCTAAAAATTTATATTCGACTACACATATTGAGAATCTCTGCCTTTCTGAACACAAAGATAAATTTTATTTATGACCTGTCAGCCTTTTCATAGAATTACGTTTTTAGTTAGCACTATTTTAAGATTAAAAGGAATTTTATTCTTGCAACTCATATTTATGTTAAATATGAGATAATTTGCTTCATCTAATGTATTGTTTTCAAATGCCCGGAACTTTGGATGCAGCAGATTCAGCATTATCTAGGTGCTATCCTACACAACAGTGAACCACCATAACTTCGAAGGAATACCCCCCCAGAGATGGCACCAGTTGCGGACACCTCTCTCCCCTTTATAGAAGGCGTGCCCTTTTATCGCTCTTTCTAGGCATAAAAACGGGAGCTATCGGTTCACTTTTTCTTGTCTGGTTTCGAACCAATGTTTCTGTTCCGCAACCCTACTCTCTAATCGACAAGCCGTTCTGGTTCCCAGTTTATGAAAAATTAGAAATTGTTTGCATTTATTGGCGAATACATTTGTGAGTCTGACTCGTGTCTTAGTGGCAACGTAAGCAGCTGGTGAGCATTATGGCAGAGGTTCAATCCACTGGCGTTTCTATTTTTTTTTTTTTTTTTTTTTTTGTAGACACTGCTGCACAAAACGAGGAGACTCGATGGTGTTTGTGATGCTCAGCATCTTGCCTCGTTAGTCGTACTACCAGGTGGGAGTTTTCCGAGTTTTCTTCTATACGATACGCAAATGTGGAGTTAGTTCCCCCTAAAACTCCTCCCTCAAGGCACTGCTCTCCTTCTTCAGCGACACGGTGCTAAGTCAGACTTCTACCTACGGATGCTCCATCACAACAGAAGCTGCCTTTCCCTTCTTCCATGAGATCACGAAATCATGGACTTGATCTAGATCTTGCTGTCTACCAAGTGATATAAGAAAAAAAAACATTTGTGACTCCATAATCATTATACTTTTCTATGCTTTTTCATGCTAAAACCTGTCAGAAACATATTCTACATTTTAAAAAAAATCAACAAGATGTTATTTTTTTATTAAATAAACAAGAATATATTTGCGAAAATTAAAGATTGGACTGGATCTTCTCGAACCTTTACTTGTTTCTTGCTCAGCCTGCATTCAGATAACGGTGCTCCGCAGTGAAAGCACACCCCCTACGGGGAGGCATTAGGAAGCGATTTGCAAACAGAAGACTTGGCAAACACAAAAATGTGCAGGCGTGTGTGGCAGGAAAATCCCCATCGCAGGGAAACTTAATAAAATTTGCATGGCTTTGACAAAACGCACTGCTTCAGATTCGATTACCGCGGAGTGAAGGTTCACCGGGGAAGAGACGGGTATTTGTTATTTTTATTGGGAAGGGCAGATCGATTTTATGGTAACGAATTGCAACAAAACCACCAACCCGAAATTCGGTTGGGAAACATGTCAGAGGATGAACGGCTGACTCTCCGAAAATATTTTTCTCACTGAGAGTGTCTCGAAAAGAACGCATTCGGAGTCGAAGGATGTTTGCGAAATTCCAAAAACGCACGTATGACACAAGATATTTGGCAAAATCATTTGCATGTTCTGTAAGAAATTACGCTGTTTCGAAATGTGTCTAAAGGATACTTTATATGAGGTTGATGATACCTTACCATACAAATGATTAATAATAAAGTAATATCTGTCTATTTGGGTACAGAATTCGGTTCGAATTCCTATTAAAAGATGTCAACAGTCAGTCAAATTTCCCAAACGTACAGAATTATTTTGACGCCAAATATGGATGGCATAGTAAAACTGAAAAGAAGCCAAGTATGAATCTTCATAATATGCTAATTATAACTATTATGAAATAATTTTTTTTTAAATTTTGCTTTAAAATTAAACTTCAATGTAAGAAATTTTTGGATAGTAAAATGGATATTGGCTATGTTACTTTAATAATATGCCATTTATAATTTATTAAAAAGAACTAAATTTGGTTTTGTGATAGTTTAGTCATCAAATAATTTTACAATTTTTCGCCATGCTACAGTCACGTGCATTTTACATTAAAAAAGTTATGCAAATATGTTACATGTTTTTAATTGTAAAAAAACAATCAAGAAGTGATAATTTTTTAAGTGATCAGAATCTATGGTGAGAATTAAATGCGACGAGGGTGTCGGGTGAACTCGCAGGAAATAGTCACGATAAATCCGGAGGCTAGTAAGTCTTTCTTTTGTCGCACACATATCTTTTGGGTAACGCTAAATTTGCTACCACCCTAAGCCAATGTGCATCAGCATTTGGAAACTGCATAGAGAAGTAAATAAAAATAAAATATTACGGTATACCACAATTAAAATATACAAATATCATATTTTTGCCTTTTGCCCCCCCCTACCCCGGGGATGCATATTAGTTAGTTCATTATTGAAATAAGTTAAAATGTAACTAACTCTTAATTGTAAATACGTGTTGTTGGGACTAATCCTCAGCGTCCGGTATCACGGGCACGTCCCATTTCATGAGATGTCCGTCTATTTATGGATGGAGGGAAAAGGGGAAGCTTCTGCTGTGATGGAGCCCCTTAGAGTCTCTTAATTCCGAGTCGCTGAAGAAGGAAAGTAGTACTTTCCGGAAGGACTTTTAGGGAAAACTACATAGAATAAGAGTATCGTATGGGAGAACACCCAGAAATTTTCCACCGGATAGTCTGAATAACTAATCAGGATGCTGACCATTATAGACGCCATCGAGTCTCCTCGTTTTTGAAACGATGTCTACAACAATGCCGTCAGCGGAATGAACCTCAGCACTAACTCTCACATGCGACACACGCTACCACTGAGCCAAGAGTCGCGCTCTTAGAATGATAATATTTTGAAGTCTTTATTTATTTTTTTACATTGTATTTACATAAAAAAATTATTTTCCTTCATTTAAATACTTATCTACATCTCACTGAAAGCGGCCTGGGGGATAACATGGTGGAATTCTGAACTAAAGAAGTCCGGGTTCGAAAGCCAACGAGTGATAAAATACCAAAAGTTGCTTGTCTATGACAGGTAAGAACACTGTTAATCTGTAGAGTGGAATGTCTTGCCATGGCTCGAGAAAGGGAATGCGAACTCTACAGATGTGACACTTAAAAGTGTTATAAATTGGGGTAACAAAATGTTGGTGCATGGTAAACTAAAATCCTCCCCTGTAGCGTTTTCTGTATAACGCTGAATTCGTTACATTAGTGGCGAATTACCTCAAGTCCAAATGCTTGTCATTCGAAAATAATAACAACGTTTAGTGGTTAACCTGTTTATTTTTATTATTTTGTTTCTCCAATCAAAATTTCTTATGCATATACCCATAAGTAAATAATAATTTTAGTATGAAGTTCGTTAGTTACATAGTGATATCTGAAGCACTAAAATTCAATGTCGTTTTATTTCCCATTGAAAATTCTTGTTAATATTTTGTAACAGATGCGAAAGTTGATTGAAAATCATTATCAGAACAAAACAAATTAATTGTTAAGAGAAAAAAATGGGTTCATTTTTTAAATAATTAATTAATTAATAATTAATTATTTGATAAATATTTTCGGCGATGTATGTTTCCTTCCATATAATTATAATTAAAAAATAAGACGCTTTTAATTAAAAATAATTCTTAATTTCTTCTTGCATTATTTAATTATATCCAGATCAAATAACTTAATCGTAAACGAAACAAAAAATAAAAATAAAAAAAAAACGGAGAAAGCTGTGATAAAAAAAAAAAAACTGAATTGTTCATAAAAACTCTATTACCAAGGATTTTTAAATCTATGATCCCTCATTATATATTTATAGGGAAAAGTGGCCTTTTTTTTTATTTATTTAAAGCGGCAAAGTAGTAAGTATTCCATCTTTCCAGTCTTTAATGAACAACACAACATTGTTGAACATAAAAACTTAAGCTGACAAAATCTATCATAAGAAAACACCTTTTTGCAAACTAATTATTCTTTTTCGTCAGGATTTCCATTATTTATTTAAGTTTTCCCTATTTTTTTTCACGGGCTAATTTTTTAAAATCTTCTTGTAGTAATATTCAGTTCAGATATCCTGTAGAAATAATACAGAAATAGTCGACTTTACCTCATATAAACTTTGCTACTGCAAGAGAATTTCAGTTTAATCTAACATTATAATATTTTTTTTATTTTTTTACCTATATTTTTTATATTTCAAGTGTTTTCCTCCTCTTTCGAAAAGAAAATATGCTTCAATTCTCTGAAAATGAAAAGGGAATAAGTTCAGAAGAAAGTCTATTGAGATTTTTTTGTAATAGTTTTCATAAATTATATACTTCGAATGCATAAATTTATACTTCTTCTAAGCGATAATAATTAACTATTGTAACCATTCTTCCTCCTACACACTGGTAAGTGTGTTCCCCTGAGGCCTTCAGAAGAAATGGACAATTGGCCCACAGACTCTCACACAGAGAAGTATATTTCGTCACCCTGCGCGTATCCAAGTATCGGGTTTTCGGCTTAGAAGTGGTATCCATCCACGAATTTATAATTTTCTGTCTTTAAATGTGTTAAATATTGTATGTGTGTGGTGTTTGTGCGTGTGTCAATAAAGCTGTGAATTTCCAACCTGTACCTCAAAAGCATCTCAACCCAACCACAACCAGTTACAATCTTGTTGCCCATCCTAAACACTACATTGTGGTACCGTCCACTCCCCCTCTCCTCTTTTTTTTTTACATTGGCGAAAAAATAAGAAAACATTGCGAGATACATGGCGAGAAAATGAAAAAATCAACATTTCTTCTCTATTCTTCATTACCTAATCACAATATTATGTTGCTTATATTTTAAAGAACAAGAGATTTAAGTGTGTGGAAATATGTCTGTGTATTTATTACTAAAAAACTGTGTCAATCATTAATTTATTTTCTTTATTTAATCAATTATTTTTTAAGAATTAAGAAGAAAAAATTATATTTATTCTCCATAGTGGCCTTAATGTTTTTTGAAACCAAGTTGACGCATTTTGGCTGTGCGATGCGTCGCCAAATATTATAAATATACCTGAAAACAATTTTTATTTACAACACAGTCTTAGCTTTTAAATTAATAGTGCATTGTTGAAAGAATTTCACAATTTATTCTATACTATATTATTTTTATTTGATCGTATAACTTAATATTGAAAGCAACATTTATTTTATTTTTTAAAACATTCATTTAAAATTCAAGGATCATTTTCATTTTAAAATGATCAGATAATGCATGAATGAATTTTTAACTGAAAGCAAGAAACCTTTGATTGAATGGTTTATCAATGTAAATATCCAACTGCTTATTCGTGTAATACAAAAAGCATGTGCATCTATAAAATACACAAGACACTGTCAATAAAAAGAGAGCATTAAATACACTCATTTACAATAAGAGAAGCGGTAGCCCCTAGCGACGAAGGAATATAGTAATACCTAGGAATAGCCAGGCATAAGTAAGGTGGTTCAAATAAAACTGATACTGACTGAAAAATAACAAATAAGGAAATCTCTTCTTTCGATTTGTGAGAGAGAGAGAGAGAGAGAAAGTGAATGATCTCTCGCTTAACAAAGACTGAGGAGAGGGAAACGCAGTCAAAATAATCGATCTGTTGGCAGGACTAAATTTGTTGGAAGTTACAAACTACTTGGTTCCATCTGTTGGAACATTTTCACGCTGCCAAAATGTCAAAGAGAAAGTTTCCTGCTCACACCAATGACATTTCAATATAGAAGAAACCTTATCAGTTATTTCTTAATTAAATAAAAATCGTGATTTTTTTTTTTTAGTCAAATTAAGTTGCTAAAGTATCTATTTATTTTTAATTATGGTAAACTTCAGATTGTGGAAAGTAAAAAGCCTGATGAGGGAAAAAACTATTTATTGTTTTGTAAAGAACACTATTTATTTACCGAGGGTTTTTTAAAAGCATTTTAATGATTTTTTGATTATTATTATTAATTCAAGAGTTGTCTGCATAAACTTACGAATAGTAAATTAAGTATTAAATGCTGTTATTTCTGTTCATGATTCTTGATTCGCATTAATTGTTTTTTAATAATTTTTTTATTCAGTAAAAATTTTTTAATTTTTATATTTTTTTAAATTTAGTTCAAGATTATTTTTCAAAATTATTAAATTCAAGGTTTTTATATTCATTTTTTTTTATTTAGTTCAAAAATCGTCTGCGCAATAATTGCTAATAAAACATTAAAACTCTTTAGATCTTTCAAATTGTTGATGAGGGTGAAAAGGTGAGAGGCACAACGTTCTTGTACGACATTTATTACTCAACTAAACGATACATGGAGAAAAAACACTTGACAAACAAAAGAGCGCCCTCTTACGGAGAGCGAAATATTACATAAGGAATGTGTAAATACGGTTACGGTCTGAACATGCCGCCCACCTTGAAATAACATTTCAACAATAAATGAAAATGAAAGTGTTACATTACACACAAATATACATACGTGAAATCAAAAGAGTTGAATGAACATTGAATAGAAATATACTGATTATACAATAAATGCAATGCTACAATTAACATACATTAATAAAATTTAAACTGGCAACATACATAATTTTGTGATATTTCTTTTAAATGTGCCATCTGCTGTTTTGATGGTTACAACCCTAACAATATTATCAAGACCAGGGTGTAATTGTATTATTCTACCCATTTTCCATTTAGTTGGGGGCAAATTATCATCTTTAATAAGACACAGATCATTGATTTGAAAATTTTTAGTTGGTAAAAGCCATTTTGGTCTTTGTTGCAATCGACATAGATATTCCTTGTGCCAAAATTGCTGAACTATTTTTTGAATTAGTTGCCATCTGGTAAGATATGAGATTTTTGACTCAATGTAATTTGGCTCAGGAATACTTGTCAATGACCTTCCAATAATGAAGTGACCAGGTGTTAACGCTGATAGGTCATTTGGATCATTAGAAATTGCTGTTAAAGGTCTAGAATTAAGACAAGCCTCTATTTGTGTTAAAAATGTTTCAAATTCTTCATATGTTAATTTAGCTTCACCAACAACACGTTTTAGATGATATTTTGTTGATTTTATACCAGCTTCCCAGAGACCACCCATATGTGGTGCACCTGGAACATTTAAATGCCATTTAATGCCATTATCAGACAAAAAATTATTTACATTTTGATTGTAAAATTTTGACTTTGCAATTTTTTCAAGTTCCATGAGCTTACGTTTTGCGCCAACAAAGTTAGAACCGCAATCGCTGTATATATCACTGCATTTGCCTCTGCGGGATATAAACCTCTTAAGAGCTGCAATGAAGGCATCTGCAGAAAGATCAGTTACCAATTCTAAGTGGATAGCTCTAGTAGTGAAACAAACAAAAAGAGCTATATATGCCTTAAATGATTTTGAACCTCGACCCTTCGATGCTCTAATTTGGAATGGACCAGCGTAGTCTACTCCACAACGCAAGAATGTAGGAGAAGGGGAAATACGTGTAATTGGCAAGTCACTCATCATTTGATTAGTTATAGAAGCTCTAATTCTGCAACATTTTACACATTTTCTGATTAAATGTCTAATGACATCTCTAGCACCTATAATCCAATATTGTTCTTGAATAGAAGATTGTACAAGTTGGGGACCAGCATGCAAGAGAATTTCATGATAATGTCTAACAATGAGATCAGTTAAAATGTGCCTTTTGGCAGTAAGATGGGATGTTTGTGGCCGTATGCGATATTTGCATGTCGCAAGCGACCGCCCACCCTGAGAATACCTGAATTATCCAAAAATGGATTTAGAGACAGAATTTTGCTTCTGCAAGATAATGCTTGATTTCTTTTTAATGCATTGATCTCATTATTAAACACAATAAATTGAACTGATTTGATTAACACATTTATAGCATTAGTAAGTTCACTAGTATTTAAAAAACCAGTTACCTTATCTTTTGAATTTCTGCAATTATTAACAAACCTTAAACAATATGCTGCTACACGTTTCAGTTTGGAAAGAGATGAATATTTCTGAAATAAATCATTTGAATTTGGTAAATGATTGGCTGCAATAGTTGATTGTACACAGCACCTTTCTTCAGGCACAGGATTGTTCAATGTCGACACAGAATCGTTCAATGTTGGCACAGAAGACTCTGGATGGAAAGAACATTCGTTGTATAGAAATTCTGGACCACACAACCACACTGAGGTAAGTAGTGCTGAAGATGACACACCACGGGTCGCGAGATCAGCAGGATTTTCATTTCCACTAACATGATGCCACTGGGTAGGAGAAGACAAAGTCTGGATTTTCGCCACTCTGTTGGCCACGAAAGTTTTCCATCGGCTGGCATGGGATCCTATCCAGGCAAGTACGATTGTGGAATCCGTATGAAAATGAGATTGTGATATAGGGATATCAAATGCTTTACAAGTAAAGTCCATCAATTTACTTAATAGAAGTGCCCCACACAATTCCAATCGAGGAAGTGAAATGGTTTTCAGTGGTGCAACTTTAGTTTTGGCTATTACTAGCTGAACTTTGATTTGTCCTGTATTTGACACAGAACGACAGTAAATTACAGCTGCGTACGCCTTTTCTGAGGCATCACTAAACCCATGCAGTTGAAATTGGTTGTCTGGATCAAGAAATAAGTATCTTGAAATTTTGAAGTCTTTGACAAATAGTATGTCTTGTGATAATGTCTTCCATTCAATAGCAATGTCTGGAGGAACAACTTCATCCCACTGCAACTGATATTTCCACAGTTTTTGCATGAGTAGTTTGCTCTGGATTGTGATGGGTGACAACCATCCAAGAGGGTCGAAAGTTTTCGCGATTGTTGAAAGAAGTGTTCTTTTGGTTAAGGCACCTTCAAGAGGCAATGAATTGACTTTGAAGGAGAAGACATCTGAGGCTGGATGCCACAGGATACCTAAAGTTTTTACCGTGTCATCATCAATGCTTAAAGAAGCATTTGGTAGACGCAAATCTTCTTGAATCAAGTTCGTGAGTTCATTGCAATTAGAAGCCCATTTTCTCAAAACAAGTCCAGCACTTGACAGCATTTGAATCAATTGTGCTAGTAGATCTAGAGCTTCAATAGTTGAATTAGCTCCAGACATCAAATCATCGACATAAAAGTCTTTCAGGGCTGCTTTAGAGGCCAATGGAAAATTCTGTTCTTCTTGTATAGCCAACTGCTGCAAACATTTGACTGCAAGGTATGGCGCTGATGCGGTGCCATAAGCAATTCTCGTCAATCCAAAATCTTGAATTGGTTTAAAAGGTGAATCACGCCAGACTATTCTTTGAAAATCTGAGTCCTTTAATCTGATTTGCCGGTACATTTTTTCTATATCAGCTGTCATGGCTATTTTGTGCATTCTGAAGCGAATGAGTATTGTTGTCAAGTCAGCTTGTAACTGTGGACCAACCATTAATTTGTCGTTGAGAGAAACACCAGTTGAAGATTTAGCAGATCCATCGAATACCACGCGAAATTTGTCACCACTTTTGTTGGGAACTGGGTGATGTGGAAGGTAAAAACTGGAATTGGCTGGAACATCTATCTCATTTTCAGGAATTAATTCCATATGAACAAGTTTCAAATAGTCCTCCATGAATTTATGATATTCATTGAAGAGAGATGGATTCTTAGCAAATCGACGTTCAATTTGATGCAGACGATGTATAGCGATATCTCTAGAAGAACCAAGTTCATCACTAGATTCACGAAATGGAAATTTAACAGCAAATCTGCCTGTTGAATCACGAGAGAAAATCTGTATGAAATGATTTTCACAAGCTGTTTCTTCTTGAGTGTAAGGCTTTATGTTTGAAATTTCCTCTAATTGCCAAAATTTGTCAAGTTCAAACTCAACTGCATTGCAACTAGCATGATTAGATATAATGGTTTGAGAAATGCCCTTTGTCTTTCCGAGAATTACCCAACCGAAAATTGATTCTAAAGCAGTAAGTCCGGAAACATTTAAATGTCCACTAAGCATAATTTCACCGAACACATCGGCGCTAAAACGTGCTTTACGATATGCCCTTTGAACTCGGGGAAAGAGGGAAGTTTTTTGCCTGCTTGTTCCAAAATCCATGTGCGAAGTGTTTCGGAGTCTAGTTTTCCCTTTAATAGAAAAATAATTATTGTATCCCAATGCTCTACAGGCTGTTTAAGGATTTTTAATGTGTCAATACATTGTTGTGTTGTATCGATTAATTTTCTTAAGCCTGATGATGATTCATATTTTAATGCAGGCTGGCAAACTAATTTATTTAATGCCGCATTTATTATTTCGGTTTCGTTTTCGTAACGCTCAGTGAGTGCAATCCACGCCTTTTCGTAATTTTCATTTGAAATTTGAATTGAATGTAATAAAGTGGCTTCTTCGCCCTTCACAGAAAGCTTAAGATATTGCAATTTCTGACTATCACTTAGAGATTCATTATTTCTTACACTGGCAAGAAATAAATCACGAAATGAGATCCAGTCAATATAATTAGAAGTAAATATTGGTAATTCTATACGCGGTCGTTTTAAATTGTTTACATTAGTATTAACTGTACTTCGACATGCATTAGAACTATTATCATTCTTTCTGAGTTTCTTTAATTCATCTTTTAACGTAATTTTTAATGACACTAATTTAGAAAAAAGTTCATGCATTTCCTGTTCATATTTATCAAATTCGTCATCTAAACAAGAACAAAGAATATCATTATTTAATTTATTTACTTCATTATCTAAAGCATTTGCCTCATTTTCATGCACTTCAATAACAGAAATAGAATTTTCTTGATTTTGTAAATTATCTACTTTAGTAATTAATCGAGTTAGCTTACCTTTCACAATTCGTTTGTATTTTAGAAGATCTTCCATGTTATGGTTTCCTGACCTTCGTCAATGTAAGCACGATGCTATGAGATGCGATGCTACGCACTTTGTTACGATGCAATATGATTGTGATTTGCGATGTTACGCACTTTGTTACGATGCAATATGATTGTGATTTGCGATGTTACGCACTTTGTTACGATGCAATATGATTGTGATTTGCGATGTTACGCGCGTTATTTTAGCTCCGTTGAGCAAATATTCGAAATTGTTGAGTACGAAAGCTTTAGTCGACCTCTACACTCATCTAAAATATGTCTGTTGGAATTTTTCTGCAGCTCGACGGACCATCTGGTGAGGATGAAAAGGAGAGAGGCACAACGTTCTTAAACGACATTTATTACTCAACAAGGGGTTCATTTAAGACTGTAAATTGTATGCCAATGTGCAAAACTGCCAAGATGTTTTAGTATATTTTGATACATTTTTGTGGTGTTTTTATTTTATTTATTTATTTTTATGTGAAGCCTAAGTGGTCAAGACTTTCCTCGATAACGCGTTACGTTTTCTTTTTGCAGTCATCCAATGTATGCACAAATGCAGTGATAAAAATACTTCAATTAAACAAAAGATCATTTAATTTTTAACGAAAATTTATTTCTAAATTTATAATTCAGTAGGCATCGTCCGGATTCCTAATAGACATCGTATTTGGTTTCCGTATGGAAGGAACTCAATTCGAAACCTTACAAGCGATGCATAACTGAAAATAGCGAAGTTTTGACGAAAATGACTATGAATCCTTCAAACTGTGAAGTCCTTCGGTTGGACTCAAGAATGCGTGAAACCTTTAGTTATTTCCTCTGGAATACTCCTTCCGAATAGGAGTGACACAATATAGTATAGAAAACTTATCAGTGATCCCCTGGGTAACGCTGAATTTGTTGCATATCTACTATTCAGTGGCGAATAATCGTGCCATGCATTTGAACGAAACAAATTGAAAATTAGGAATCAGAAATTTAAGCTATTTAAAAAATATTAGAGAAAAGAACACATTCGAAAGCATAAAAATTGGCAGAATTAAAATGTTGAAATTAAAGTGTAGAGAAAAAAGGCTTCTATTTACTTTTTACTAAGATTGACTTTAGATTGTGAAAAGCAGAAAATTTGACATGAGATAATTTTTTTTAATTCCATTTTTTGTTTAATTTAAAACTTTCCTGATTTTTTTTATTATAATTGTAAACTCTATTAAGTGTAATTAATCATAATTTAAGTGTAACTAATTTCAAAAATATCGATCGTCAATTAAATATCTTGACAGCCCAATATAATAGACTGCCTTTTTTATTTATTTATTATTTTTTAAAGGCAAATTCGTTCTTAATTTATCTCACACGTCAACTGTTATTTCAAACTGTATTTTGTATCTTATTTTGTTCTCTAGTTTCACATTTTTTTAGACATCCAATTAACTATAGCCAGTTAAAACTATGATAAAATGTTCTTAAAAATGCGTTTAAAATGTTCTTGTTGAAATTCTATCTTTATATAAAAAATTTATTCTATATTTAAATCAAGTACATATCAGAATGTTTTGAAAACGAATAAATAAGTTATGCATGTCTTTAAACTAGCATGAGGTAAAATGGTGGATAGTACGTTGGATTTTGGAACTAGCTCGGCTCGATTCGAAACCAGATAAGAAAAACATAGCTGATATGCTCTGAAGTCCATACCTGGAATTGATATGATAAATCCAATAGGCTGTTCATTCTTTTTGGAAATGAAAGGTCGAATCTTCATAGTCCACCATCGTAGAGGCAGTGTGGTAGGCTTTCTTCATAATGCATCTTTTTAATATTGAACCAGTGATCAGATAAAAGTGTTTGGCATTCGAGAGCTATAATAGCATATTGTAATCATTAATTTGCTTATTATATACATATTGTTCATTATTTAAAATAATGTTATTCAGTATCTATTGTATACTATTGTATTCATTATTTTTTTTAAAAAATACTTTGGGGTAACATAGATTTATTGTAATAAAGAAAATGAAGTGATCATTTCAGGAACACAATTTTATTTCTTCAGCATAATTTTTTTATTTTTCATTTGAAGCAAAAAAAATTGTTTATGAAAGCTTCAATAACCCTTTCTTTATAGTTATTATTTCAGCAATCTACTACAATTTTTAATGTTTTTTCAATTTTTTTTTTTTTTTTTTTTTTTTTTTTTTCCTATTCCGGAAAAACCTTTTATCCTGTTCCACTTTCAGAAAAAAAGTGCGATTTGATAATTTGCATTATGGGATCCTATGTATCTCTCAGAAATTTAATAATATTTTATATATTTATCCATGCTTTTCCTCAATAATATTAGTTCCTAATTTAATTTCTCCACTGACCTCCTGATTTTCGATTAATTAAAAAAAAAATTTTTTTTACTACTACGCATTAAAAAACTGTTTCTTTTTAAAATGCATTGCAGTCGCTGCTTTCATAAACGATGAAATTCGATGGCTATTGTGTGTGATAACGTATTGAGCATCCCGCTTCGAACATCAAATTTCCTGACAGGCATTTTTTTTCTTTTCTCTGACAATTAGCACAATTATCTTACATTTCACCTCGTCTCTTCATACAATATGGAAAAATATCTAAAAAATCTAAGAATAAAATTTGGATTTCAGAATTTTTTAAGCATTATTATGAATATTTTTAAAAGCTAGGTGTTTCCTGGTCTTTTGCATTTATTTAGAGACCTGGAGAATAATTGCTCTGTGAGAATCTTCAAATTTAAGAAATTGCATGTATATATTGTCAAATGGTTTTTGCAAGTCGTTGAACAAAATAACAATTCGGCATGAAGTAATATTCTTGAATAATTTTTTATCTTAGATTCAAATTCATTAGGTTAGTATATTTGTTTTTTATTTATTAAGCTATGACAAATTATTACTATCTAAAAGGTGCTCAAATTTATTCAAAAAATTTATTAAACTAAGTTCTAAGTAAAATATTGTTCATATTTGCTTTTTTTTTTTTTTTTAATATTGGTAATATTTTCAACTATTAATTTTTTTTTCTATTCATTACGATTTTTTAAAATTCTAGTATAATGAAATTATATGCGACTACAAAAAGACTTTAAAACCATTTAATAATTGGAACTACAAAAAAAAGTTTATCTTAAAAATATGCTAAATAAAACTTTATTTAAAGCTATTTAATGACTGGAATAATAAAAAACAACTGATCAAAAAGTTATATCACATGTATCTATATCAAATATAAAAAAAATATTATAAATAAATAAATAAAAACAGCAGAACAAATTAACGCATTCTTGCATGACGTTTTATAGAAACTGTTAAAAAAAATTTCTAAAAACCTATTACCAAACATATGCATTGAGAAAAAAAAAGTTATTCGGTATACTCACATTTTATTCTTATCAAAAAAAGACGCAATTCCTTTTACAGATCGTAGAAAAATGTATAGAAAATGTTGATTTTTAGCATGCTTAAAAAAGTACTTGAATTTTTTTTTAATATTCATTTAAGTATATTATTAAATTTCTAAGCGCTCAAAATAAAATTCTTGTGCAAGACGTTCTAATTAAATAAAAACTGTAATTTCTGATTGCCAAATTCGATTGTTAAACTATTTAGTTCAAAAATCGTCTGCGCAACAGTTACGTAACTCTATAAATGTTTTTATTTCGTTCTTAATACGTTTCCGATACGATTCGTTCGCTTGGATTTAATTTATGTAAAATCTATATGCTTAAAAAAGGTACAAAAAAAAAACAGCTTTAATCTTCTACCGAAGGTTAAATCTGTTCAATAATATCAAACTTCATTTAATGTTCGGCAAAGACTGAAATTAGGTTAAAATTGAAATGCCAGTTTCCTTACCCAAAGTTATTTACTTAATTATTTCTGAGCAAAAATATAACGTTTTCCATAAAAAATAATAATATTCACATTTATTTTATAATTTGAATATTCATTGTAAGCTTTTATATCCGAAAAGTGAAAAGCGTAAATAACCAGAAAAATTTTAAATTTTATAATATGTAAAGACATATGACAAAAGAGAAATCAGTGTTAGCGTATAAAAATATATTCTACATTCTTAAGAAGTAGGATTTTTTTTTATATTTTGAAAAGATGCCGTTCTGGGGCAAATTTGTAATTTGAAAATTCCAGATGCATCTCTCAAAATACTGACATTAATTTTATTGAGTATTTTCACTTTCTCCCTATTCCATTACTCACGCCTTTGATAAATCCTGGACGATTTTTATCTGCAGTTTTGTGGTTGAGGAATTTAAAGTATGGAGGAAAGAAACGGATTGACGAAATCGAGTGCAAAATAGTTCTTTTTAAATGTCTGAATAGATAAACCCTTTCCTATCGATGATAAAACGTGTTTAGGAATTCGATTTTGCAAGCTTTTCCTTCGATTTTATACTATATTTGTAAATGATTTTATAATAAAAAAAAACTGCTTATCTGTATCGAAGGCCAAATAAAATTTTTGCAATATGATTGGATCTGAACAAAAAAAATAAATTTTCAACTTGAGTGAGTGGAACACGAAATATGTTCGAATATTTTGTCCACTACAAAAAAATAATATTTAAAAAAAATTGTTTTTTTTTTTTTTTTTTTTTTTTTTTTTTTTTTTTTTTTTTTTTTTTTTCCTACAAACAATAATACTTAAAAAAAAACGTATTTAAAAGAATACAAGAAAAAGTATTTGCGAAATGTATTATTTTTTTACCTTTCACATGACTATTTTTTCAATTCCTTCTATTAGCTCACACTCTCCCTATATATATATATATGTGTTCAAATTTTCAATCTCTCATAAAATACTTTTTATTCATCCAATGAAGTTCAAATACATTTTTTTTTTTAGTTTGCAGTGGATGACACTTGATGTTAATACATTTTTTTCAAATATTAATTGAGTAATTAAATTTAATTAATTAATTTTAGTTTTTTTTTAAATTTAAGTTGCATATATCTACCCATAGATGGCGCCAAATAAACTTTAAAAAATGAATGAAAATTATTTATAAAGGACTTTCTGCAATATAGTGTGAAAAAAGTAGAAATTGACTTTTAAAAAAAAAAATTTTATATTACTTGTTTGACTATGCTTTTTTTGATTATGCAATTAAAGGAATTAGCTTGTTAAAAATTCATTCTAACATGCGTCATATCGTCATCGCCATGAAAAAAGCATTACTTTTAGTTTAGAATTTTTTCTTCTTCTTGTTCATTGCCACAACAGCCCCATGGTAGGCCAAGACCGTCTGCCTACCGGCACATAGTTTAGAACTTTCACTTGATAAAAAAAAGTATAAGCTCTATCAATCTTATTTCTCCTATTTAAAATTGTTTAAAAACTGAAATAATTTGTATCAGATTATACAAATTACAAAAATAAAGAATTAATTTACTAAAAAATAATAAAGTTATCATAGGAACAAAAATTCCTACTTAACAGAATCGGTGGAATCCAATATTATTTAAAAATCATTTAATGATTGGTCACAATTTTAAAAAAAATGGTTCAAAAAGTGTGAATAGAATTAAATAAAATATTCCATACATATTAATTTTTATAAAATTATATTTATTCTCCGTTTTTGTTTTTTACAAAATATTTAAGACTTCTTCACTTATAGATATATTTATATATGTATAACAAACAGAATCCAATTCAGATGTACTGTTTCTTAAATAGTTTCTTTTTTTTTTTAATTTCATAGATGAAAATTATTTTTTAGCAATTTTGTAATAGGTAAGGTGACTAAAATTTTTTTAAGTTAAGGGATATAAGGAGAAATTATCTATGTCGCATTTTTGTAAATCTTCTATAGTAAATATAATTTGTTGTCCTGTAATTTCTTTTACCGTAGCTGATATTCTACAATCAAAATATTAATGTTAAAATCTGACCAATCTAAAGAATATGTTTCTTTATTTTTTATTTATTTTTAACGACAGATATGAGGTCCTTCTCCTGTATGATTGAAATAACTATTTAATATCATTTCTGTTCTTTTCTCGGGAATTAGTTTATATGGAATCATTTTTTCTCTTCATAATAAAAAAATGTAAGCATGAGTGAAAAAAAAATGGCAGGGGTTTAAAATCAGAAAATTTGTAATAACATAATAAAAGAATTATTATGAAATATTTCAATTTCGAAAAAAACTTTTGGGGGTTGATATGTCCCTACGCCCTTCCCCGAGTAAGCCCCTGAATAAGATAATGATACTAAATACAATGCCATAAATAATTATCTTTACTGCCTTTATAATCTGAGGTGATGCAAACATTTATAAGCATCATTTATGAGCTGCTATTCATGTTAAATGATATCCTACGAAGTACTAACTTATAAAAATATTGAAAAACATTTTAATCGATAATCGCTATAGTGATTATACATATGTATGTGATATATCTCCCCCCAATTTGCTCTTTCTGTTTCCCAATCTACAATTAAGATTTATTTATTGTACAAATCCCTATAACCCTTGTGCTCACACATCCTCTCATAACGGCCACTTCTAACTTTCCTTTAATTAAACGTCGCCTTAACATTTCTATTTATAATCTCACACGGTTATTCATTTTCCGCACTCTACAAAGATATTAACCAGGACAATTTTAATGATTTTTTTTCTTTATTTCATTCACTGTTATTGTCATTGCCTAATAGCTTTCACACCCTTCGGACGCAGTGCTTTTTCTTCCCCGTCGTTTCGCGAGCTGGACTATATAATTCTTTAAATTCCTTAAAAGTGTTAATAAAATGAAATAAAAAGATTCGTGACTTTCATTTTTCTGCAAACTTCACTTGGCTTCAGATTAAAATGTGCAACAGCTTCCGAGCCTGCTATATATATATTGAAATATCCGATCTTCATTATATATATAATATGTCCCATAAATATTGGTACAACTTTAAGGGGAGAAAGAGCACATCAAAATGATTGAGAATTGCACAGCAACTATGGACCGGAAATGGCATGGAAAAGTGATATCCGAGGTGAAAGAAATGAAGCAACCTAAGACAAAGATTACCAGAAAAATGCATTGCTCATAAATATTATATATGGTGTTGTAGATGGTACCATGTGAAAAACCAAACCAAATCTAGCATTCACTGAGCAGCGATGATGGGCAGCATGCGGTCTCACTCTGTGAGCATTGTCGTAAGCCCATAAATTCGCATTGTGTTGGTTGAACACACCATCTTACTTTAAATGTACCTCATCCTTAAATAAAATATAAAATGGGAAATGAGCATCTTGGACACGTTGGAAGAAATACAACAGTGCAAAACGCAAACATGCAGAATAATCTGTGGGAAGCAGTGACTGAACTTTTTAGAGTTAATATGGGGCAAAAGCCTTGCAATACCAAGTGTTCACTATTCCGAGATCCTCCTACGGTAGTAGCAACGGCACATACACAGGTACTCGGATTCCTCTGTACGGCATCCAACACATTCTGCTCCATGGAGAGTGTGCAAGCCATTCATGGCCTGCCCTCAATATGTCTACTATCTCTTAGGACCCACCTTCACAGGAAATGAGATGCACATTCGGAAACACCAGATAGTCCAGTACATTTATCTGTGAGAGCAGTTCTCGATACAGTCCTTGAGCTGTGCACTGCCATCAGCCACTCCATACACAAAAATAATGTCTACCAGCTCCCTGCCCATAAAACGTTGCATGATCTTCTTAAGGCGTCTACTACTTGAATGACTGCAGAAAAGCAGATATTTTCCCTCCAGCACTATCTAGCAGCATATAATAACGTTTCCTATCCATTGTTGCTATGCAGTTCTCAATTCTTTTGATGTGCCCTACCTCCCCTTGAAGTTTGTACCAATATTTATGATACACCCGGTGTAATATATATATATATATAATCATCATCATCATCATTTCAATCTCCAAGTCCTCTTCTACTTGATCTCCCCAACTAACATCTATGCATACATACATACATATATATTATTTATTTATATGTGTATATTTATATATAAAGTGAATGTGATCTTCACCCCTGCAAATATAAAAATCACAAGTAATCACAAAACTTTGCATTTATTCCATTCAAGGTCAGATATTTCAATATCCATAAGAACTATTTAATAGGCAAAGTATCACTAAATTTGCAGAAGTGAAGATCTCAATAATTATTAATTTGGCTTTCAACAAAGCATTTTTGTTATTTTTCTAAAAGATTTTCCCCCATTCATTTTCACCTGTCGGCATATTGAGGATTAGCTACTTTCCTTAATCCTCAATTCTTCATTTTACTCATACGAGTTTTTCTCATACTGTCTTGTCTATTATTCACAGGGGGAAACAAAATTTTTGAAAGATCAATTTTTACATTTCTAGAAAAAAATATATCCACAAATTCTACAGCCTATAATGTAATTCTACAGCCTATAATATATCCACAAATTCTACAGCCTATATATATCCACAAATTCTACAGCCTATAAGAAATGTTATATTTTTTAGTGTATAATCCTATGATTATTATAGAAAGAAACTAGTAATATAACAGTTTATAAAAAAATAATTCCTTTTATTTTAAATAAAAAATTACAGCACCATAATTTTTTTTAATTCTGCCCAAAATACAATTATTTTTTTACAAAACTTCATACAATAGATGAAAGTAATTTAATTTAAAATAAATAACTGAGAAAAAAAACATTTTTATATTCAATACATCTTATCTTATTGATTCAAAATACATAAATTTTTTATAAATGCATACATGAACCTCTTATAAAGGTGAAATAAGATACACATTTTATGCATGACAAATTACAACACATAATAAATACGTCTCAAACAAAAATTGATACAGCATTCAAATAAGTAGTAAAAAAAATCCTTAAGTAAAATAAAGAACAGTATTTAAATAAGTAGGCAAGATTATCTTTAAAAAAAGATATAATAATAAAATAACCTGGGAAATAATATATACACACATATTGTTGATACTAAAAAAACCATTGCAGAGGAAAAATAATAGCCCTTGTTACACAGCATTTTAATATCAAACATTTTATATGTTTGTGTTTACCTTTCTTTTATAATAAAAGTAACACTAACAAGATATGATTTTGAAGTTAACATAAGCAGAAAATAATGCATAATAGTGTAATTCATTGTATAAGTTAATTAAAATAAAAGCCCATAGTACCCATTTAATAACTCTGAATTACCATACTAGAAATTAAATAGATATTAGAACTTGGTCATTGGTCACATCACACTTTTTCTTTATCATGTAACAATCACATTATGATAAAGAATTACTGCATCCTGTTTTAAATTATTCTACACTTTAGAATTTTCAAATTATATTAAATATTTATTTCATAAAGAGTTTCAATGATTTAACATAAATTCTGTGGAAAGAACTTATCGCAACCACAGGGTATTTTCCAATCAAGGAATTTCCACTGCATATAATTAATTGATATATTAGATTAAAACTCACATAATTAAAAGAAATAAAGCATTTTAATGTATATTTCAATAATAATTTATTTTAATTAAATTTATTGATGTTTAATTTTCAAGTTATTCATTGAAATAATTTTTTCTGATGAAACTAAGACTATGGAAAAAGTATATGACTATGAAAAAAAAAGTATGACTTTGGAAATGTAATAAATTAATGTAATAGATGTCATAGTTTTAAGGAAAAAATGTTTAATTATAGTAAATATTTCAGTTTATGATACCAAAAGTTAATTTTAAAAGAAATATTGAAAATTTTTAGTTTTATTTATAAACATAAAAGGAGAAATAATTCTGAGAAAATAAGAAGTAAAATTGCTTTGAAATTTTTTTATAAATAAGAATTAAATTTTGATATTAAAAATAAAATTTTATTTTATAAAACAAGCTATACAACACATGTAAACAATTGATTGAAATAAAAAACTGAGCCAATATTTACATAAAAATATATTTTATATATAAAAATTTTAAAATCTATCTTCTAATAAAATAATGTTTTGTACATATTAAGAAAAAGATAACAGTCAACAAGTATTTCTTAAAAAATATATATAAATGTCAAATCCATGAAAAAACAATTATGCTCCAAAAAAAAAAAAAAAGTTCTATTACATGTTTTTAAAAAAATTAATAATAAAAAAAGCACATTTTTGAAGTATTTGCAAATTAAGTTCAGATGAGAAATAAGTTTCAAAAAGTTGAGTTGTATTTTTCTCTATTCAAATCGTGAAATTTCTTTTTCTTACATTCAAACTATGAAATGAACAAAATAAAAAAATTTATTTTGTTTTAAATAGAAATGTAATTTTATGTGTGACTTGAAAATTATTTGAATCAAATAAAAAAAATCAACTTAGATAAAAACTAAAAAAAAACTAATAATAAATTAAAATTAAAATTAAAGAATTAAAATTATTAAGAAAAAAAAGAGTGAAAATGAAATTCCAAAAATAAAGAATCTATTAAATTTCATGTATATTAAGTAATAGCTATAATTTACAGCAATTCAGAAATTATATCAATCGATCAGAGTATACATTACACATTTTTAGGAAATTTAACAAATGAAATTTTTTTTACTTTAACTGTATCCCTTTTTGTATAATAATTACACTTAAAAAAATAAATTTTTTTTAAAATTTCTATTGAATGATGATGGCTCATTATGACAATTCTACATAAATAGATAAGATTCACTTACAAATTTATGAAATTGGTCACTTAATCACATATTGCCTTACAATGAGACATCTGTATATTATACAGCCAAAATGTACAAATTAATAGTTATGTAATTCTGCACCATCAACGACATGTACACAGTTGTATATTGGCAAATTTTCTATATACTTATGGTGTAATATAGCTGATTCAATTGAAGACATTTGAACTCTTGCTGTAACCAAAATACTTCTGGTGACGTTAGCAATTTTATTCACGTACCTGAATTGCATTGGACTGACCATCAAAGTTAAGATACAGTGAAGGATAAAAAAAATGATTCAGAATAACATTTTTTTCTTTCTTATATTAATTTTGATCATTTAGAAGTTGTTATCACAAAAATATCCACAGTTAAAATTAGCAATAGATTTTTTTTCATAAAAAAAAAGAAAAACACATTGAAAATTGTAATTTAGTTTAACTTTATAGTGATTTCATAATATATCACATTTATTGAAATCATACTTTAAATCAACTTTTCATATTTTGATTATTTTGTAACATTATAAGAACCATAGAGGAAGAAAACACATTTTTACACAAAAGCTCATTTGTAACAGAAATATTGAAAACAAAGAAAGTTTGTACTAAAATTACCAAAAAATGCTAACAGTTATAAAGCTAATATAAAATAAACAATTTAATTATAGTAAACACGTTAATAAAACATAACATAAAGCAGTAATAATAAAACATTTCCATAATTTTTACATGCAAAATAATATAAATGATTTTAAAATAACCGAGTTTGATATTTCACACCAGGTGATAAAGTTAATCCGCTTTGCAAACATTTCATTAATGTTTTTAAATAACTAATGGTCCCTTTTATATACATAAATATATATATAATTTATGCTTATATTCAAAACTACAAGTTTTTCTGATTTAAAGTAGCAATCCATGCCTTGGTGTGATGACATGTAGCTTTAGTACATAGAGGACATCTCAATAGAAGCTGTGGATTGCATATTTCATTGTTATTTAAATGTGTTTTCACAATATCAGCTAGACCCTGAAAAATATAGATTCATTTAATCCATATAGTATAATTAAAACTTTTACAGTAAAAATTTAATTTTCATATTGCAATGATTTAAACAAAACTGTCTTGGCAATATATTAAACAGTTAAATATCTTTGGACATATATTGATTTAATAAAAAATTACAAAAATTAGCAAAAAAAAAAAAAAATTACATAAAATTTTAGGTAGCCAAATTTATGCAATTATCTTAACAGCATTTGAATAGCATTTTGTCTAAAACATCAGCTTAGAAATTCAGCAAAGTGAATTTCAATGTGATGAAGAGCGATCCCTTATCGTTGCTTATAATATTATTTTGTGCAACCTCATAACCATTCAATTTTTATGCTCTTGAATAAGCTAAAATTCTTATTCCCAGATAGAATTTCATAGCATCTTTTCAAATAGTTGGTAGGTTAAATATTGTATAAGTTATGAAACTTCTTAAAGATAAATACATACATTAAGTTAATTAACAGTTTACTTAATTACTAATTGATTAAATTGTTTAATTTATGGAAAATACCTTATTATTACAGAAATATGCAAATGTACATAATACAAAGAAATAAACTAACAGCATTGCCACGTTTGGCAAATAATCTGATGAAGTTTCTATGATCTATTAAGTTGAGCATGAGAAAACTATTATAAACTAAAGGAATTCTCTATATTGGTGAAAACTTCATATTGATCAGAACCAAATGGGTCATTAACAAAAATAAGGATTTTTCCCAAATTAAATATCTTCAACAGAGTTTATTCAGCCTAATATAAAGGTCTTTGTTGCTGTGTTCAGTACAATTGAGTTTCTATTGTGCAATCAACTTAATTTTTGCTTGCAACTGCTTTAGAAATTGGCCTGAGCTTATTTGCTGTTTATTTTACATGGAATTATTAATGATTTAGAATTTTAATCAAACATGTAAGCTGTGTATACTTTGCTTAAGTCCATATATAAAGAAATCAATCAAGCCTGAGTTAGGGTACAATAGTTATGGAACATATTTTACTGACAAACATGAAAGAACTAATGCATCAGAACTTTCAACTATAATCAAATTCATGGTGAAAAATTGTAACTTTATAAATTTAGGAAATAATTTAAAGTTAATTACTTCAAAATAATTGATAAATCTGTATTTTAGAATTATTGAGAAATGATTTGAAGGAAAAACATGACAATTAAATTGCCTTAAAGATATGGAATTTGTTAATGAAATCATGAAACCCTATGAAACATGAAAATAGCATGGATAATTCTACAAAATAAACATCATATTAATATTATGACATAATAAAATAAATATTTTTTTCTTTTTTTGTTTTTTAACTCAAACATAATTTTTCCCATTTAATTTTGTAATATAATATAGTAATATTTATTTTGCTTTTATACCATATGAATAAATTAGCATTTATAAAACTTTAGAAAACTTACTTCTATAAAAGATGGATGATCATTTGGAGCTGGAACTCTTCTAAAATTCTTTACGCCTATCTAAAAAGAAAAGAATAAATTTTTTAATCCCTGTTTTACTCTTAACTCCTTTGAAGATAATTTATCACTTCTGAAAGAAAAAAATTAAAGAATATTGATTTATATACAATATAAATATTTTTTATACAAATACACTGAAACATCTAAAATTGCACATTTTCCCAGAAACATCTAAAGTGCACATTCAATAGTGGCAGCTTTAAGAGCTGATTGCTCTGACATTATATCAGACAGCTAACAAAAAAAAAAAAAAAAAAAAAAATCTTTGGCTTTTGAATCAAAAATCATTTTTTAATGAAAAGAACTGAAAAACAAATGTTTTTAACTTTTCAAGAAATTTTATTTTAATTTAACAAATAAATTCTTTCACACATGAAAAAGACAAATTTTTAATTACACCCTTGTTAAACTGCCATGTTCACCTTCACCATGAAAGAATTACCTGTCTTTTAACCATACTTGAAATGTTTGAAGAGATTCCATTTACCCACCATCATTGATTTCTAGAAAACACAGAACTAACAAGACATAAAAGGGAGGTTTAATGATCACCATCGTTTCTTCTATTTCTTGTAGTACTATAAATTTTCTAAATTTTCCTCATTCCGATAATGAAATCCAAGCTATTTTTCTCTTTCTTTGTCATGAATATTTACTCCCCAAAAGGTATATATACCATTGAATGCCTTGAAATAGTGAATCAACAACTTCTTTAATCATACGTTATTCTAAGAGATATGAAACACCTTGTTCTTGGCTCTCCCTTTTTTAACAAAAATAATGAAATTCTAATAAACCCAATGATCCTAGACAACTATTTCATCCCACTTAATGAGTGACATTAAGTGACACACACATGAGCATTCCAACTTATGTTACATCTTTTTTTTTTTCCTCCCTCCTGCATTTACCAGTTGCTATTGCAAATAATTACCAGTAGCTAGTGCAAATAATTACCAGTTGCTAGTGCAAATAATTACCAGTTGCTAGGGCAACATTTATTTTAATAAACATTTGAACCTGTTTGATAATGATTATTTACCAATACAAATACCCTTCCAACTCAGTAACCAACTTGAAAATTATAGACAAGACACCGGTTGGCCTAATATTCTACGTTCTATTCTAGAACACCATAATTCCTTGCATACTTTAGAAACTTATTCTGAGTTACAAGATATCATCTATTTTACAATGTAACAATTAATCCCGTACTATTTTTCATTAGCTCTCTCGACCTTGGTGGAATTCACAGTGTGAAAATCTCCTACATCGTACTTCTACTTCCCAGATATCTCTGGATCGTATTTAAAAAACAAAATTTCAGCTGTATTCTATTGTCTAATATCTCACCTAAAATGAAAATTTTGAGACTCATATATGACTATGCAGATTATAATGGAAGATCGATGAAATCATAGCGATTCATAATAGAAGCAATACTCTAGTGAACAAGATTTTTTACACTAATTCCTTTATCACTGATGCAGATCAACAAGCAAATCTCTGGGCATTCCATTTCAAAAAATCCTCCATCATACATTTTATTCCTTTGGACTTTTCTGAAGATTCTTCTCATAATTATGACAATCTTTTTTTCTCTCAGTGAATTTAAAAGTTACAATTCCTGCTACTCACAATAGCTAATCTGAAAATAGCAATATTCTGGACAAACTTATCTAAATTCTCCCCAAGGATAATTTGAGATAAAGCTGTTAAGCGAGCGTGAATCTCAAAGCACCTAATTAAGTCAAAAGTAAAACATATATTAAACACATTCAAGGTCAACATGACATACAAATTTGTTTTAGTTGATTAAAATCTATAATTCATAATGTATGATTTGTCCCAGATGGATTATTTCAGTAAACTTCATTCTTTTTATTTTTGAAAATAAGAGATGGTTCTAAATTGGTTATTTTAGGAATATCTTTGATTTTCAAAAACACGAGTCTCTTTTCTTTGCAGCAATTAGAAAAAGAATGTTTGATGTAAAAATAATTTATTTACTTGTGAAAATATACTTAAAGCTTCTTTTGTCAACCAGCAATTTATTGTTAATATATTAAGTAAACGCATGCCTAAAATGTTTTATAAATGAAATCAACATGTTTTTACCTAAAACCAAAATATATTTGTATGCATAAACTAACAGTAGCCATTAAAAAATAATAAATTAAATTAAAACCGCATTCTATCACACATACGTTTCTTTTCATAACATTTACATTGATATGAAATACCAAATACAGCAATTTAATATGGGTCAATTGTAAATAAAACTGTAAACTGTCAACTGTAATAAATTATAATTTTTCAAGAATAATTTTTTATTAAAAATTTTTAATATATTCTCTATATAGTCAGAAGAGCAAATAAAATTTTAATCTTCATTTCTTTTTATCCTATAACAACGGGGGTAAAAAAAATTAACAGTTATCAGTACTCATATGTTGACAACTGAAAGTTTAAAAAGTTTTTCAATCTGCATAAAAATCTATCACTAATTGAAGACCAACATATATAGACAATCAGTTATCAAATGAACAATCTTTTAAAAACTCTGTTGAATTGAAAAAAAATAAAGTCCTATTTTAAGTTTGTAGATAGTTGTGAAGCAACAACCAGTAATGCAAATGATCCTCTCAAAACACTGCTTAACACCTTAATAACAGATTTAAAGTCACAAAACAAAATGAAAAAATTCAGTTTGTTGAAACATAAATTCTTCATAAAAGTTAAACCAGTTAGTCTTGAAGATTTCTTAAGAATAAGTTTATGAGATAAGAATCCATATTTTGAAAAATTAGTGACTCAAAGAGTTAGTCTCAGTTAAAAGTTTTGTTGCATTAGATTATAACAAAAAATGTATTATTTACCTTCATAGCTATATCCTTTCCATATTCAATGTCTAATTCATGAAGTGTTTCTATGTGCTCATTCACAAAAGATATAGGTATAAGCATGATGTTTTTCTTTCCTTTGTCAACATAACCTCTAATAGCATCATCTGTTTGAGGACTTAGCCATGCAACAGGTCCAACCTAAAGTAAAATTTAAATACATAAACATATTTTAACACATCATATAATTTCATTTATTGAAAAAATCCCAATTACAAAATCTAATAATTAAATATGAATACATTTCTTTTATTATTATTACTAATGCAGTAGGATAGACAATTATTATTATTATTTTTTTGTTTGTTTAAGCCTGCTGTGCCAAAAATATAGAAAGAATGTGAAATATAGAATAAAAGCATAGCAAGATACAAAGATACAATAGAAATCAGAAACAATGTAAAGAACAATTAGGCACAATTTAAATTTGCCAAAATATCTCGGACTTTCCCATAACAAAAACAAAAGAACTTTTGCTTTAAAGCTCCACACACAAAGTGGTTAGCAATTATTTAAATTTTGTTACAGATAACACTATTCACATTTCTTGACTGGCGATGATATTATACCAGTTGTAATAAGTTATTATTCAAAATGTGGCAACATTTCTATCTTCTATTTCCACTCATTTCATTGAATCCTTTTTTAAACCATTTCCTTAAATTTTTGTATTGTATTCATACCTTTTCTCAGCAGCCATTTTTTATTTTACTGGAGCTCAATTTACTTTTACAGATTTCACTACATATGCAATAAATTAAAGAAAGAAAGCCATTAAGATACATACTTTGGATTGCCACACTAATCTGTAAGGATGGCTGAAGTTCAACTTCTGCATGACACCCAACACAGTAGCAGCCACTTCTGCTGGATAAGGATCACCACGATTCACAGCCTTGAAAGGAAATATGAATCAATTTCGGTAAAATTTTTAAAAAGCAACTATGCTTCATAAATGACAAAATATATACTTTTAATGCATATGTTTTTACAGTTAAATATATATTATTTAATTGTTTTATGTAATACATAATATGCAACATTAATTTAAGCCAATTTTTGAGTTCTTCCATTATAAATCAGTACTTTTAGTGATTGATGCACTTTTTATTTGCAAAATCAACCTTTGAATTTTTCTATTGTATTTAATAATTTTTATCAGTATATTTATTGGTATATTTTTAGTAATTTAGACATTTTCATTTGAAATATCTAAAATTTTAATCAAAAAACTAATAATAATTATTCTATACAAGTTACTAAATTGTTAAATTATTACTACACATAATAGTATCAGTAAATGAACTCCCAGATTTAAAAAACTCTTACATAATAAAATCGTCATGTTTAATTTCACAATTCCAATTTTTATTCTTACTAATTATATATCATTTATGATTTAGATTTAATGTTGCTATAGATACCATCTGGAAAATAACCTGTTATTAATTGCCGTTTGAAATCAAAACCCTTACAAGTCTAATTATCGTAATTGTGGTTATTGTAAATTAACAGAAATTTATAGAATCAGTAACAATTTAACTATCATCAGTAATCAAACCCCTTAGAGAACATCCAAAATTCAAAATTATCCACTATGTAAAAATAAAGTTTAAGTATTATATGAGATAAAAAAATTAATCCCCACTAATAATAAATGTTAAGGAATCAAATTGATGTCTAAGATCTAAAAATTTTATAAATAGTTAATTAAATTAAATTTTGATCTATGCATGATTTTATGTTTATGAATTATATTAATATAGTACAGTGTGATAATAAGTGAAACTTTCTTTTTCTTTTCTTTTTTTCCATTAATAAAGCAATTATTTTTCAGCATATATGAGTTATTCAATATGTAATCTGTAACTGATCTAACATTTCAAAACCAAAATTATTAAATTAGATTATATTTTAAAAAATTAAAATACCTCCATTGGTAATGCATGGGCAGTAAAAAGAAGAACTACATCATTCCTATCCTCTTTTGGAACTGTGTCCAATTCTTTAGAAATCAGATCAGCAAAACACTAAATAAAAAATCATTTACCATATGATACTAATACAACTTTTAAAATCTACTATATTACATCAAACAAATTTTTAACATAAATATAAAAACATTGATAAATTGTGCGCTAACATTAGAAAATCTCACATGCAGTAATAAAGTGAAAAAATAATTATATTACAATGTAAAAATATTATTTTAATTCTAATTGATATATGAATAGATTCATATTAAGATTTTCTTTTTCAGTTATACTTTAAAAATATTAAACCAATGTGAATAAAATAAAAAATTTTAAAACATTTTGAGAAAAATTATAAAAATAAGTAATGATAAAAAAAAATTTTTATTTCATTTTAACATTTTTTGGTTTGAATAAAATTTAAATAAAAGAAAATAACATATGATAGCCCTTAGTTATATCATGCTTAAAAGAGAACAAAAAAAAAAGTGTGGCATCTCAAGAAAATGATAGATATATACTTTATCTAGAATATGGGTTCTATCTTCTTATCTTCTTTAAGAAGTATTGTAGTTTGTAAAAGGATAGAATAGAAAATTCTATCTTCTTACAAATTACAATACTTTTTTGTAATATATTTCATTATGTTAGGGGAAAAAATGCCCTAAAAATCTTTTACTATTTATTTTTAAAATTGCATCTTTTGAATACTGGATTGAGATATCAGTTTAAATGAGATTTCTCATAAGCTTTTAATTGATGTTAACTAAGTTTTTAAAATACAATAACACCTTTAGAAAAAAAAATTATATATATATATATTATCTACACATGAATTTCATTGGTTTTACAAACACAATATCTTTATTCAAAATGTTGATGAGAAAATTCTAATATTAATTTAAAACAAAAGTAAATTAACATACATAACACAGCAAATAAAAAAAATCCTACCTCTATGAGTTTCGGATGTGTAGACCATCTGTCAATAAAACTCCACTTCATTGGAATTTCTTTTTTTCTATAATAGCGATACAGAGCATTAAAACTGCTACCAGAAGTACTGCAACTAAACTGAGGGTATTGTGAAAATGCAACAGCATTCCCAACTCCATCTCTAAAAAAAACCAAAAAACGTCAGAAATGAATGCTGAAAATAATATTTATTCAGAAATAATAAAAGTTTGAGAGTGTATGTCACATATAATTGTTATGTGTCAACTATGAAATTCAGTACACAAAATAAATTAAATTGAAGTACATTTTACAGCAAATAAAGATCAGATTTATATGAGTTTGGCATGCTTATTCAATTAAAATTTATTTCATTGGAATCCTTTTTTCTAGACAAAAGCAATAAAAATTACTGATTTCACTTCAATTTGATTGAATCACTTCAATTTTTAAAATTTCAAAAAGAAAATTTTAATATATCAATAAAAAAATGAATTTTTCTTCTTTTAATGAATTTTTTTAATTAATCTATATATTTCTTATTAAAGCAATCGAACTACAAACAATCCCACTACAAATAATCTTATTCTAGTAATAATCAGTATTGTAGTCAGTTTTAAAAAAAGAACAATATCAGATAGATATGCAATTGTACCATTGTTTCATAATAATAATCATATTCTGAACAATGTAATCATTATTTAATTTTGTGATGAAAAACTGTTGATGTTCCCTGCAAATTACTTTTTTCTCATATTTAATTTTAACAAAAGTGATAGCTTAATTGCTACACTAACCCATTCCTTTTCAATTTTAAACAATTTTTAACTACCATTAAGAGGAAGATTTCTTTTCAATTAAAGAATTCAATAATAAATTTAATCCCATTAATGAATCAGCAGGGATTAGTTAGGTCATATGAATCTTCCCGCACCCCACTATTCTTGAGCAAGCTAATTTACTTTCCGTTTTCTGAATAGTTCAGTACAAGAACATATATTTAAATGTCGAATAAAATGTGGTTTGTATTTGAAGAAACATAAAACATTCTAGATTATCTAGTATATATTATTTATTCTATATTATCTTTATTATAATTTTAAAAAGTTCAATAAAAACTACATTCTTAAATTCCATAGCATTTTTCCCAAAAATTATTAAGACTTCACAAAACAATAACTATATTTTTAAGCTTTAAAATAGAGAATTAAGTATCTTCATAAGTATTCCACATTTTTTTTTCTTCTATTAACTTTATGAGAAAAGAATTAAATGGTGAAATATAAAAAATTGCATACCTTTCCATTTCCAATAAACTATCTTCTGTAAGTGGTTTAGCATAACGGAAACCTACATAGTGTTTATGTGGAGCTATTTAAAAGAAGAAGAAAAATTTATATTGAAATTAAAACAATATAAAAACTAAAGGTTTTCACAAATATAGTTAACAATGATTCATATAAGAATAATTATAAGATCAAAGAGCAATTTAAATATTGAAGGACTTGATTCGATCATAAAATAACATTCAATATCAATTAGTAATCTTGATAAAGATGGAATTTTTTATATGCAACTTTATATGAATCATTTCCACTTTCACATCTTGCATTTTCACCATGCATTATATAACATAGATATGATAAAGATCATGCCAATGTTCAGGTGAACTTGTCAGGAGCAGTTTCACGATTTTAAAATTGCTGTTATTTCCCTGAAGTAGAGCTGAAAAAATATTATTAACTTTATATGAAATACATAAAATTTCAGTGTTTTGAAAATATAATTGTGTTTTGAAATATAATTTTTGAAGAATAATTTAATGCAATTATAACATAAAAATAAAAAAATAATAAAACTGTTTTTT
This sequence comes from Caerostris darwini, assembly GCA_021605075.1. NCBI lineage: Eukaryota > Metazoa > Arthropoda > Arachnida > Araneae > Araneidae > Caerostris > Caerostris darwini. Next base: position 958,753 of record BPLQ01001741.1, on the reverse strand, counting down.
ACAAAATCTTGCTGAGAAAAATTTATTGATAACAATGCAAAAATTTATTGATAATAATTTCAAGGATGGTTTCACCTGAGACCTCTCCTCTAAGCTTTTAGATGAGAGTATTGTGTTATATTTTTTTCCAAAAATATATCGAAGTAGGTCACAATAATAGAGATTTTTTTTTTTCTTTTATACAGTCATTTATCATTGAATAAAATTCAAACATTTTTAAAATTTTATAATTCTTTTTGTTGAAGATTTTGAAAAACTTTGCCATCTAAATTAAATCATCAAATTCGATCTAAATCAATATCTTATCAATCTATATTACAAAAGGATATTTGAATCTAGGAACATTTGTAAGAAAAGATGTTTTGCGTGATCTGCCGAGGCAATTAGGACAATAGGCAGTTGTGCTCCATTAAAAAGGTAGCAAATAAGGTTTTAGCTATAATTACAATTGGGTTTAATAAATACTGACTACAGATCCTTATATAATGATTGAATTTGTGCTATTTTCATGTGTGAAATACATTTCATCTGGCAATCATAGTATAATATTAATATCAATATTGCTTTGAAGTTAATATTGAAACTCAGCTAAACATTGAAATTTTAAATTATGGTAATGAAAAATGTATAATTTTTTATTGTTTAATGCAGAGAATTAAATTAAATAATACAAAATACATCAACATTATATTTTCAATACACTATAAGTCTTCTCCTCCAATAATGATTCTGAATAAATTTGTCTAAATGTTACAAATAAATAATGCAGCCAAAAATATACTTATATTTGAAAATATAAAAGACAGTAGAGTAATGATTAATTACTAGGGTACATGAACCTTTACTTTCAGTCAATAAATGACATTTTTCACATTTCACAGGCAAAAGGAATAGTTCCAAAATTTAAATGTCAATAATAAATAGTCAGTGAATACCAAAAATAATTAATGTCATCTAATGTATGGCACACAATGGGACTAATTTCCTTAAATAAAGCTATTCTTCTTTATATACTCGTTTAATTTCACAATGAGCCCTAAATCCAAATATTGTATGATCAAACTATACAAGTTGTCAATAATCAAATTATAAGATATCTTTAAATAAAAGAAATTAAGAAACCTGTTTCAGGGCTTATTTTGTCCAAGAGACTTGTCATTAGTTCTCCTTGTTTATTTGTCCATTTAAGAATAGGTGATCCACCTCCAATTTCACTGTATTTTTTTACAATTCCCGGAGATCTTCGCTTTGCAATTATAGGACCCAGCATACTAAAAACATATATATAATCCAATTAAAAAGAAACAAATTAAAATTTAAAAAAATTTATACTTTTTAACATAAATATTTTAATATCATCTGATATAAATTAGAAAAAATATTAATTTTGTTTAAATGCACAATAAATAAATATAGTTCCTGTTAAATAAAAAAAAGTTTACATAAAATATTACTTACTTTTCAATAATAATGAGAAAATAAATAATAAATAAATTAAATGTTATGATTTATTCTATCTTTCTCTTAATAAATTTCAGATTTTAATATTATTATAACTATATTTCCACAAACTTGTTCCAATGTTCAAAAAAATTATGCACCTTAAATAATTATCTTTAATTTTGTATGCAACTTTTTTTTTTATACCCTGATTGTAAATTATTCAATTTTGTGACCAATATGATATTCCATCAAACAGCTAATAATAGTCGATTACTTTATGATTTTTTTTTCTTGTTATACAACAATTACATTTTTCTGAATGATGCAATTACACAGCATTATCTTATAGGCTATGACACTTCAAAAGGGTTGTATAGCTGTTATGGATAAAATGGGAATTTGATAATGAACAATTAGGATGGCATTTTAGTAATATGCTGCAAGGTATGCATCTGTAAGATGAAAGCTTTGGAAGGTCAAGGAACATAAATGCAAAATAAAATTAGTTGACTGGGCAAACAGGCATAAACTGCATTAATGATATCATTATCCTCAAACAATGTGTTTAAACTTCCTCCATACAACCATTTCATAGCACTTACTGAGGCAGAGTTACTCTCACATCTTTTCGGAAATTTGCTTTAACTCTCCAATATAGACAAAGTTGCCTGAAGTGAAATTACATCTAATGATTATGATTCCAAATTTGCATCTTAAAGTGTTCAGCGATGAATCCAGCTTTAATTGAACCATTTATTACTGGTGTAGAGTGCCATTTTTTCCTATGAAAATAAATCTGTCCTGAAAGTTTTGCATGCATCTTGAAGAGCTCAACCATATGTTGATGACATTCTACAACTATTTGCATTATCGTCATGATATGTTATCTTTCCATTTCCAAATAACTTCAACCCAATATAGTTTACATATCTGTAGATTGCCTCCATAATGTTTATTTTTTTGGTAGAGGAGCTAAAAAAGTTACTTGACCTCTAAGTAATTGAGCATGTATTGGTCAAATAAGTTACTAAATTTGAGCCTCACAAAATATTAAAGATCTGGAGCTACAACTGATGAATCTCTAGCAAAATCTATTGTAAAATAACAGAATTCTACAACTTTTTTTTTTTTTTTTTTTTTTTTGCATAGCCAGTCTACATACACACATCACAGCCAGAGATTTCACTCATTAATGATGATAACATTCAATGTGTAAATATGTAAATACTAGTTGCCATATATCTTATAACTTTGAAATTGAAATCAATTTGTTTTAATTTTATATAAAAAAGAATATATTATACATAACAAACATGCAGTGTATCTGGGATTATCACATGTTTCAGTAAATAAATGAGAAATGAAACACACAATCTGCAACTTAAAAAATGCATTACATTTAAAAATCATAAATAATAAAGGCAAAAAGATTTAATTAATGTTGTGGTTCATAATTTTTAAAAAAAAAATCTCTTTTATGAATATATCATTTATCTCACAATATGAAAATGGCATTTACTTACATTTATCATAAGTAGATACAGTTAATTTATTAAAATTAATATTTAGAAATGTTTGCAAATTAGTTATAGAATACAAAAGTACATGTATAAAGTATACATAAAATAAATCATACCTTTGCATAGGCAAAGGAATAATATCTTTATCTGTAAAGAGACGTGTTAAAAAGTCTTCTACTTCATCTAATGAACTGGGACCACCCATATTCATCATCAAAATTCCTGTCTTAACTTTCCTGTAATGCATTTTCTTTTTATATTCATGTATGAAAAATAAGCAAGCATTTATCCTATTTAATACCTATACTGAAATATTTAAACTTCAACCAAAAAAATAATTTTTATAAAAATATATAGAAAAATTCAACATACAAAGTGTATGATATAAAAACCACCAACTAAACACATACTGAAAAAACTTGATAATCTACATAACAAAGACAACCGAAAAAAACAGTAAAATAAAATACCATTTTTTTTATTGCTACTGTTGCTCAACCTAAAATTTTGTCTGAAAAACAAATAAAGCTTTTTACTTTTAGAAGCCTAAATTAAAAAAAAAAATATGAAAGTAGTTCAATTAGTAGTTTTACATAACTTAAATAAACATATTTCTCTATAAAACTGTCACTTAAAAAAATTTCTAAATTTTAAGAGATTTGTTTAAGATTTGATTATTGGAATTAAAAGGAATGATAATCAGATTCAATCATAAAAATTTCAAGCAATAATTAAGTAAATTAAAAAAAAATTACTAAAACAGTCTCAAATTAAATTTATTTATTTTAATTTTCATCACTGAATTAGTAAAAAAAATTTAAATTTTTATTTAATTAAAAAAAGGATAATTTATAACATTTGATTAGGCTTGCCCAATCCCATCCCGTCATGCCTCCGTTCGTACGTGCGTGTGTCCGTCCGTCCGTGCGTGTGTCCGTCCGTCCGTGCGTGTGTGTGTGTCCGTCCGTGCGTGCGTCCGTATGTCCGTGAGAGCATCCGTCCGTACGTGCGTCCATGCACCGTCTGTACGTGCATGCGTCCGTACATGCGTGCGTGGGGCGTACGTCCGTCCGTATGTGCGTGCGTTCGTACGCCCGTGCATGTGTCCGTCCGTGCGTGCATGCGTCCGTACGTCTATTTGTGCGTCCGTGCGAGCGTCCGTACGTGCATCTGTCTGTACATGCATGCGTCCGTATGTCCGTGAGAGCGTCCGTCTGTAGGTGCGTGCGTGCGTCCGTGCGTGCGTGCGTACGTATGTGCGTGCTGACGTGCGTGCGTACGTATGTGCGTGCTGACGTGCGTCCGTACGTGCTAGATATAAAAATTTTGCATTTAAAAGAAAATCAATTAGGCTTCTCATTGCTAGTTTCTTATTAGCATCAAATATTTTTTGAGTTTCTTACATTTCAAATACATCGTTACTTGTGTTTTACTATTTTCTGCAACATTTTTTATCTGTTGAACTATTTATAAAATATGCTATATTAAAGATAAACATTCAATGAAGCATTCAATTCAATATTTTTTTTAATTTATTACAAACCAAGTTCCATAGTTATTTAGTTTTAATTAATAACCCGATTTACTTAGGTAATTATAAATTAAAAAGAATTTTTAATAAATTAATAAATTAGAAAAGAAAATCTGTAAAAGAAAAACAATATGAATTACATAGTTGTCAACAGAAAATTGGTAAAAGTGAGACAAAAATTCAAGAGATTTGGTAATTTTGATATTATATAACCCAATGTGATTTGAATAGTCCTATTTGCAAAATATGTAATATAAAATTTCATCTCAAAAATCATTAAAAAATATATCAAGAAAAAAAACCTAGACAATAAATAAAAAATAATTGTCTAGCATCAAAACATTTGATTTAATTGGAATGAAAAATGAAAACTTTTAAATGAAAAGTTTTATGCATTGAATTAACTGATTCCAGCTATTTGCAATGCATCCCTTCAAAACATTACATTTAAATGTTAAAATTTTTCATTCTAAATAAGCTAAATTACTATTTTTTTTTTTTTTTTTTTTCTTAATTAATCCCGAATTTCAATGCTTCTCTGTCCAAAATACTGAAAAACTAAAACTGAAATTAACAACTAATATCAATCGTTTCTTTTTTTTATATAGCGTTAAAATTAACTGTAATTAATAATGACTCTCCTAATGTCACAGTCTTGAAGTGTAATATTATCATTAATTCTCCTTTTCATTAACTAGAGTTGACCACTACTTCTCATTAACATAGTTAAATTAGAACAAGCCTAATATGTAAATATACATATATAAAGACACAACAATAAAAACAAATACATAATTGTTATATGATATGAAATCTTTGTTCAAATTTTTCCATTCAAAATAGATCTATAATATACTTACCCAGATGAAGAACTGTATTTTCTTTTATTGTATGTATCATATTTTTCAAAAGAATGCAAACATGAATATCCACATCCAATTCGAAATACTAAAAATGACATTAAATTACATAAATAAAAATAAGTCTTACAAATAAATCAAAATAATTGATAAATGGATATAATAAAACAAATAAGATAAGTATAAAATAGTATATAGCCGTAAAATTCTAAAAAGGCATTTTATATAATTTTTAAATTAATATTTTTATTTCATATTCTTCAGGTTAATAAAGTAAAAAACATACCTTCATTGGATAAATAACATCTCTGACGACAAAGGCTTAAAATCCACCCTACCATTTTAACTTAATGGATTCTGAAAGAATGGAATGAAATTTCAGTTTATCAATAAAATACATTAAACGTAAGTTAACATAAACAATTCTCAATAAATGTATAATGATCATAAATAATCATCAATAAATACATAATGCATAAATCTATCATCAAATATATATAGATAATATAAAATTATAATCCCAGAGAAATTTGATTTGTGGTCTACAAAAACTTTTTTAATGCTAACCCAATTAATGATTTAAATTATTTTATTTTCTAAGCCCAGTCAAAAACAACTTTTCATGACAGAAAGTAGACTCTACTGACACACTAAAATATCAACATATACTTCAAACTCACATTCAAAGAACTTTTAAAAATTGTAACACAATCAAGTTTTTCACATAAAATATAGAAAACTCTAAAGGTTAAATGGATTTTTTTTTTTTTTTTTTTTTTTTTTTTATGAGTAAACACATAATTACTAAATTCTAAAGAATTACTTAATTCTCAATTTTTTGAAGTTTTATTATTTTACTTTTTCATCTTATTAATGTTTTACAATAACATTGGACAAGTTTATGCATTGTGCAATTCTAGGAACTTAAATATCTTCATAAATATTGGACACTTTTATTGTATATACATCAAATTTTTCTCTTGATAATGAAGAAATAATTATAAAACTAATGTTAAGGAAGACACAGAAAATAAAAAAACATCAAACATTCCAAAATGAACAAAATTTAATTTATTAATTTATAACATTAATATCATTAATTTTCCAAATTAATAATAAAATTTCTACACATATCTTCACAAAATTTTTTCACATATGACACATGAAAATAAAGAAATTTTTCTCTTAACTTCAAAGCATAACGTTTAGTTTATAATAATCATGGCGATCTATTGTCTTTTCAGATCCTGAACTACGTTTAATTCACTGTGTACTGAAATTTAGATCAACTTGTTATTTTAAAGCTATCATAAAAGTAAGTAGAGCATTTATTTAACTAAATAAATAGTGAAGTACATTCAAAATATTAAAAAATATAAGTAAACATGCAAAGTACATTTATTTGGTGTCATCATTTCATTTGCTCAAGTAAATTATATTAATATTATAATTGTTATTATATGTGTAATTGTTAACTGTCCTAACAAATAAATTGCGCCAAATGGCCCTGTCCTCTGAATTGCGATTTTACCAACTTAATTTTTAAAAATATGAAAGTAATTTCCTTTCACATTTGCAACACATTTTCGTTTCAAACAAAATCTGATTAAAATAGATATTTGTAGTGACGCTAAGATATATGAATAGTGATCAAATTTTGCTGAATTTAGAAAAGGAGAATTAAAAAAACACATACAAAAAAATTTACATTCAAAAAATTATTGTAAATTTTAATACATTGTTATATAACTTTACAGGATCAACATTTATGTTAATTTTACGGAAGTCAACACGTGTCTACAATTGTTTATTTTCAAGTAAGATGCATCGCATGACAAAAAAAAAAGTTATTATAACTCAAATTAACTGTACGATTAACTGATTTTTTAAGAAAACATTTTCATGCATATTTGTTTCGAAATGTATTAAATGATGATAATGCATAATTTTGGAAACAAGATATAAGATTAAAATAAGATGTCTTTTTGGCAAAATATCTGGGTGGTTTTTTTTTTTTTTTTTTTTTTTTTTTTTTCCGGGGAGGAGGGGTTCCCGCCAAAATGTTTAAATTAAATTTGATTCGTTCATTTTTTAACTGAATTTTCTCGGAATATTGAAAATATTGATAGTAAAAAGTAAGATCGGAAGATCAAGATCTCTCAAACTCGGTAAAAAAAACTAATAACAGTTTGGTGGCGTTATCGAGGTACCATGGCTGCGAAGCAGTCATAAACCATCTGTCTTCAGGCTCCTTCCCACCGAGGCGACAGGCGACGAAGCAACATGCGGCAGGCGAGAAAATATTTCCAACCCCCTTCACTGTGAGACGTCAGAAATAACATTACGCCTAGTGTAGTTCCGCTTCGAAACGATGCATTTCAAATCAGTTTCAGGCGAAAATAGGGAGGCTAGTGATTGGTCAATTTTTCACTCTCACGCCTCGGTGGGAACGAGCCTTTCGAATGATAGAGGAGGAAATAGCATCGGCTTGAGGTCCATTAGTGGTTGTAAAAAGTAGCAAGATTCAAAGTCATCAAAAGTGCCTGTGAGAGGAGAGTATAAGAAAAGGAGGTATCTGATCTTTGTTACATGGAACTAGAATAAAATAATTATCTTGCTTGCCAAAAATACCAGTAAAGACCAGCAATTTTTCGATTGGATTCATAAGGACCTGAAGAAGTCAGTTTCCCTCAGAAGCTTCAATTGTAGACATATTAATATAATGTTCAGAATTCGTATTCATAAATTATCAAAAAATTCTCTTTGGTTATTATTTAATTAAGCAATAATTTACTTTTATAACAAATTTGCTTAAAATTAATTTATTAACAAAATTGCTTCACTTAAGAACCATAGTAAACGATGGAAGAATTCATATCTTGATAATATTAACATCTTCAAACAGAAATATTTACTCAGACACTTTATAACAGTCTAACCAAAATTTTCAAATCAAGAAGAAAACTCAGTAAAATCTTCAAAAAAATATATAAATGTTGTGTTCGCTAACGGCTGGAAACTATTAATAACCATTAAATACTAAATAATTGCTTCATTTCTATGAACCTTTTTCATAAAGTATTTTTATTTATATTGTATTGAATGGGTGGCTCAGAAAATTCCGGATTTCATGGTGGATGATTCCGGATGACATTGGATTCCGATTTCATTGGATTTCTACGAACCAGAAGCTCAATTTGAAACTGTAAGAGATACCAAATCGAAAATTCGAGTGTGTGTTCTGGGAATAAGCACTTTAAATGTATAGGCAAAAAATTTCTTTCAGTGACTTCGAAGAGGTATAGAAGGATGCGAATTTCTAATTATCAAAATCTGGGGATAGGTATTCAATGGCATCAAAAATACAACCTCGATTAAGGGTATTTTTAAAGGCTTCCAAAACTGCTTAAGTGTGGTGGAGTTGCATGTCTAAGGGAATTTAAAAATAACAGGCTGTTCGTTTTGTATTATCTTTAATCACACTATCTACAATAATTTATAATTACACGCTTATAAAAAGTAGACGTAAAATTTAAAATTTTAATCAGCTATCTAGACTAACATAAAATTTTGCATTTTCAATAGTTATCTACTTCCATCTTTCTCCTCCTTTTCTTGTCTCTCTCTCTCTCTCAGAGTTCAATCACTCTAGGACGAAAGGGATCATATATTCTATATTTAATGGCAGACCGTCAGACATTTCATCCTATGAACAGTATTTCAAATCAATAAAACCTACAGATTCGGCCATCCTGAATGTCACTCGCCTAAGGAACTGTTAAATAAAAAAAATAAAAAAAACAGGAGGGTTTCTCAGGCTATCGAAAGCCATAATTGGCTGCAAGATTTGGAACGTTGTGTTTACGAATATGATCGCTGCACGTTTTACAAAAGTCAGCTTCATCCAAGTCGACAGAGAAAATTATTGCAATTTGATTTAAAGAAACGTTCTTCGACTTTGAACCACTGTTTCTCATGAGAGTAGTCGTTTAAATCGGAATGAGTATTGTTCAAGAAGCAATGGGAGCAGGAAGGAGTAACTGAAGAGGACGAATTAAAAGTATCCTTGAGAGGACAAGAACAGGAGGGAGAGTAAAGAGAAGGAGTTTGAACACATTTCGTGTGTTTAATATTGTCATTGTGAGGGTTGATAGCCTGTTGACGCTTGAGAGCTCGACGCTCCCGTTGAAGGGCATTTTGGCGGGCATGAGTTTCAGGCTTCGAACGGGCCATTCTTGTCCTTTCACGATCATGCGCTTTAACATTGTCTTCCATTGTTGTCAACATTGTTTCCTTTTTGGCATAACTTTATTTCGGATCGGACATCATCATTTCAGGTCGTTACCGAAAACAATACTCATTGGAAACCCATGGGTAAAAAAAAAAATAAATAAATAAATAAAAAAAAACATAACATTAAGTTCAAAAACATGACACACACTGAAAAATAGCAGGTAAAATAAAAATAAAAAGAATAATCCATGTTAATAAAAAATATGTTAAAAACTAGTATAATTTGCAGTGCCATAAGTAATTTAAAATTCAAAGATATAAAACATTAAAAAAAAAACACACACATACAACGAATGTAACCCATTTAACAAAAAAATTATGCATTGTATTCATACTGTGGAAAAATATTTCATCATATCAATAGATGTAGTAGCAAGACTGCCCTAGCGTTTTTACAATCATAGACAAAGCCAAAAATCTCACCCAAGCTTTAAAAAAATTTATAATTAAAAAAAATTATAAAATAATTATTATTATTAGAAATTAAAAAAAAATATTATAAAATAATAATTTTTATTAAAAATTATTATAACATTGTAAAAATTTTATTTAAAAATTAGAAGTGCCACGGTAACCAGAAAAATGACTTATGATTAAGTACCAATAACACTAATACAGATTAAGAGAAATTCGTTTAATGAAAAATACTATTTACATTTTTAACGAGTTAATGAGAATGAATTTACAAACTAAAATTAATATTTATTATTTTCAGAGATAATGTAAATATAGTTTTGACAAAAAACTAGTACAAAAATATAGAAAATCTAAACCTAAATTAAAAGAATCTCTTTGAAGTTTGGCGATCAAACAAAAATTAGAAGATGAACTGACACTCATTCATTTTCTAGATACAAGTAATTGTTTTATTTTTTATTTTTTTATTTTTTGTGAATTTTGTTTATTTTTATTTCAGCTCTAGTTCAAGTGGTTTTTCTACCGTAGGCAATAATCTAACTTGCTTACCGCCGACCATAGATGTAGTTATATTAAGTCCTGCATGGTCACTAATCTGTGCAACCTGGTATCTGTCTTTAGCATTCACTTTATTAATTCTATATGTACCCAAGAATTTAAGTCCTACTTTCAAACCAATCCCAAACTATATTCGTTGGTTTGCTATTAAATCACCGACTTATATTTAGAAGATTTTTTTTTCTTTTGTTATCTTATATCCTCTTATTTTCAATTTAGATTTTTTTTTTAAATGTAACTTTAGTTTTTTATCTGATAAATTTTTTTTAGTACTGAAATTCTTTTCTCATCTCTTCTGTTAGTAAGTCTCTGACTTTGTTTCTCATTTTAACACCAGTAAGTTCCAACTCCATCAACGTACGTTGTACTACGATTTTTGTACTGTTAAGAGCCATACATAATTTATACCGATACCACTTCATTGCATCATCGAGATATAATTAGTCAAAAAAAAAATTTTTTTTTTATTTCCATAATATTTCTCAAAAGGCTTACATAAGTAATTTTCTATTATTAAAAGAGATTGCACTATTACTTAGGACCCTACAAGATATATAGTGAAAAATATTTTTTCCCTACGGAGAAGGCCCATTTTCAAAACGAATATGGGTTTGTGAGATATCAAATCCGCTTTAACTTAGAAACACATATACACATATATTTTTGTGAAATCCATGAAAAAAAAATATCACTATCAAACATTACGTTGTTTACGTATGGTAGACCAGATATGTGAGAGAAAAAGCTTTAGTTGTTCGCGTGTTGTATTTGTCGACTACTAATTTATTATTTCATTGTAGGAGTTTTTATAATTGGCTGGCATGTACTAGTAGAGCTTTCTGGTATTTTTAATATTGATAGGAAGTTTTCCTTGGTAAGCCGAGATTTTCTGAATTTGGGAAGACTATAGAGAGATCATCTTGTTCCTGTTTCTACGATAAGAGAAATCATTCCTTTAACATACTGTCGGTATATTGTTGGCTATCCCAACTCCTGGTTCTTCACTGATGAAATCGAATTTATAATCGTTCATTGACTTGCAAAAGAACATGTTTGCTCTTGAAAAATAGCTTTTCCGTAACTTTGAATGAAGAGAACTCTCTAAAGGAGAACTAAATCAGTTATATCACATGTGATATTTTGGACTTTGAATTTTTTTTTAATTTGTGTAGGAGTTTTGTACTAAAGTACCACCCGGTATTAATAAGATTATAGATTGTAAGTAGCTATGAATCTCTCGCACATAATGCCAGTTAATCAAGGTTCTATTAGTTTATTTTATTTACCTTGTTTACGAGGTTATTTTTAGCTTTCCTTATCTGTTTATGATGATTGGCATTTCTCACAGGGTTTTTTTGTATGTGTGTGTGTGTGTTTTGTTTTAATCGGAGAACAAAAAGGACTTCACAAATTTATATTGACGGAAATCTTTTCAATCACGAATAATAATATAAATAGTAATATTTCACAAGTCTAACGTAGACCGATTATTGCTTTCCTGATAAACTGCAGCGTCTGGCGAGAAAGTTAGAAGTTGGTTTAATACATAACGAACATTGAGTCATGAGAGGCTGTCAATGCATACATGGCGGTGGAGATAAGAGACGTTCTCTGGGAGATGACTCTTTTTAAAATAAAAGTTAGAATGAGTTCCATCTAGAAGTTCTTTAACGAATGAAACATGTCTCAGTCGCGTACGGAACATTCATCATTAATTCAGGCAGTCAATTCATCATAATCAATAACTGAGATCCCTGGAAGCCTTCCATGATGGAATAAACCCATAAAATTGAGGATTTTGTCTTCTGGGATCTCATTGATAAGATTGGAGGGTTGCGTTTGAGAAGATTTATATATAATTATGAATTATATAATTAGATTTATATATATTAATTATTTATATATGTTGTTATTCAATTTAAGGCTCTCAAATAAGCTTTTAATTTTTAATGTGGATGTCTTGTTTTCAAATGCTGGATTGCTCATTTACTCATTTGCCACTGGAATCTCACATCTGTCGTGAATTAATCGTTACTCAAGGGGAATCACGAGATAGAATTTTCATATGCCATCACAATTTAATAAGAAAAAAAAATATCGGCATTGACATGTGGAGGATAAGTACCTTAGCCCAACGGAAGGATTTTATACAGCTTATGGATTTAATATTATTCTTTTGCAATAGATACACAAACTTTCGTTTTGAAATCGATTGTCAAATTTCAAATTAAGTTCCTCCGTTCATGAAATCGCTCCAGGTACTTCAATATAAATGTATGCATGTTATTAATTATTATCAGCTTTTTTTCTATTGTAGTGAATTTTTTTATTTTTTTTTGAAGTTGTGAATAATCCATTTTCATTAAAATCTAAAGTAAACATATATTTTTAATAGCATTAGGTCAACGATTTTCACATTTTTTAATTTCACGTCTTCTTTAGCAAGAAAAATTCTATTGCATTTTTGAATATTTTTTTTATCATTAAATAGCAAATTAGCCTTGATATTTAGTTCAAATTACTTCTTAGTAAATTGCAGCTTTTGTTCATTTAGTAAGTTGATTTCTTTTATAAAGATTTTGTATTTATTTGTAAAGATTCTTATTAGTTTATATATTTTATGGAGTTTTATGAAGTATAGAATTCGAAATAATTTTGATACTCATCTTTGAGATGTTTAACACATCTTTACCTTTTTCAACAAAGATTTCTTGTTTCCTCAACTTTAAATAAAGAAAAATAAATTTTGTGCTTTTAAAATGGTATATTATAAATGTTTCTACTAATATTATGCTACTTGGAAAACATATTAATTTTAAAAGATGAATTATGAATTCTTAAATCTGCTAATAGAGATATAGCATTTTGTAGTCTCTGAAACAGAAAACTTAACTTTTGAAATAAAATCTATTTTAAAACTTGGAATACATTTTAATTTCATTTTTCAACATTCATTGTCTTTCTTTAGTACATTAATCTTAAATATAAAGTTTAAAATATTCGTTCCAAATTATCATACTTCGCTTATAGTTGTTTAAACTCTGGCATGCGTTCCAAATTCAAAGCTTACTGATTGGGTAAAAAATAATTTGTGGAGAACCCCTTAATCCACAGAAAAAAAGCAAAGCAAAGAAAAGAATTTTTTGGGGGGGGAAATTAACGAACATTTTTTACAAAGTACTGGAATAAAATCAATCATTTTCAATATAAAAAAAATGCTGAACCACACCTAAAGATATGAAAAAGAAATTCTTTAGGTCATTAAACATAAAATGGACATTTTTATATTAATGCTCTAAATATATGTCTATTTGTATTAAATTAATAAGAATATTATTAACAACTTTATTACTTTTATATTCTGTCTAATGGTATGTTTGTTCTTATAATTTTTAAGAAAATGTTGAACAAATAGTAGGATGGAATTCTACAAAATAAGGGTCATTTTTTCTGTTGGATTATAAACTTGGACATTTTGTTACCCAAGCAACACAAAACAATAATACTTCCCTTGGAAATGTTAAAGTAAATGCTTCCAATGTGAAACGATTGTCATCATTGTTGAATAAAGATGTCGAGTGCCTGAACGCGAAGCGTTCATCTACTCAATGGTATGTGAAGGCAGTAGGAAAGAAAAGTCATGATAAATAGATAATAGTAATCGCATGATTTGAGAGGAAAAAAAAAGAAGAAAGTAAGGAAAATGTAAATCATCCGTGATGGAAACGTAACAAGAAATTTATGATCAGTAAATATGCGTTGAAGTAAAATATCTAAAAAGCGATAAGTGAGCAGGAAACTATGGTGGTTTGAGGCTTCGATTCCATTTAGAAGTAGAGAAAGGATACATGTATTTTCCATTCAATTGCGTAAATATAGTTTGTGCCTTGATGAGAGGGTTTTCGTGAGTAGCAATGGTATTGAAGAAATTTCTAGAAAGTTTAGTAATATAGTTGTCAATAGAATCAATTTTTAAATCTTGATGAATTGTAGAGTTGCGAACAAACCAGGGTGCACCAGTGATAATACGAAGAAGTTTGTTTTGAATAATTTGTGCAGATTTCTTGTTAGATTGTGCAGCTAGACCCCAGATTGGGGCAGCATAGGTAAGGATAGGCCTAAGAACTTGTTTGTAGAGAAGAAGTTTGTTTGACAATGTTAATTTAGAAAATTTATTAATGAGTGGTAGAGTGAGATAAAATTTTTTCCAACATTTTTCTTTGATTTTTTGAATATGAGCTCGAAACGTAAGTTTATTGTCTATAATTAAGCCAAGATATTTAATATTAGTTGCCCATTCAATTTGTTGATCAAAAAGGGAGAGATTAATATATGGTTGTCTGGCGTGTCCTTTTCGAAAAATGATAGCTTGAGATTTAGAGACATTAATTGCGATGCGCCATTTAGTTAGCCAATCCTCTAGTATATTCAGAAAATTTTGAAGAGTATTGATGACATAAAGAATATAAGCACCTTGGGCAAGAGCAGCAGAATCGTCAGCAAATAGGCAAGTG
The DNA here is from genome assembly GCA_021605075.1 of Caerostris darwini. Classification (NCBI taxonomy): domain Eukaryota; kingdom Metazoa; phylum Arthropoda; class Arachnida; order Araneae; family Araneidae; genus Caerostris; species Caerostris darwini. The sequence continues at coordinate 943,617 of BPLQ01001741.1, read as the reverse complement.
GAAATGTTAGTGCACTGAGGAAAGTCGTAGGTAAAGATATTGTAGAGAATAGGACTTAGCACGCTTCCTTGAGGTGTACCAGCACAAATACGACCGATTTTGGAGAATTCATTATGAAGTCGAACTTGAAAGGTTCTATTTTTAAGATAATTTGTAATGATAAGTGTGATCCAAGTTGGAAATTGAAGTTTGATCATTTTGTAGATCAGTCGATCGAAAGCTTTTTTGACATCTAGAAAGACACCTCATGTAAAAAATTTATAGTTATATCCTTCAGTGATGATATTGTGAAACGATAGTTTAAATCAGGAGATATGAGTTTTTGAAAATGAACCCTGTGGAAGACCTGATGCGTGTCCTGTAATGTTGTTTTAAAGACAAAAGTTGAATCTAAAGCTACAATAACTTAGTCCATTTGCTGCTTATCTTAGGGTAGGTATAACAACAGTTTCGAGATATCTTGTTGTGCTTGAAATGGCCAAAAAACTTGACGAATTGGTTTTACACGACAGAGAGGTAGAATATGCAACGCGTGAAGATTTGCGCATCATTTAGTATTCGGCAAAGGAATTGTTCCTTTTTGGAATGTATCATTACTTGTAGATAATCGTAAACACTAATCCCAGAAATTGGATAAAACCTTTAACACGCACTAAACTAATGCGTCCAATATTGACATTTTAGTGGAATGAAAGGAGAGTAATCCATTTCCTATGAAAATAGGTCAAAGCAGGAATGCACAATATTGTTGTCAACAATTGTTATTATCAAAAATTGTTGTCATCATAACCAGAGTTAGTGAATTAAAATTCTTCTCCATGACAATACAAGACCTTATCTTTCACAAGTCCTAGTTCGAAAATTTAATCAGTTAAAATTTGAGGTTTGGCCTCCTCCACCTTATTCCTCATATTTGTTTCCTATTGACTAGAACTTCTTTAAGCGTTTTGAATAGTTTTCACTTAATACCAACCACAAAAGTTGTCAAAACAGAGTTTATATAATTTATTGTCTCTAAATCTAAAGTATTCTTTGAAATTAGCATAAATATGCTTTGCAATCCATAGTAAAAGTGCATTGATATAAATGGACCCTATTTTGATTAAATATGTTCAAACAATTTGTGTTTGTGACTTTTTAAAATTATGTACTCAAAATTTCCTTTCATATGAAACAACATAATACTAAATGGAATCAAGGAATATAAAAAGTTTTTAATTATTTATATTTTTTAAATAATTAAAATAATTAATTTATCTCCGTATTACATGTGTTGGATAGCTCATTCCATCACTAGATTTGTTCAACTTTTTTTTGCGCTTATAAATTTTTATCAAGTATTTTTTTTGCAAAATATATATTATGTAGCATACATCTATTATTAAATAATAAGAGTTATTTATAAAAAAATTTAAGTTAATGTTTCAAGGTTAAATAGGCAAAAATTACAAAAATCCGAAAGCACTAATGTTCACAAAGATTGAGTAGAATTATTTGAATTAATGAAAGTTAAACTTTTCATTAAATCAATAAATAGAGGCAAAATTAACAAGACAAAATATAAAGTTTATGAAGTGTTCCCCATATTTAGGTTATTTTAAATATGTTCTTAGTGCAAATAAAATCGAATTTTTATGACAGTAAAAATTACATCTTTTACGATATGTTTTATTGTATCTATTTCTTTACTTTAACTTTCTATTTTTTGATAAATTAAAAAATTTTCTTTGTATATAATTTCATTTCTAAAATTTCTTTTGTTTCTTGAATGACGCTTGTTTACCAAAACATTTATTTAAAGAGTTAATTCGTCTATTATCCAAGCTTAGAAAATATATGACGTCATTTAACTTTAACCAATGAGATGCTATTTTGATTCTTTTGTGACGTCATTTTTGAATTTCGGCCAAGGCAGCTTTGAGGGTCATGAACTTCATGCCTGGTTTTGAGCCAATCAAATGCGGCGTAGTTATCACGTGCTCACCGTCAGCGTTTGCAAGTCATCACATTAAGCGATAAGGCAACATCGCATACAGAAAGACGTCAGGTGGATATGTTCTGAGGGATTACAAATATCTTTTGTTTTCTACTAAACGATTGGCTTTATAGATTTAATTCATTTTTCGTAGTCAAAATTCATTCAGGTAAGTGAAATGATTATTTTTATGTTTTTTTTTTTGTCGAATTCAGATTTGCTGAGTGTACAGTGGTAGAAACAGGGTAAATAGCGTCTTATTATTACTTGACTTTAGGCTTAAAAGTTATTTCCTCCTGACATTGTTCTTAGTGGAATGGACAAAAGGTAATACTTTAGTATGCAAGTATATAAGATTTAAAATGTACATCTAACTTTAGTTGTTTTAAGTTTATTTGCTAAAGTTTTCTTAGAAAATTATTGCTTTGTTATTGTCGTCGCGTATGCTAATTCGAGGAAACAGCTTTTGATGTGTTCATAGGAGAATCGAAAACTTGGTATTTCTCTCTGTTAAGAAATTGGGAAATGTGTTCTCTAAATTTGTTTAGTTATAATTTTTTAATGATTATTTATAATATGTGATCAACGTGAGGGATTTGTTATGCCTTATAGGTAAAAAGAAAAATAATTAGCTTATCAATAAAGCACGAATTCATTGAATTCCGAGAAATCATTTCATTCTGACTATATGGTTGCGTCATTGCATTAGCATTAAGCTACTCTAGTGAAATACTATTTCCTAGAAATTAGAAATGTATGTTATAGTATTTGCAGTTTTCACTAAATAAAAATGTAATAAGTAAAGCTGATTCAGAATAAATCAAAACATTCATCACGTATTTTTTATGAACTTTGTTGAATTGTGTAATTTTGAAAAATTAATTTTTTAATCGTAATTAATGATTGTTCAAGTATTTTTTAAATAACTCTTTTAAATTTTTGTGAAATACACTTTAAACTTAGTTCGATTATTTATTTGTTTTGAATTGATATTGATGCAAATGCTTATTACCTTGAGCTTTCAGTTGGGTGGAAATTTGTGTATCAATGTAATTGGAAATAATCGTCATTTATATAATAAAAAAATTTAACTCTTAATTTAATTCTAAATTTTAACTCTTACATATTTTACACTTTTTTTTTTTTGAAGAATCATTTTAAAAGTAGTTCATTTTTATTTATGAATGTGTTATTTTTTTGTGTTAAATTTGGTAAAATAAGTGCCAGCATCTTAATGAATTTATATATTGGATAGATGTGATATACTTCTAGATTTTTTTTATTGAGTGTAATGTTTTTTTTTTTTTTATATAATCACATTATTATTAAATGAAATGTTATTTAAAAAATTGTAAAGTTTAAGAATATCTAATTTCAAAAAGTATGTAGGGTGTAGACCCATGGAGTAATGCTTTTCTTCCTTCCATAAAACTAAAAGAATTAAAACATTTTCTTTATATAAAAGTAAGAGATATAAAGTAATATTAAAAAAAAGTTATAAAGTAAGAGATTAGGACATGGGTATGTGGCTATTTTTTTTTTTTTTTTGTAGTATTAAAACTGCATTGTTTAATACTGTCAGTAGAAGCTGGCATAATTTATCTGGTTTTTTTTTTAAACTGGAAGATCATTCAATGTCAGCTCAACTAGATCATGAAACCCATTTTCACGGATTTTGATGATACTTAGTATAACTAAGTCTCTGTATGGCGATAACCCATGGCATGAAATGTTTTCTCTTTAGATGATCTAGTTTCAATTTTACAGCCCATCAAACTTTCACCAAAGTATTGTTTTTTGAGGTTTGCTTAACCTACTACTAACAAATATGCTTTCTCTTTGAAATTTCCTGTACATAATGTCTAAAGATTTCAGAAAAAATTTATTTTAAAATTTTATGTGTATGTATTAATCATATTATAAAAAATAAATAAAAGCATATTTTTTGGTGAAATATTTAACTGTTACTATCTGTTACGAAAGGGAGCTATTAATTTGAATGAAGGGTATAATTTTGATGTCGCATTTTAAATAAACTAAGATGTCTGTTATTATTGCCAAGAAAAAAAGTTTTTTTTTTTTTTTTATTCAGCTAATGACATTTATGTCTTTGTCTGTTATTTTCTGAAAAATGCTGCCGATAAATTATATTTTCAATTTCTTTTTAAATCTAAGATTCTTTTTGTAAAAAAAGTATGGATTGCAGAATTAACGGAATCCATACTTGTTGAACGTAAAGCATTATTCCTTTTTTTCCCCCCTGCAAATGACATAAAAAGAATTGAAATAGTAGGTGTCGATATTTCTTCATAAATTTAACTGATTATACCTTTTCTATGTAATTATTACAATAAACTCTTTTAAGCTGTTTTTGTATTGCAAGATGTGCTTTTCAATGTTGAACAATTGGTCCAAATAGAAGCTAGAATTAAAATGGAAATGCCTTAATATGCAGTGTAATCTTTAAGAAAAATTTTTTTATAAATAAAAATATAATTAAAAGAAAGCAATATTTTAGTGACCAGTAAGATGTTCTATGAGTGTATAAACAGTGTTCTAATATTTTTTGCCCATGTGTTTCAAAAAATCTTAAGATTCGAAGTGTAATGCTGGAGTTGTCAGTGTCACAAATGTACTTACTGCTTTTTCAATGTCTTTCTTTTGGATATTTTGAATTTCAGGGCATGATGTACTGTAGGCTTGAAGACTATTTACCTGAATCACAAAAGAGTGTATTTGAAGAATTTTGAGTTAATTAAAAAATGTTATTCACTTTGAAAACACAAGAAATCATGAAAAAATTTATGTGATTATCGTCCAGAATTGTGTGGAACGAAGAATATTAAAATTAAAGTGAAACCATAACAAAACTTTGCGGATTACAAATTATTTTATTTAAAGATGATTCTAATTGTAGTTATGAAAATGGCAACCTCACTGATCCGAATGACATTGTTTTATCAGCAGAACAATCTTTCATGTATACATGGGGAAAAAAAACCAAACAATGAAAAGCATGTGGAAATGATTGCAGCTGTGATCAAATTTACGGAAATTATGAAAAATAGTTAAAATTCACTTTACACAAAAACCAAATCTACCTATTAATCATTCCCTGTTTCAGGTAGTTTTTTCTGTTCTTATGTAAGTAAACATTTTTTGTGTATCTGATTATGCTGGTCAAACTGAGATACATGTTAAAGAAAAGCGATTTTTAACTGAACCAGATCTTAGATGTGGGGAAAAAAAATTGAAACTGCAGTTTTATTGTTAAATTTGTGATAATGAACAATTTGGAATTAATACTTAGTATGAAAGATGTTGCAAGTATAAGTAGTGTATACATGCAAAAGCAATTGGTTCTGTAACCTAAACTAATTTTATTCAAGTAGCAAAAGTAGTTTTCTCCTGTAAAATTGGATTTCACAAAGTTTTGTACATTGTGATCAAAATTGTATTTTAGTTGGTATCAGTGGCAGCCATTCTGTATGTGTATGTATGATTCACCAGAATGTCATATTGCTTTTGAGTATCTTATAAATTAATGTGGAATATTATGTAATCATTTGTGTGCAGAAGCTAAGAGGTGATGTAGGTTTAGGCTGTTATCAGTGTTCTCCCAGAGTAAATGTACTTGAATATTTACAGTCCAGATTCAAACAGTATAACGAAAATGTCAAAATCAAATTTTATCAATGGGGTTTCAACAGATACAACACATAGGTTGATAAAGTTCAACAACACTTAACGATTGAGCCAATAAAATGTTGAAGTTCATTCCTTATTCCTCCATTGTTAAATAAATCATCATTTAAAAAAAATTCTAAAAGAGTGTATAATGCATAATACATAATGGGAGTACTATTGAATTGAAGGGAGAAAGAAGAATTGTGAGGGAGAAAAGATGAATTCATCTTATTATATCTAATAATATCGAATGTGATATAAATATGATTTCTAAAACCAAAGAAATAATTGTCCCCCAAACAAATTTTCTTTGTTTTATTGATGGTAGTTCTACTTAATAAACATATACAGTGTCTTTAATATATGCTTACATGAAAAAGATTTTCAACTGAAAACCCATTGGTCTTTTTTGTTTCTAGCCATGGAAAATCAAAATGTTATAATTGGCCAAACAGTTGATCATTTAGTTAGAAAGTTATATTGGATTACATATTTCATGTAAATAAGATCATGTGTGGCATTTTGAGCTGGTATCTACTGCGAATAAAGATGCACAAAATGTTTTTGAAAAATGATAAGTCATTTTTCAAAAACCTTTTGTTTAATAGTCATAAGACGTAATTTGTCTGGTCAAGTCATAAAGACATAAAGTGTAAAGTGACAAGTCATAAAGTGTATTTATTTGTATTACTAATTTTCATGTATATGTTGTTGTTAATACACAAATAATATCTAACGAAACATACTGTTTCTGAAAGATGTGCGAAATCAGTGAAAGAAAAAAAAAAAATTTTGCTTCGGCCTTATATTTCTTGAATACTTACGTGTAAAGTTTGAAATTCATGTGCCCAACAGATATTTAAGTAATTTAATATATTGCATATTTGTTTCTATTTCTTCGGCAAAAAATAAAAACATATTAAACTAAAATTATTTTTATATTGGTTATCTTCAAAAGCAGAAAACTTATCACATCTTTACTATAAATTTAAATAAGTACATACATAAAGATAAAAAACCAGAAACTTAGAAGAAAATAACAAAAATTCAAGTATACAATATCTCTCTTCCTTCCTTTGCTTATTTCATTTGTGAAAAAAAAAGTTTTAAGTTTTTTAAAAAGAGAATCTTAGATTTTGGGTGAAATTGAAAATATAACTTACTGGCAGTGATTTTTAGAAAATCATTAAAAAACATGTCATATCTATATAAGAAAAATAGTAATAAAAAAAACCTGTTTTCTATCATTGCCAAGAAAAAATTGATATCTTTAGGTTTATTTAAAATGTATGTTTCTGTTGAACAAATTTTTTGGTGAAATATTTAACTTAAAATATTTTTTTCTTTTTTTTAGTTGGCTAAGACACATAGAATTCTAACTTTTTTTTTTCTGAAATCTTTACTTCATTGACAAATATAGTGGAGTTTCAGTGTAGTTTCAAAGAGATCATATTGGAATTTTTGGATGGATTTTGTTTTTTGTGCGTACAATTAGGATTAGTGGGATAAAAAAAGTTTAAAAGACTGTATAATTAAAGTTAGATTGTCTAGAGAGACCATCTCATGTGATTGGTTACCACCATTGGGAAATTCAGTATATTAAATTTCATTAGAATCTGAAAACAATGCTTCATAATCTGGTTGAACTGATATGGAATACTCCATTGAAAATAAATGCATAAAACTAAAGGATATATAGAGGAATATTACCTAATAGTATTATATAAGCATTGTAGTTCCAAAAACTACACAAATATTCACATATGCACAAAGAATTTCTTTTTCTGCTCTATATATCATAGAGCAGAAAAAAACTAAAAGAATTGAAACATTTTATAGAAGTGGAAGAAGGAGCATTATATTACTTCATGAGTCTACTTCCTATATACATTTTGTAAGTAGATTTTCAAAAATTTTGAAGTAAGAATAACATTTTATTTAATAATTATGATAATATATAAAAAAATATGTTTAACAAAAGAAAAAGTTTAGAATTATAACACATCTATCCCATACATAAATTCATTAAGATATTGGTTATTATTTTATCAAATTTAATATAAAAGTATAAATAAAAGTGAAACTACTTCTAAATTATTGTAAAATATGTACTGTTTAACATCAAGGCTTAAAATTTTAGTAGAGATTAAGAACCCTGTGCTTCAAATTCATTGCTTGGTTCCCAAATCGCCGAGTAAACAAAATACCCGCTGCAGTTAGTTTTCATGGTAAAACACTATTTACACCAAAATACATTGTTAAAAATCAGTTATGTTAGCATTGGTTGATAAATCACTTTTACATGAATTATTGCTATTGTGTCAAACTTTATCACTATTGTGTCATTTTTATTGTTAATTTGATTTTGTGCCAAATTATGTGGAATTTTTTGCTATATCACCAAAATGTATTTTTATAACAAGGAAACTGATAGCTAATTATGAAAAATTTTTGTATGTTCTTTATGATGCCTAATTCTAATGGCAAATCAATATTATTTTTAAAAAATAAAGAAATGAAGCTGAGGATAACTTGCAATTCATTCAGTAATATCCTTTCTTTAAGCAGAAATTATCTTTTCATTGCCTCAAGAAAGTCAAAAATTGTATTAACATCAAATTTTTTACTGCCTTTTCATGACCATATCAAAGGTAATGATATATAAGGGAAGGAAGACAACTCTGAAATTTTTTAATTATGACTGTTGGAGCAGCTCATGTTATTTATTATTTATTTTTTTTATGAAAATTTTGAAAATGGTATTAACAGAACTAAATTTCATGATTTAAACCCTAAGCTTATGCTTCTTTTGGAGGAAAAAAAAAAGCCAGAAAGTATGCATACTTTTTTTTTCCTTTACTGTTTTTGCAAAGTCTGGCTTTTTTAAAAACTTTAATGCTGCATTGCTGTTTCATATCATTTGGGAAATTTTTTTTTTTCCCGCATAATGATTGTTGTTCAAATTGGTAGCATATTTTTTTTTATTTTTGTAATTCCAGTTATTGAATGGCACTTATTTGCAGATATTTTGTTTTATACCTGAGCCTCAATTAAAAATTATTACTCTAACGGATGAGAATTAAAGTTTAAATTATAAAAAATATGTATTTTCCTTAAGGTCTCAAATTTACATTTTTGAATACTGAACTTTGAAAATGGGCAAAATTATATCAATAAAGTTTAAAAATATATAATTGTAATAGAACAAAGATAAGTGGAAATTCTTTTCAACATATTGAATTGTTTAAAATTCTGTTAAAACAATTTTTTTTTTGTGAAACAAGTTTATATTTTTGTTAGTAAAATTCAAAATAATAGAATGAATAACACTTTCTAAGAGAAATGAGTATATTAAAATATTTAAAAAAAAATTTTTTTTTTTATAAAATAATAGAAAATTTTACATTTTTAATAATGAATGTTAAATAATTTGAGTTGCGTAATTTGGGGCTTTTTTTAAATTTATATTGCATATTTTAAAAGCTAAATATCTTAAAAACTATTTAGATAAGGTTTAAGATATTGAGCTATCTAATTCTTTGATTCAAGAACTTAAAATTAGTTAGAAATCTGAAATATTTGTTTCTTAAAATGAATATTATCTAGTTACAGTTAGCGAAACATATTTACATGCAAGTTAATCCATATTAAATTTCCTATATTGCTTTCAAATGCTTTATGTTGATTTTTTAATTTAGATATTCTTTTAATTGAATGATACCTATGAAATATGGATATATTGTGTATACAATATAATATTTGTACTATCTTTTTTTTTTTAAATATCTTTTGAAATACAAAATATGCAGTAACTTTATAGATTTTTAATTGTATGCAATATAAGTGCACTTACATATTGAAATTTTTTTAGATAATTTCAATGGAACGTGACACAAATCAAATGTCTCAAAGCCCTTCTCTGTGTAGATCAGGTTGTGGGTTTTACGGTAGTCCAAAAACTGATGGCCTTTGCTCGAAATGTTATAAAGATGCTCTCAAAAGAAAGCAGGCAAATCCTACACCCTCACAGATCAGTGGACGGACTAGCCCTACTGCATCAGCTGCTGTTAACAGTGAGTTTTTTTTTTTATTGATTTCTGTCTGATTGGCTACTGAAAGTTGAGCTTCTGCTGTTTCTATTGATTATTTTTAAGTATTGTTATATTTCTTTTTATTAACAGTATAATTCATAAATTTTTCTAATAAATTTCTGATTGTAAAAATTAATACCATTACATTTTGATTGGTAGTCCATTTTTATGTATTTACTTATACTCCTGAGTAATTTAAAATTAGGAGCTTTCCTGAATTACTATTTTATAAATTTAATTGTATGGGGTATTTTTAAAAAGTCTGGGGGAATATTTGTGGCTGTCTTAAAAAAAAAAAAAATTATCTTTTTTTTTAGAATAGAATATACAAAAGTTTCCACAAAAAGCATAAACTTTTTAAAGCCTTGGTGATTAAAAATATTCTATGAAGCTTTTACAGATTACATTAAACAAAAAGTTTTAAAAACTTGATATAAAATTATTGAGCCAGGATAAATAATATATAGTGTAAATTATGCCAAATTTTTGTTTATTTAATGGTTCCAAAGCTATAAGTTAGAACATTTTGATTTGATTTCTTTATAATATGGAGAAAGCTTTAAAACCACATAGAAGAAAATTTTTTATACTACTGGTTGGATAAGATATACTCTAGGATTAAGATATTTCTAAATCTCCAATTTTCTTAATGGCTGTTCCACATGGTGTTGAAATTCAAATTTTTGTTTTGTCATAAAATAATAATTCATGAAGTGATTTTAAGACAGTGTTTTTAATAATTTTCACTAATGAATTTTCACAATTTTCAGTGGAGTTGTCTTAACTGCAAGTAATCTGTTGAAGTATTTGCTGAAATTTTAAGTTAAAATTATTTATTTTGTTTGCTGTTAGAAAAACCCTTAATTGTGAAATTAATAAGGATGAAAATTTACTAGAATTTCCTACCTATAAATGCGAAAATCTACTTATTTTTGGTGGTAAAAAAAAAAAAAAAAATCCATATGTGGTTCGTACTTGTTTTTTGACAAGTATTAAAATATATATTGTAATATGCAAAAATTAATGTATGCATTTGAAATAAATTAGAATGTTTTAACTGTAATGCTTGAATCAAAGTATTCACCATACACAATTTATGTGAAAAATAAAGCAATTAAGGCAAGTAAATTACTGTAATTTTATTTTTATAGTCTGTCGATAACATTGGGGAAACTTAAAATTTCAAGGTGCTTACTATATAGGCTGCTACTTATAACTTGGATATTCCTCTTCCCAGAAGTTAATAATTCTTTAAAACCATCACCTAAAAATATTTTCAATAAAGAAAAAAAAAATGGTAGAAGTTAGTGCGAGAGAAAAACACTTCTATATTTACAAAAATATAGTGGTTGTTGGCAATGATAGGAAGACTAACTTTTGTAAAAATTGGATAAAATACGCTGTGTATGAACGAAAAATGTCTAGAAAGAAATTGTACATAAGAATTGAAAGCACTTTAAGGAAGGTTAAATAAATAATCGGCTTTTATTACTGAGCAAGTTTTTCACCTCTCTTGCAAATAAAGATTATAAATTAGAAAAATTTAATTTTTTTGTATTCATCCTCATTCTTTTCAGTTGCCACTATCTTAAATGTATATTGTATTTTTTTTTATGTAATTGTAGTAGCTCAAACATATTGAAAGAATTTGTTAATTTTGGGCCATGTATAAAAACAGAACTTGATTGGTATATGATATTATTAACCTGGGATAAGGATAGATTACTTATTGATATGGTAATATACAGATGATAACAGGAAAAGAAAAAAAAAGTATTTCATTGCACACACAAACACACACTTCATTAATAGTTTATGAAGTTTTTTTTTATTTTCCTTCACTGAAACTCTACATGTTATGTATTGGATAAAGAAAAATTCTTAAGCAGTATATATATATATATTTTTTTTTTGTAATAAATTTTATTGATTCTTTTAACACTGGAAAAAAAATCTGCTAGTTATATATAGTAATTTATAATCCTCTCTGATAAATTTTGTATAGATATTTCACAGATTAAATGCAAGGTATAGTATATCTTGCTTTTCACAAGAATAACCTTATTCATAAAGGGTTAATTTGAAGGTGGCAATTGTTTTAAATACTTCTATGAAGATTTATATCAGGATCAATAAAAAAACTGATGTACGTAACAGTTCATAACATATAATTTCACATGAGAAAGTTGGCAAGTTTATTTTGGTGATTATTATAATTATAAAAATCAAAATGTAAATAATTAAGTGGATAAAAGTGATACAGGATTGTTGTCCAATTCTTAAAGGGTGGGAGAAAAGGAATCAAATCATTTTAGCATGTTTAGAAGGGGGTTGGCTATTATTATTTCAGTCTTCAAGACATATTTTAGATTTCTGTCAGCGTTTTTTTTTATCTCCTCTTGAAAATTTAAGATTTCTATTAATGTATTTAAACAATAATAAAGGTCTGTTAAATGCACAATATATATTGAATTACTTACTGAAATAAATTGAAAACTTATAAAATATTTTAATTCTTCAAGAGTTAAATAAAAAATTCTATTACGAAAAAAATTTCATAAAATAGCTGCAAATGAAAAGATATGTGGAATTAATGAAGCAAACAATATATTTAATGAAAAAAATAATTTTTCTTCGAAAAATTTCTTTTCTGAATAAAGCACTATTTGTTCTCTTATACGTCAAGTATTAAAATCCAAGTATCCAAATATTTTGCTGTACAAATTTTTGTATACAAATCTATCATACATAATATAAAATAATCTGCATAATTAATGAAGATGATCAGCGAAATAATTAATATTTCAACTAATAAAATAATTTTGTTTGTTATTAATCAATAATATTTCTAATAAATTAAAAATACATGTAATAAAAGAATTCAGCAAATTGAGGAGAAATAAAAAATAAAAATTATTGTGACAAAAAGGTTTTTAATGTTTTATGAATATTCAAAAAACAATAGTGTATATATAGTATATTTTAAATTGGAAATTTAGTAGTAGTATTCAATTTTATTGAAACTTAGCATTTTAAATTCTTTTAATGCAATCATTGATTCAATAATGGATTCTTAATATTTTCATTTAGCTGTCTCTGAATGTGATGATAAAGCCATTTTGCCAAAAGATGACGATTTATCTACAGCTTCACCAACAGTTCCAGCTGTTGTAGTTACTCCACCTAGTCAAGATCAGAGCAAACCAGAAGTATGTTGAATGTTTTCAAATCAATTTGAATAATCATGAATTTTTCTTCTTTTTTGTAATCTAAAATTATGTTTTCGGTGCTGTTTTAAATTTTTTTTTTTTGGTGCCCATTTTAAGTTGTAACCTATCAAGTCATTAGGGACTCGGTGGGCAAAAATTATCCCTATCAAACAGAATTGACAGACTCTAGAGAGTCTGTCAATTCTGTTTGATAGGGATAATTTTTGAGGTTATTTATCTAATCATAAGTAACTTCCACTGATTTGTGTTTTGTTATGACATTTCTAAAAGAGATGTCTTTCATTGTTTTTTGGAACTTAACTATACTGGGTGATATACTCAAAAGTTTGTAGGTGTACATGTGCATATAACATTGACCTAACTGCATGCGATAAAATAAAACTCCTTTTGAAGAGGGAATGCAACCTGGTTGAAGCTTCTTTCTTTCTTTCCCCCCTCCACCTAACACTGAATTACCTATCTCTTTAAGAAAAGCTATCTTAGTTGCTGTCAATGTGGACAAGTAAAAATAAAGAATGCTTAATTATATATTTTATAATTTCCCTATTCAGAATTTTTTCCTTTGTCTGGCAAATACCTTACTATTATTTTAATTCTTTTGTTGTTTAGAAATTGACATGCCATTTGTATTGCTAAGGATTACAAGATCAAGATATGAAAGTTAACCTCTAAAATATATAACATAAGAGAAATTTCAAAATTAAAAGTGTTGCTTTTTTTTCAATGCCATGATTTTATTACATGATACAGAAATGCTGCCTCCTACCAATATTGTGGCATTTTTAAAGTAGTGGCGTTCATTTTTTTAAAGTTTTTATTATTTTTTTTAGCATTGTTGTTTTTAAATGAGAAAACAACCATTAATTTTGCAAATAAGAATACTTAAATATGCTGTAAAATAAACAAATAATAAATATTCTCATTTTGTCCAACTAATATGCATTTATATTATAGAATTATAGGACTTTGCAGTAGAAGTAGATTAGTTTTATGTTATAACATGTTACTTATGTTATATTTAAAGATTGTTATATACCTTACTAAAAATATGCATATTTTTATTAGTTTATGCAGATTAATGAAGAAAAATGCCTTTCTGTAGATTAAAATATTGGATATATGTTCTAAATTAAATGCGAAACTTAATTTTATTTTTACCACAATGGCAAGTGCTGACGTTTTAGACTGTGCACGATTTCAGAATCTGCAATTTTCATCTGAAGGTATGTGGACTATCAGTAAGTGACTGTAGCTGTGTTAAAAACTTTTGATAATGTTCCAAAATATGATTATCTCTTTTTACAGTAATGGCAAGTATGAGATTTTTTTAAAAATATTGCGAAAATATAAGCATTTTGATAATTAACTTGCATGTGTTAATAATTAAAAAAAAAAAAAAAAAAAAAAAAAAAAAAAAGATGGCTATTGGGCTTCTGCCTGTGTTTTAAATAAACTAAATTGGAATTATCTACATTTGTATTGAAGGCATATTAAGTTATGTTGATTATAAAAACATCTAAAATTAAATATAATTAAAGAATTTTATCTTGTTTATTTATTTTTATTTCAAATCATGATGTGTTATTAGAAGGTTATTTTAAAATGTTATGAAAATAATAATGATGAAATTTTTTAAAAGATGGAAGTTACATTAAATGTAAAGTATTGAAGAAAAATAAAACTTGTTTTATTTATAATGAACATTGTTATGAAGCCTGTTATTTCTTGCAGACTTCCAAACAGAGCCTGATTGATTATGAGGCTTCTCCTGCCAGCCCTGCAACCTCGGAGAAGGGCGAATCCTCCCAACAGGATGATTCTCTCGAGAAAGACCAGAAAAAGAAGAAAAACAGATGCCACATATGCAAAAAGAAAGTTGGCCTTACTGGTGAGATCTTTATTTCTTTATTAGTATATGAAAGCTGCCAACTTGTACAGTTATAATAGTGCATAGATTTATTATGCTGTTTTTTATTCTGTATATTTTAACTAATATTCATAGCAGTGCTGAATGTGATAATATATTCAGTAATATACAAAAAACAAGAAATGATAGTATTGTAATATCTAACTAAAAGTTAAAAAAAAAAAAAAAAAATTTTTTTGGAACAAATTTAAATTAGGAGTTTTTGATAAATGTCAAATCAGCCTTTTGTGCATTAGTCAAGAATAATATACAGAACCTTGGAAAAAAGAATTATTTTTTATATTATTTTTGTAGATAATTTTTAACTTTTAATATAGCTATGAATGTTAAATTGTAGTCATGAAAAACTGTATGGTTTTTGATATTACCATGTTGGCAAATATATTGTTGAACACTTTATACATAATTAATAACATTAAAAAAAATTATTCAAATACAAAGCATATTAAGAATTAAATTGACTAAATAATTTGACCTGCTAGTTGCTTTAGAACTGTGCCATTCCTTATTTAACATGTCAAATCTGACTTGGCATGCCATCACTTTCTATATATGTATCACTGGAGGCGAATTAAATATCATCAAGCAATATTCATGCTTACGTGAGAATATAAATATATGATTAAGAAATTTTGAATTAAATAAAAATAAATGTAAATGCCCAATTGTTATTTTATCTGGGATAGAATATATTTATGTTTTTGAATCTCATTAGGATATTATGAGTAGATAATGACATTATTGCTGAAGTACTATTTTTTATTGATCTTGTCTAAGCTGAAGTATTTTAACGGGCAGTGTATTGGGTTTAATAGGAGGGGGGATTAAGCTGAAACGTTGAAGTAATGCCGAACTAAGAGTTGCCTGGGATCAGTGCAATAAATCCATAGGCAAGAAAGTAATATTATTGGACTTGGAAAAGAACAGAGAAGATTCACTACCCATCTGCTATTCTATTCTAGATATGAAGTTCATTTCTCTAGATGAAATTTAAAATTCTGGTGGTATTATGTGCGAAGATAGCAATTTCATAACACATTTTGTTAATTTGTGACTTGGGAGAAAAACAGTGTTTTTAATAGTTAATAAAATCATGTTCAACAAAAAGCATGTTTTGATTTGTAAAGGCAAATATTCTATTAAATATACATTTATTTTAATGCCATATTACATCCTGCTACCATAAATAATAAAAGTTTATTAAATTTTCCCTCAGAGTTAGAAGTTGAGAACTTTATTAAAAATTTATAATTTAAAATGCACCATAAGATAACACCATGTAATTTTCAAACAAATTTTGTTTTTTTGGTTCTTTTATAATTCGATATATGAAATCAATTACTAGTGTTGTATTAACAAATTTTTTTTTATTATTATTTTTTTTTTTATAAAATACATTTTAAAATATCTCTATAAAAATAAATATGTGTATGAATTATTGGTTATGTTCTGAAAGTAATAACTGATATGTGTGCTGCTGGTTTATTGTCTTAAATATTAAATAGAAAGATGGCTTTATTTTGATTCTTTTGTACCCAAGTTGTAGATGGCCTGAAAAGACAAGTAACTATTTTAAAATTTAGACTTCCAGCAACTAAAGTAACAAAGGATTTCATCAAATTGAATGAAAAAAAAATTAAAATTCTTGTATCATAATTTATCGTAAATACCGTCTTAAACATGTGATCATCAATAAAATGTTATATAGCAATTTCGTGCTATTTTCTGCTATCAAGAATTATTGAATAAATTCTTATGCATTTTTTCCTCCTTTTTTAGGTTTCCCCTGTCGATGCAGCGGTCTCTTCTGCAGCGTACATAGATATTCTAATGAACACAATTGTACATTTGATTACAAACAGCTTGGTGCTCAAGAAATCCGTAAAAACAATCCGCTTGTGGTTGGAGAAAAAGTTAAGAAAATCTAAAAGAACTCAACACCTGACGTCTAAGACATTAAACGCACTGAGAGCTTCGATCACAAAACGATATGTTTGCAGTGAAGCTTTCAGTGTTTGTGGAAAACATTTCTTTTGTTCTCTGCCCTTGTAGGTCTGTTTAGTTAAAAAAAATATTTCAATATATATATGGCTTTCTTGTTTCACTTCTTTTGAGAAATATGTTTTAGAATATATGGACATAGTTTTAGTCTTACTTTTCTGCCTTTAATTTAATCAGATTTTTCCCCCCTTCATTCATGTATAATGTTTTATTAAAATGTGTTTGATTTTTTTTTGCCATTTTTATTCTCTCAACATTAGGATTTAAAATATTGAATTAATGAACTGTGCTTTATATGTTTTATGAACTTGTGTACTACATATTATCCTTTAAAACATATGATAATGAGCAACTACCTGAGAATGTTGATATTTTACTTCATCAATTTAACGATCTAGTAAGATCCCTCTCTTTGTGCCTACTTTATCTGCTTGTAATTATTGTGGATGTTTGTTTTTGTTTTTTTTTCCTTTGCCTATTTCACAACCTGATTTGTATTTATGCTTGGAATTTAAAGAATGTCACTTATACTAGTTATGTTTGTATAGAATTTTTTTTTTCTTTTCTTGGTATAGAATTTTGTGCTACGCCATGATTATATTCTTTGTGCTAGCACAGAGTGTATTGTAGTTTTTAATACTTATTACAGAAATGGAAGTAATATATAATGTTACTGTCAATACCTTGCCATTATAAAATCAAACCTTTTTTTCTTAGTGCAATAAATCTTCCTGACGTGACTATTGCTGAGCTTAAAATTGCGATTTTGTAGCATTCCCCCCACATGGTTTTTAATTAGAAAATAAAATTCCTGATGCAGCGATTGAATGATTAAATAGGCTTATATGATTATGAATTTTTATTTGCCAATTCAGCAATGCTTCACCTTTCAACAGTTTTGAAATTAGAAATAAAAATTCTTTAACACTTATTAATCTATTTTTCATAAAATCACTGGGCATTATGAATGCCTTAACAACACTCCCTACAAAATCCATTTTTCATCTGCAAACTGTTGTCATGTCTTCATGTTTCAAATTCTATCTAGTATGATGTCATTTAAAGTAAAAGCTATTTCCATTTGGGGCTAATGTCGGCAATTTTTTCATTTGTACTCGCACTGTGGGAAGTGTTTTCTATGTATAATTTTTTTTCAGGCACTCAGTATTGACGGTAACATTTTTTAACTGCATCTGTAGCAGTCTGCTCTAACATCCATCCTATGTGAAACAATGCCTTTGTGTGCAGATGAAAAGTGAAATTCCTTTCTAAAATGCAGTAGTGCTGAAAGGTGTCGATGCCTTGGAAAATTTGATAGGTAGTGTTATTATCTGTGCACACAAGTAATAGGTATATGTAGCCGAGCACAATACTTGAATCGGGGATCTGCTGTTCAGAGTTTTGATTCTGTGCATCATCTTTAGCTGTCCATTTTTATGATAAATTAACAATTATATGAAAAAATTTCTCTGAATTACTTGTAAAAAAATAATTAAAAAAATTTCATGTAGAGGTGAAAATAAAGTGTCAAAGTGATCGGTCATGGATGTGCGTGTTTCATTATTTTGTGTGAACATTGGTTATTTTATTCAATATTTCATGATTATTTATCTAATGGAACTTTGTTTTTATTATTTTAAGAGTTTTATGTATATGTTGCTGATAAGTCATTGTTGACACATAAATTTAAGATATATTTAAAGAAAGTTTAGATTTATAACTGGATAGATTATGTTCAAATTTAATTAATAAATATTAGTGTTTCATTAGATTTTAAAATTTTTATTGGATAAAGAAATTACTAAAGTTAACATTCCGTCGTTTATTGCATCTGTTTGTTGAAATGAATTTCATGACCTTATATTATAGCTGAAGGAATGATTGATAGATTTGTTTTATATTTTAGCGGACCAGTGGTCTGCAAAGTTGAGTACCCTAAGTGATACTTGGTGAGGGGGGGGGGTATGCCCAAGACACATTGTAATTGGTGGATGTGATTGCAAATAAAATATCTACATTCAATATGTATAGCAATGAATGCAATCTTAGCATTTGGTGAAAATTATTCTATATTATATGTGCTACAGCTTCTAATTATTTTCTTCTTTAAGAGTATATGATCAAAAAAGTTTGTAGATAGCTGAACTAGATCATTTGTAATGCAAATTAGAACAAAAATTTTTAACTAAAGGTATACATTAACAATCAAAAATATGTTGATGTTTAGACTTTTTATGTATTTTTAAAGTTTTACATTTTATATATTATAAAATTATACTTTTAATATATTTAGCAAGTAAATTAGGATTTCTTTCCATTGTGAAAAAAATTGTGCTTCTTAAATTGTAAAAAAGAACATATTTTTCCTAATTTTCATTGTAACCTGGTTGGAAAACTTCTTCATGTGATAAGACAGTGGCAATGAATGCTGTGTAATAGCACAATTTTGCCAGATGATATAACTGTTTGTATTATACTTTATTTTGTAGTTTCCTAGTTCTGATTATTTCAAGTAACAAGCACTTTCATTTCTCTGATTTTCTTTAATTGGTTGCAAAGATTTTTCAAGACTGCAGTAATATTTGTTACTTATCCGATATAGCAGTGTAATATCAATTCTCCTGAAATTGTGTTTTCTTTCTTTTCTTCTTTTTATTCCTTAGGAATAGTGCTGAAATATGAAGGTCTTGTCTGTACTGAAGGTTATGAGTTGACAGTTTTTGTATTTGAATTTTTTTGTATTTCAGTTTATTTTTACAATTATAAGTATCATTGATTTTGTTATTTTTCACACACTTGTTGTCAAACACTCTAGTGCATATTTTTTATTGGATGATTTCAAGTAGGTATTAACACTAGGATAGCAAATCTTTTTAATACACTAATTTTCTTTCCTTCCATCATTACCAAATATGGATATTCTAATTTCATCACTCCAAATCATTGTTCTGTGCTTCTGGTCAACTAAAATGTGTTTTTTCTGCAATGTTTTCAAGATAAACATTTTTCTTATGATTTCAACTTTTAATCCAAATCTGCTTTGAAGAATTCTGGAATGTTATATATTTAACAACCATTTTAATTTCCTTTTGATTAGTTCTTTATTATTAGTTTTGATTAGTTTGATTTTTGATTACCATTGATTTCCATGTATTAGTTCTTTCATAGTTTGTTTCCTGTCTTTACCAGTTTGATTTTTAAATTTGTAGATTTATAGTAATTCAACAACTTAGAAATTCTTTTGTTGATCATGCTTTTGTTTTTTCTTTTAATTTTGTATTATGAGTTTCTTTTTTTACTTAAATTAGCTTGTTTCTTTCATGAAAATATAGTCAATTTTTATGACCTTGTCATTTTGAATTAAATGTATTTAATGAAAAAAATATAGAGAAATGGATAAAAAAAAAAAAAAAAAAAAAAAATGACCACTATAACTTAGATTTAATCTGAAGCATTGCTCTTGATTCTGCTGACAAAAAATAGCTTACTCATGTTAATATATTATTGAATGCATTATGAGACTTCATCGGTAACCTGATTAAATTTTTTTCTATTGAACAATTTCGAATTAAAAAAAAAAAAAAAATGTTTGCATTTTGTTGATTAGTCTGTAATTTCTTCCAGTCTATATTTAGCTTTTAATATTTTATTTAATAAAGGTAATTTTTTTTATAGAACACCAGTAATCTACAGTTTTGTAGATTTTTATTACAAATAATGAAGTTATATTCTAGAATATACATTTACTATGGTTTCACAAATTTGGCCATTACTGAAAAGCCATAAATTTTACATTGCAAAATAAATAAGTTAATGCAGAGCAAATTTTTTAAAAATGTATAATTGATTATTTATGACTGAAAGCAGAATGGATAATTTTTAACATAAAATAAAAATGATAAAAGCAAAAACGACCCATATTCAATTTGCCTCCCCACTTAGTGCAGTTCTTTATTTTTGAAAATTTGTTGCAAATAATTAGCAAAAATCATGATTTATTTAATGTAAAATGTGCAAGTAGTATAATCACTTAACCAGTAAATTTTGATAAGATTTAGAATGCAGCAGTGTTAAGATAATACAAGTTGGGAGTATATTTCACCATCTTATTTACATGCAAAATACACAACTTCAGTAAATTTGTCTTGTAGTTCAGAAAATTTTAATGATATCTACAATTATCCTCGTAATAAAGCAGGAACCAACTAATCTGTGACAGGAATAATCAAAAATTTAGACTAAACATTACTGATTGCATACAATTTTTACCACGTTATCAAATTGCATGAAATTAAATTGATTTCTGGGCAGTTGAAGGTTAAATAATTTGTACATGTTTTTCCGATTGTGAAACGCCATCTATCGGCAAAAAATGTAACAAATATTTAGGCAAAAAATATGCAGTGAAGATAGAGCAAATTGATATTCTTATACCTTAACTCATTGATTTCAATTAAAAATTGATTTTTTGATTAAATGTATTAGTCAAATCCAAATGTGCATTGATGTTATCGATGTTCTTTCAGATCAATTTTTAATAATGAAGATTGGTTGTATTATATATTGGTAGGAAATTCGTTATATACTGTACTGTACTGTGTGCAGTGACGAATTGCATGTCGGTATGCAGCGTGTACGTATATAAATATAGAACGAAAAAATTGAACAATGTAAAAGAAGAAAATTCATTGCAAGTTTAAAGTATGACAAAATTAAGTTATTAAAATATCCGTACACTTAGCAGCAGCAATATCTTGTAGCCTAGTGTTTGTTTATTGTTTCATCAATTTTTCTGGATTTTTTCCAAAACAGTTGTAAATTGAGAGAATTGCTACAGAATTTTGCAGCAAAAAGATAATAGAGTGGCTATATGTTGGATGCGAATAATCCCGGAAAGTTTTAATGAAACGTTTTTTGCTATTTAGTGAACAGCAATGTTAATGACGTAATTTTTTTTCATGTTTATGGTGTTCTTGGGATTCTAAACTATTAGAGGAAGCAAAAAAAATCAGAATAACTCAAGTTTTTCATAATTACGGTTCGCATAGTTCTAGAAACTAGTTAAAAAGTTGGAAAAAGGAATCTATTGTTCTTGATTAAAAATGGGACTGGGAATCGAATATAAATTAAGATAGCGGTGGGCGTAGTTTCATGATTGTATGATAAAAAAAATGCTCAATTGAATTGCAACTAAAAATCGTTAATGAAGACTTGTACCAACCGACAACACTGATCAATTAGGGGAAAAAAAGAATTCAGATGATAGCGATCGAACCTTTTTTAATTTCAGAGAGAAATATTCTGTTCGATTCATATTATCCTTGTATCCCACCAATATAATTTAGTCAGTAGTGATGTTAAGATGCTTTATTCAGACGTTCAATAACACGAGTTAAAGGGTCAAAAGTATGCCGGGAAAACATTCCCGGAATCGCCACATCACCTGTACAAGTTTGTTTATAGCAACAACGCATTTAGATTCCATATTTCCATGTCATTTCTGTAAAGGTCGCACTCTCCCATTTGCATGGTATAACTGAAAGAGTGGTAATTCTTCGGTTCAATTCTTATGCGAATTCGAGATGTTTTATCTTGTTATAGTAGACAGTGTTCGTGCCTGCGCGCATTGATACCCCCTAGTGGTGAAAAAGTTTGTGTTGGTGTCGTGTCTGATCGACCAGAGTGAAATAGCATGGCCACGAGTGGCTATTGCTATTAAGAGTAATGTAATAAACGAGTTTATTTAGTTATGCATTGTGTGTGATTATTTGGATAAGTGAGTACTAAGAACAGACCATAACTGTGTTTAAACTAACTTTCGTCTTCCATATCCTATATGATGTATTTATGATAAACAATACGTTCGGAGATATTTTGACACGATGCTTGATTTAGATATTCAAATTACTGCACTTTTACTATTTTGATGTCTTTTACAACTCTAGAGATTCTATTCCTGAACGAGTATTCACCAGTTGGTGACGACCACAAGTTGCATGTTGGTTGAGCAGTTCAGTCTTCAAACACTTTACAAATTTGAACATTTTACAAATGCTCGGTTTCGCTTCTACGTTTAATGTCTTCAAATCATATTCTTTTCCATGTTAACAAATAATTTACCTATATTTCTATCTTAAAAATTTGATTTTCCTTTTTTATAATAATCTCCTCTAGCGGCAACAATATGAATTAATTTGTTGAATACTGCCAAGTGGACTTAAAGCAGCTTCTCCATGTGCAATACATGTGAAATGATCGGAAGTAGTTTCTGCAACATTAAACTGATTTATATTCTCTCACAGCTTTATCTTCCCCACAAAGCCACAGTGTAACCTGTAGAGAATGCTTGGGACATGTTTGAAAAAAGTACCCAAGAGCACAGTCCTTTTAATTTTCAAAGTCTATGTATATTGTGAATGGTATTATTTGTACCTGAACACATTCCAAAATCTTGTGGAATCTATATATAAAGATATGTTTGCTGCTGTCTGGGTAAAAGGAAGTCAAAGGAAATATTGATCCAGCCAAAATAAATCTATAATACCAATCATTCACAAAATGGAAAAAACTTCAAAGTTCATACACGCAAGTTAACTCGGCAGATCTCAGGGTATTAAAAATGTCGTTTCATTATATTTCTACTTGTTGGAAGATAAAAGTTTGAAAAATAATTAATTTTCTGGATCTATACAATAAAAAATATATATATAAGGTTTTGTCGTACCTATTTTTAGTAAGGTTGTTTCTTTTCATGGTATTGGGCCTAGATGATGAACTCAACGAAGATGATTCCAAAATGGGTGAAAAAAGTTTTGCGAAGTGACAATTCGTGTTTTACTTTACCTCGTTCCGATGAGGGGTTTTGGAAGGCAAATGCCCGATGAATGATATCTGTTCGAGTATGTTGTACTATCAACCAAGTTTGGTGGAGAAAGTTGTAAGTTAGTTATATGTTTTATAAAAAGAAATCGAACCTGTATATTTAGTTGTTTTAGAGGTCAGTATCATGAATGTAAACACATACCTGGAAAATTCTGTGGTATAACAAGGTGTTCCGGTACTCCATGCGGGAGAAGTAGAGAACAGTGCTAGATTACGGCCAGAAGTGAATAGATGAGGCTGTCCGCGATCAGAACATGGTTTTTTTCACAAAGGTCGTTGGCTATGTGCGGTTAACACGTATCGCTTCACCAATGCTGAATTGACTGATATTCATTTCGTGTATGACCTGTTCGTTTAGATTTCGTGTTCTGTTGTATGATTGTATCGGGAAACGTGTGTATCCGATTGCGATTTCAATACGACGAGGTTCCTTCTCATGTGGGTGATTTTTTTCGTTTCAGACATTTAGCAATCTGGTCTATTGTATTATGTTTGTACTGATTAGTTAGTACATGTATTAATGGATTGTACACTGTTTTTGTATCTTTACTGTGTTTTATTGACTTTAATTCCCGTGGGTGGCATTTCCAATCATGCTTTCCCATGTGATTCTGAATTCCTACCTATCTTCCTTCCAAGTTTGTGCATGAAATTCCAGAGCATCTTGTATATACAGTTCAGAAGTACAGAAAGTCATTTTATGTTTCAACATGATACTGCATGTCTATCTACATGGTCAGTTATGTAATAGTTTAACGATTCAGGTGAAAAAACTATTATCTGATTATTGAGCCTTTGGAATTAATTAGAAAGGTGACAGCGATCCTTGGCAAGATGTCCAACGTCTTTGTTACAATTAGTTTTCGTGTTGAAGAAGGAGTAGTGGAGTATTATCTAAAAATAAACTGAAAGTGTGATGAGAAGAATAAAGAGCAAAATACCAGCATTAGATGGATCTGCACTACCCTGATTTTTCGATGAAAGCAAAATGTTCTTAGCACCCATTTCGCCCAACATTTTTTGTCCGCCTGTATGTATTTTTAGTGATATTT
The DNA here is from genome assembly GCA_021605075.1 of Caerostris darwini. Classification (NCBI taxonomy): domain Eukaryota; kingdom Metazoa; phylum Arthropoda; class Arachnida; order Araneae; family Araneidae; genus Caerostris; species Caerostris darwini. The sequence continues at coordinate 918,772 of BPLQ01001741.1, read as the reverse complement.
TTTTCTTTTCACTTTGTTAGTGTTCGTGTTTTATTCTTGGATTTCACGAACGGCTTACTTATAGTTAAAATGAAAAGTGGACATTGCCTTCCAGGTGGTGTCTGGAGGCAATAGCTCACATTAATCTATCACATTGAAGAAAACTTCCATCCGACAGTCTTACTCTATGGAAACAGTTGACATGTTATTATAATTGCCATTGAGTTTCTTTGTTTTTGAAAGCAGGGATTGTAATGGGTGTAATCATTTTTTTTTTACCAAAGCGTTCTATATATCTATGCCACTAACCGCTTACTGATGAGCGATGGGCGAAGGAAATTGCTTTCCAGGTGACTGTTTGGCAGTAACAAACCCCTAATTTGCGTGTCGTATGGAGGAAAACTCACCAGGCAACATGATTTTCAACTCGAGATGCTACAATCTCCATCGGATCTCCTTGTTCCTGCATGGGCCTGAATGGCTAGCGCTCGGTACCACAGGTTTCGGGTTCGAGACCCGGCGGTGCCATGGATGTTTGTAGTGGTGCGGAATCCACTTTAAACTGTAGGTCCCGGTCTGTTTAACCTAAAGTGTGCACAAGATGACCGTAGAGCGACAAACTAAACCAAACCTTGTTCCTGCAAGCAGTGACTTTAACGGACGCCTCCAATGGATTTGAATCTGAGCTGCACGCGTTACTACTGGGCCACCAGTCGAGCACGAAAGAATTAAAATATTATTATAGTAAAAAAGTTACGTAAATTATTATTATAGTCATGAAATACACTCATGTCCATAAATTAAGGATAATTCAGAATCACACAGAAATTGAACTCTAAAATAAAAATTTCAACTGTAGAATTATCACACACATCTTGAAGAAGAATATGCAAATTACAGGAAACCACCAGATGGCGCGGATAGTACGTCACAATGACGAGAGTGTAAGAGAGGGGTATATAAGGAATGGTGGCAAAGAAGTAAAATTGTTCACAAGCGCTTTAAAAGCCTTTCAGTGCAATAACCGCATAGTTATGGCACAAAAAAAGCATTTGGATGATTTTTTACGTGGTAGAATTATCGGACGACTGGAATGTGGACGTACCCAGCTGGAAGTATCCGAGGAACTTGGAATCGCCCAGAGTGTCATCTTCAGGCTTTGGCAACGATTCCAAGATGATGGCAATGGGAGTAGATGTTATAACACAGGTCGCCCCCGAGTTACAACGCCGAATGAGGACCGGTATTTAGCAGTTACTGCCAAAAGAAACAGACGGAGCACAGCATCAGACCTGTCTCGCCAGCTCTCTTCATCTACCGGTACGACAGTTTCAAGGCAGACCATGAACAGACGCTTAGGGCACATTGGTCTATATGCTCGTAGGCCTGTCAGATGTGTTCCACTTACCGCAACTCACTGTTGCCTGCGATTAACCTGAAGTAGAGAGCATGCATTGTGGACACCGCAACAATGGTCTGGTGTGATGTTTTCCGACGAGTCCAGGTTTAGTTTGCAGTTTGATTCTCGCCGGACTTTCATATGGAGTGCGCCAGGTACCCGTTACCACCAAGAGAACACATTGAAAGACACCGTTACGGTGGTGCAGGATGGCTCGTTTGGGGAGGAATTATTCTTGGTTCCAGAACTGACCTGCATGTTCAGAGTGTAACGATGGCAGGCCACATCTATCGGGATGTCATTCTGGAACAACATGTACGTTTGTTTCGGGACGCCATGGGTGCTGAATTTCTGTTTATGGATGACAACGCCCGTCCTCAGCGTGCAAACATTGTAGACGAATGCCTTCAATTGGAGGATATCACCCATATGGATTGGCCAGCATACTCACCGGACTTGAATCCAATAGAGCATGTGTGGGATATGCTTGGCCGACGAATTGCAGCCCGTCAAACCCCTCCCACTTGTCAACCGGAACTTCGGAAGGCATTGCTTGATGAGTGGTGTAATATTCCCCAAGATCAGATTGATAATTTGATACTCAGCATGCCTAGGCGTTGTAAGGCCTGTATTGCACCGTCCGGGAGACATACTCCATATTAACCATCATACTAACCATGTTATACTGTTTTTTGTAAATAGGTTCTTTTTTGAAATTTGCTCCACGGAGTAAAAATCGCAATTTTTATTAATTATGTCAAACATATAGCATCTTTTTTGCTCTTTACCTCTTGTTTAATAAATAGACTTTACAAATAAGTCAAATTTGTTTTGCTTCTGTCTCTTTTTTTTGTCTGAACTTCATTATCCTTAATTTATGGACATGAGTGTAAAATTATATTTACTTTTCTATTGTGTGATCTGTATTATCACTTTAAAAATTAGAAATGAAATTTCACACGCTTCGTAACTATAAATACTTTATAAAACCTTGAAAAATGATCTTGTATATTGATGACGTTTATACAAATGACTAAAGATTAATGCTAAAAAATTTCTTTTTGGATTAATCATTATCCAAACGAGTGCAATAATAAATGAAATTAATTTCGCTCCTATTTTCACGGCTTAGTTCGCAGCTCTATGCAGGAATTTTAAGTTCAAAGTTTCGTATGGTTTTCATTGCTGCCATTGCTTACAGAAACGAGGAAATTCATTAATGATCATGGCGACGTACATAAACTTCTCGACTCGACAATCAGGTGCGATTCAACCGGGTTTTCTCGTACGAGGAAAAAAACAAGTATGGAACAGTTACCCCTAAAAGTCTTCAGGGAAGGCAATGTTGTTCCTTCATCACTCATCGATTATTTGTTCATGACATGCATAAGTGGAACAATAGATGTAGAACAACAACAACAAAAAAGATAAATACACATGAATGTGCAGCTGAGTAATTTATTTTTTGAATAAAAAATAAAAAAAAAGAAATCGAAGATTTGGATTTAGTTGACGAAATCGTCGATTGATTGTTTGAATCTTTCAAATTGATGAGAGGTATTGCTGGTCAAATAGCTTTTGAACAATGCACTTATCTTCAGTGCTCAGAATATCCGTATAATCGCCAATTCAGCATAAGGCTTTCGTGTGATATCCAGTTGCAATGGTTGCCATTATTCAATGTCTCGCCAAATGTAAGGTAAGGCGATTTATTTTATTGACACAAAACCATAATTTTGGAGAAATGTGGGCCATTTATGGATCTGCAATAATAGTGAAAAAAAAAAAATCAGTGTTACAGCATCCTAAATTTCCGATCTGTATTGCTTGATCACTTCTTTGTAGCTCCGATTCCACGCGACCTCGACTGCCTGAGGGACAATTGGCTAGCGCTTTGGCTATTGGTACCACAGGCTACAGGTTTGAATCCTTGCGATGTTATGGATGTTTGGAGTGGCTCGGAATCCCCTTTAAGCCGTATGTCGCGGTCTGTTTAGCCTAAAGTGTGCACAAAATGACTGTTGAGCGACAAACCAAACCTCACGATATTATGACTCCCACTGAAGATGTGGTTTGCTTCTCAACATTGTGAACAAATGAAATGTTAAAAACATTAATGTTGGACCGGATTAACTGTCTTGGAGATTTGTTTTTTTTTTTTTTTTTTTTTGTCGCTCTACGGTCATTTTGTGCACACTTTAGGCTAATTAAGCTGGGACCTACTGGTTAAAGTGGATTCCGAACCACTACAAACATCCATTGCACCGCCGAAACTCGAACTAAAAACCTGTGGACCGAGCGCCGGCCAACAGACCTTGAACTGCCAGGAGAGGAATCACAAAAAGCTCGTCTCGCTATAGCCTTTCAGAAGATGATTTCTGTAGATACTGGAGAATTATTCCATTATTGAACTACTATCCCTCTTACAGAATCAAGGCGCCTTAAAACCCTTCCCAACATTTTTACATTCAGTAGTACAAAATTATAAAAAACAACTCATGGACCAGATGGAAAAACCACCAGTTTGATGAAGAAAACGATCATTATATCATCCAATTACCTCTGAAATATTAAATTGAATTCTGTGCAGCCATTCTTTCACTTTACACAACCGTGTTTGTTATTTTATACTCCGTAGATTGAACAATGTCACAATATTCTGTATACCATGTATTTTCATATAAGGTTTATAACAATGTTTGTTCTTTCTGTATATTGTATACTTGTCTTTTCTGTCATGCTTATATTAGTAGCATAGATTTATATATCCTCCCCCCCCTTATTAAAATGGATTACAACTCCAGTATTTCTGTATTCTCCAGTATTTAATATGTGTACTTATATTTTTCTTAAAAATTTTTGAAAAGAAATGATTTGCAAGTGGAGGCCGACTGTTGGAAAGCCTTTCTTTTATTCATACAAATTTTTCTAACCTTTTGTTTACATCTGAGTCTCACGTTATATGCTGAAAGCATATGAGTGGTTGTGACGTCGGCACGAATGTAAAGCCCATGGAGCTTATGGGATTTAGAGAGAAAGAAAAGGAGAGAGGGCTGCTTGACTGGCAGCCAACATGATTTAATTGTATTTAAATTAAAACCAAAATATGGTTTTTGTAAGTTTTATCTTTTATTTTATATATACAATAAAAAATTATTTGCTTAATTAAATTTTGTGAATCTTGTTTCTTCCATACTCTATAACACGGCTGTCTGCTAAATTTTCCGACAGCCCGACAATCAACGTGAAACCCGTTTTGCACATATTGTCACAATCGACATCTAGTCTCCTCGTTTTTGAAAGTAGTGATTACAACCTAGGACCTCCTGTGCACTAGTTACGAAATTTGCTACTGGGCCATGGGTGTTTTCTGTAATAGATTCACTTTTCTCCCAAGAAAATAATTTAAATTAAACATATGCTTTAAGGACCACAATGAGGACATATGCTTTAAGGACCACAATGAATTTTCAAAAAGAACACGAAACTAATAAATAGTTTTCAAAAAGAACATCACAAAGTTTTAGTCTTTCGAACATTTGGTCTTGGTAAAAGCCATTGAACATTAGTCAACATTAGAACTGCATGATTGGTGAATTTCTATTGTTACTGAAATTTTCGCTTTAGAAAGATCTGCAAATAGGCATTTTTTTCGAGTATTCTTTTAAGAATTTTTGTCCATGTAAAAGCAATGAACTGACTGTCTTGGTCGAAAAAAGATATTGGAGGTGTTATTTTTATTGTAGTTATAAATAGTGTTGTACTGGTCACACGTTCAGGTTTGGTTTGTCGCTCTACGGTCATTTTGTGCACATTTTAGGCTAATTAGATGTCACACGTTTGGGCGCCAGATTGTAGTGGTGTGGGTACGGCAACCAGATTGTAACTGAGTGTGGGTGGGTTGAGATATTTGAGGCAAAGGGAGAACTCACAGCTTTATTGACACACGCACAAACACCACACACATATGATTAGAGATATACAATATTTAACGAATTTAAAGACATATATTATAGATTCGTTGAAGGATTCCTCTTCTAAGCCGAAAACCCGAAACTTGGATACGCGCAGGGGGCGCGAAATATACTTCCTTTCCTGGTGAGAGTCTATAGGCCAACTGATGCTCTGAATATATTTCCTCTCGGGATGAAAGATTATAAACTACACGTTTCTCAGCAGAACGCAGATTGCGCTGTACTTCCTCTAGGGTGAGAGCCGCCAGGCAGACTGATCATTTCTCCTGAACGTCACAGGGGGCGCTCATGCCAGTGTGTAGGAGCAAAAAGGGCTACAGTGTTTATTTTCAGAAAAAGAAAAAAACATATCCTTCGAACCTGAATTGTTTACACGAATCAATTATAACTGAAGACAAAATTATATTAAATTATATGCAAATGTAATTTTTTTATTTCACAACAAATACATTTGTGCAATCTTTAATCTTAATCTTTCTTAACACTTGTAAATAATCCTGCATATATCTTTCATGTTAGGAGACAAAGAAAAGGCACGATATAATAGAAGACTTAATATAGATCTCAAAGTTAACTAAATTTTTAATAGTGGTAATTCGAAGTTATGAGTAAGAAATGCAGCGTAAAATAACATGAACTTTAACCGAGAATATACTACTCAAAGTTCAATTATAAACCTACTACTGCATATTATATACTTACCATACATTATTTTCATTTTTATGTGTAAAAAGCATAGTTTGTCTGTAGTTAAGTTTTCCTACTTTATAGTCAAGTGCATTTTTTATACTTTTTGCAATTCTGTTCTTTCATTGCGAAAAATATATGCATATAGATATACATAAACATATTATTGCAAATCTTTATTAACCAGTATATCAGTGTTATATAATATAAAAGAACACAACACATGAAAACAAAAACCAAAGTTGAACAAAATGGAGACAGCATGTCATTTTGTATTCCAAAAACCATTACCAGTATTCCCTATACGTAAATTGTATAATAAAAGCCTTACAGCATTTGCAAATCTCTCTCTCTCAAAAAAAATTAAAATAAATAAATAAATAAATAAAAGAAAGAAATTGTGTTCAAGATCCAATATGCATATAAGCTGCAGCAATGAAATTAAAAATCATTTAAGAAAATGTTGAACTGCAAAACTGCAATGCAATAATAAAAAAAAAAAGATAAAATTTGCACATACAATAACAGGGTGTGAAATGTTGACCAGTTTGTTTCTTATCCCACTTGGTAGGTATCCAGACTAAGTCCACGAACCAGTATTGGCTCATAGTGGAAGGGAAAGGGGGCAGCTTCTGTTGTGATGGAGCACCGCATGGTAAAAGTCTGACTTGGCTCCGTGACGCTCTACAGTCATATGAGACCAGGACCTACGACTGAAAGTGGATTTCGAGCCACTGCAAACATTTATAGCACCACCGGGATTCGAACCCGAATTCTGTGGCATCGAGCGTTAGACATTATTTAGGTCCATATACATAAGTTTATAAATATTATAATAATCCATCAATTAGTAAATTTATTTGTTTATTAAATTTTATTATATTAAAACATATACTAAATGTTTTAATAACATTAATGTTCTTATTATATGTACTATATTTATTACATCAGATTTTTTTTTGAAAAAAAGAGTTAATTTAATATGTTTAATCCAGCAAATATCGCACAGTGTAATAAACAAAGTAAAAAAAACAGAAGATTCTAAAAATATAATAAAGAAAGATTGATAAGAAGAAGTAGAAAACTCCTTCATAGTAAAACAGCGATCACCTGAAGATCTTTGAAAAACAACGAAGTGTTTAAAATTGATTCAAAATTTCAAATCAGTTTCGAAGGTAACTGTGTCAGAAGTTCCGATTCCGCTTGGCGGCGTTTGGCGACCTTGGCGACTGTCCCACTTTTCCGGGAGGAAATCGGCGCTCAAACTCGTTTTTGGTCGGGCCGTCGGAGTTGTGCAGAGATGGGACGCGGTCAGCAGTACATGTTCCACCGTTTTCGGCGAGTCATTATTTTGTGACAGTGAGGGAAGGATTAGTGGATTATTTTTCTTCATGGTTTTTTTTCTTCTTAAAGTCATTTAAATGGAATTTACATTTTTATTTTTTACTACGAGATTCATTTTTGAGATAATAACTAATTCGCTTTATTTACGGTGAAACTGTAGGAAAATGCCTGCTGTGAGATTTAAGTCGATTTTAATGTTTTCCCTGAACTGCTACTGGACCAGTCAATAAGTTAAGAATGCTTTTTAAACGATTGATCGTCGAGGAAAAATTATTCAGTTGAAAAAAAAAAACAACCCCCGAAAATTGGAATATTTATGTTTTAATTGGAAAATCCTTTTGGAATTAAAAGAACTTTTGATGTACGATATTCTTTCTAATTTGGCGTTTTTGTATGAATTGATTTTAAGGAAATAAACAGCTGAAAAAATAAGGTGATAATTTTCCATAGAGCTATTAATTTTTCTAATTTATTTTCTTCTTCTTTTATATTTGATACTAATAATAATCTTTGTTCCTTGAATATTAAGTTATTTTCAATATTAAGTTATTATCAGTTCTTTTATTTTTGTATCAAATCAGTCATTTTGTTTGCATTTAAAGCATATTTATTTGTGAAAACGAGAGGAAATTCAAGAATACTCCATTTTTCTTATCCTATATGAAATATATTTGAAGGATTTTATTATTTTACCTGCATGCATATATATGCTAATATTTGATAATTGGAATATTTAAATTTGTTGGCTTTGTGTCCAGACATAGATGGTTGTTTTAATTTGAAAAAAAAAAATGATTCGTTTAATTCAATTATAATTTCTTTAACTAAACCAATATAAAATAAATCCAGCATTAAAAAATGTTTGATAGCATCTTCTCATTAGCTGAATTCATTGCGTGAATTTTAAACTTTTAAACATCCGTTACCATAAGTGAATAGGATCCAAATACTTCGCTGTTGCATTTATTTGATTTTGATGTGTTTACCGATCTGACTGAATTCATGGTTACAATACAACCACTTACAATATTTAATTTCACATCTAACTTTCCTGTGAAAATCAACAAACCTGATTGAGAAAGAGTTCCAAAAACTGAATTGGAACTGTTGTGCTGAAAAAAACAAGTGCAAGTGTTGAAGCCGATTTCTCTAGTGGACACGAAACCTCGCAGCCACAGATGGCTAAACTGCTGGTCTCTCAACCCTCTTGGGTCTTCGCCGCTGTCGTTTTTGCACTCCTGCTCTTCAGTGTGGGACTACTCGTGTTTGTGCTCAAGGGTCAACTGCACCACGAAGGCCACCACGAAAAAGGACTGCAAAAAGAGGCGACTTCCTCCCCGACTTCGGCCCCTCCTCTCCGGATCAGGTCGACTCCTTTGCCAGAAAGTCAGTCTGACGCGGCCGGACACACTTTACAGCCAGAGGAGACTCCTTGGCTGGACTTCCGGCTGTCCAAGACTGTGGTTCCAGTGCACTACGACCTGTTGCTGAATCCGGACTTGAAGACGGACACATTCTCTGGCACAGTGACCATTGCAGTGAATGTGACCAAACTGACCAAGTACTTTGTGGTGCATGCGTACAGGCTGACTATCTTGGAGGCACAGGTAGACGATGTCCAGCAAAACCATGCCGTGCCGGTGGAGAAGCAGTTCGCATATAATCCCCACGAGTATCTGGTGGTGTCCACGGAAGAAAGAGTCAAACCTGGACCCTACAAGCTCAGGTTCAAGTTCGGTGGGACCCTCAATGGGTCCATTATAGGGTTCTACAAGAGTAGATACAAGAATGCCAAGAATGTAACCAGGTGAGTACATTGTTTTATTTGTGTTAAACTCTTTGCTAGGAAAATTGCAATTAATTTTGGGTATATTTGAGACTTTCGTGCCTTATTTATAATGAATCACCTAAGTCCACATACACTCATCAAAATACCTTTATTTACTGTTATGTTGAATTTAAAATATAAATAATTAAATGAATGTGTTCTAACAAATTTCTGAGACATAAACTTGTGTTCATTGAAAAAAATAAAAATTATTTATTAAATTTGAACAAAAATTTACAATAATTACTGTTATGAATGCCACTCAAGTCTCCATGCAAAGAAAATTGCATTACATTTATTTATAATTAAAGCATGTAGAATTAAATTAATACCTATTTGCTGTATTAATAACTGTCGATAAAACTAGTTCCCCGCCCCATCTTTCGTAATTTCAGATCATATGCGTTGAATTGCCATCTTCAGAGTTTCTTTGTTCGTAATTGAGTAATGTGGTATTTTGTGATCAAATCTATTCCATGCTGAATAAGATTTAAAGTCTTGAGACTGGGGTAGTCTCCACACTATATAGAGTTGTATAAACTGTGTAGAGTTGTTTGAGAACCTTGAGCAAAAGCCATTCTCAATAACAATCTTGATAGTATGTGTAAAATCATTGTACTTGTTAGAAGACCTAACTTTCTTAGTTATAATTTATTAACTCAAGATTCGAGATAGCTTTGCAATATTTTCAAATATATGTATCGATCCATAACAAAGCCAATAAAAACTAAATTACCTACACCTACCTCTGACATTGACCACTAAGCCATTGAATCCCCCCATCCCCTCCATCACGATGCACAGATGGTATAAAAGTTTTCAATTTCAATTTTTCCTTAATCATCAAATCCGGAAGCATTGACCTTACTTTCATCAGTCAATATTTCTTTCTTTTTTTTTTTTTTTTTTTCTTTCTTTTCTTTTAAGTTTAAGTCTTTCTTAGTATATTTGTGTACGAAAGCAAGTTGTTTTTGCAGATTTTGAGATGAAGTAAGCGGATTTTCATCAGGGAATCCTGCCCTTAAATCTTGCTGATGAAAGAGTTCTAAGCGTAGTTTCTGGATTAACTACTTTCTCTTTTTCTGTCATTTTTGTTGCTGTTAATTATTATTATTTTTTTTTTACTTTTCTGAAATTGATTTTTGCGTTATGGTAAATAAGTTTTCTTGGAAGACCACGACGAGATTTGTTGAGTACATTTCCATCCGATTTATGATTTTTAATTGCAGTTTGTACAGTTGCATGGCTTTTTCTGATAATTTTCCGTTCCTTAATTTTACACATCTACAGGAATTGCTGGACTTTTCCATTGCTTGCCATTTTTCATGGACACATTTTTTTTCCAAATTACGACAAATTTTAGGAAAAAAAAATAAGATTATGACGAGTTCTCTTAAACTCTAAAAGAGATGCAAAAAAGACTCGCATCTAAATTTTGTTACGAACCAATCGACTGTATGCTTGTTTTTGTGACGTGGTGTTTCAACACATTTGCATATTGCATACGTATTTACCTTTGCTTAAACTGTTAATTTTTAGTATTGATGAGATCCATAGAAACTCCAACTACTATGAACTGCTATTTTACGTAAAAGCATTTTTTGTTGTTGTTATTTCTTATACCACTTGGTAGATATCTAGACCAAGCCCACAAATCATGTATGAACTCATGATTGAAGGGAAAGGGGAAAGTTTCTGTTGTGATGGAGCACTCGTAAGTAGAAGTCTGACTTTGGCTTGTCCGTTACGCTCTACAGTCGTATGAGTCTGGGATCTAAGGCTTAAAGTGGATTCCGAACCACTACAAACATCCATAGCAACCCGAAACCTGTGGCACCAAGCGACTGAGTGGTAGACACTCGGCCCTTCAGGCTCAATTTTTTTATGTAGATGTAATCACAGATTAATACCATTTACTCATTTAAAATCACACAGTTAATTTTTTATATAAAACTCTGTTTCCATGGGCGTACGTAGGCATCTGTGATTGACTATGTATGCTACAAACGTACCTCGGCAGTTGATGATGCGAGGGCATTGCCTTCCTGGACGACTTTCAAAAGAGACCTTTTTCTCGACCTCGACGAGAGTTGTATGAAAAGAAAATTCTAAAAAAGACGACCAAATTGTGGCTTTGAGAAGCTTATACATATGGAAACTTACAAGACCGAACTGAAACTATGCCTATGTTAGAGATTCATGCGTTAAATCCATTGACCAGTAATCAATTTTGTCGCCCTCGAGGAATGGAAGAAAAGGGTGCGAACTTTCCAAATGCTATACATGGCTGTATCAGTTCCAAATCGCTGTCAATATGGATGCAGGGTAACGGTGAATCTGTTAAATAATTTATTAAATGTGTAATGATCTAGTTACAATGGTATTCGCCAAAAATGCTCATTTTGACAAAATTTTCTGGGAAAAAAAAGTATCAATAGAAAGTACAAAAATAAAATTGGCCTATTATATAATCACTTATATTTCATTAGTTTATATCTTGAAGAAACATAGATAAAATGATTAATTTAATAGCTATCTACCCAACTCATGGCTCGGTAGTAAAATGCACAACTAGTGTGCGGGAGTTTCGAATCTGCTAATGGCGTTCATTGCATTCGCTGCTTCAAAAGTGAGAAGACATGATGGCGATTGTAACAATATGCATAAGCTTTACGAATCGACAAACAAGTTGTCTGTTGAGAGTTTTCCGCGTTTTCGCCCACACACATGTCATTATTGGGAAGTTATCTTCTAACAGTTACCCCGAAAATCAATATCCTCCACTCATCGCCCGTCACTAAACTATTCTTAGCGTGCATAAGTGGATTTTGAGCTTTATTGATATTCGTCGAAAAAAAAAAATAAATCCTATTGTTTTATGATATGCAAAAATATCAAGAATGAATCAAGACATTAAATACAAAATATGTAGGATAAAATAATATCAAAAATTGTAATAGGCTGGGCCGATATACAAGTTCCCTATAAAATTACTAAAAAGAAAAGCAAAAAGCAGGGTACAACTGAAATCGTAGGCTAATGCCAGGGAAAACACGATGTTTGAATAGGCGCGCACAGATGCGAATCCTCTGGCGTGGAACATTTTGCAAGTTCTTTCATTCACGTGAGCTTTGCAGAAAGGTCATCCCTCTATCACGTGATCGCACAGTGCCCATGTGGGGGAAGGAAAAAAAAATAATGAAACACCAAAAGCAGCCGCGAACTTGATGCACCGTCAACAGACATTTGAAATTTGATATGGAATTCGTTCCAGAATCATAAATTGTTGCCAATTTCTTATACATAGCTGACAAGCATGCATGCTAAAATGCTATTTTTTTTATTTCTTGTTCAAGTTCTTTTCATTCCATAGTTACTTAATCAATTTTTTTGCCTTTGAGCCTCCGCTTTTAAAAATTGCTGCTTCTTCCCAGGCTTTTTTTAAATTGTTATTTATGATTAATTCAGATGTTAGCTTATTTTTTTTAATTATATATAAATATTTTATCATGTCTGAACATAATGTTGTCTTGGTTAGGGGTCCGTGACGTTATCCGAAAATGAGGGTAAAGCAAATAAAACTTCATTACAAGTTTTGGCGGAAAATGGTACAACTCTTGAAATGATTCATGAATAACGTTAATCCTCAGGAATTTTCTGGAGAATTTGGCTTTTGATTGAAGGGTTTTGTAGTATGGTTTTGAATCACTTTTCATGTTTTGGGTTGGGATTTTAAACATTTGTATTTTCAATGGCTATATTTAAGTACTCGCAGTGCGTTGATCAATTCCTTCTTTTTGAAGTTTCATATTTATCACTTTTGGCATTTTTGGGTGCTTATTGAGCTGTATAGTACTTCTTATTGTATTTGGAATACTTCTTTCATCATTTATGCCCAGAATTTTCAAACATTGTTATATTCTTTTGGATATTGTATGTGCTAACGTTTCTTGTAGAATTTGGAATACTACATTCTTCATTTACTACTAGAATTTTCAAACTTTGAAATATTCCTTTGGCTATTGAATGTGATAACGTTTCTTGTAGAATTGGGAATACTTCATTCTTCATTTATGATTACATTTACCTTACTTTTGAATATTTTTTTAGAGATTCTTGAACAATTCATTCTTCATGAAGTTCTTGATCTATTCAACATTGCTATATTTGTGGCTATTGAATTTGTCCATTCTTGTAATATTCCAATCAATTGCTTCATATATCTCTTGCATTATTAAATATTAACATACTCCGGAGTTTATTCATCCGTTCTCGAATGTTCATACATGATAAGTTGAAATTTGCCAAACAGATTTCAGCATTTTTTTAAATTTTTATTTTTACTTATTAAAATATTCATAATTTTTTTGTTGTTATTCGGAAAACTTTCACCAGGCAACCTGAATGTCGAGGCGAGATGCTTACACACGATTTCCATATAGTCTTCTCGTTTCTGAAATAAATGTTTGCAAAAGTTGCCTGCAAGGGACTTCAACATGAGTACTCTAGTTGCTCAAGTTATCACTGACCCATAAATTGGGCAATATTTTAAATGTTAAACTCCCAAATATCAGTATATGATTTTCAAACTGAATGTTGAAGCGAGACTTATACACATGATTCACATATATTTTTCTCGTTTTTGAAATCAATGACTGCAATAGTTGCCTCCAAGGGACACCAACATGAGTACTCTAGTTGCTCAAGTTATCGCTGACCCATGAATTAGACAATATTTAAAATGATAAGCTTCAAAATATCAGTTTATTATTTTTAGTTACCAAAAGTAGTGGTAAAAGCAATTATAAATGGATGTTGTAATCTCTTCTGTGAAAAATAATTAAATATTTAGATATCTGGATCAACATTATAATGATGTGTAATAATTAATATTTAGATAACGAACATTTGTTTTTAAAACGTACAATGTTTGTATTCATGTGCAGTGTTTGGCCTTGATTTCCTAGAAACTGAATAGGAAAAAAAAAAAAAGAAGCAGCTCATAATTACGCTGTTTTCAATGAAATCAAGGTATCGGAATTTTTTTTTTTTTTTTTTTTTTTTTTTTTTTTTGCAAATCGTAACGGGAATAATAAAGAGCAAAAATGAAATTCAATAATCGGATTCTGTGATCATTAAAGACTTAAGTTTTTCCATGCTTTACATTTGACATTTTTTCAAGAGATTTATGGCAATTTAGTTTTAGCTGGCCCCTCAGTTTGAAAACAATCCTGTTTTGTTTAAAGAGCTGATTTAATATGTTTATAATTCATAATTGTGAAGATGTTAAATAAAGCACCTTAATTTAAGATAATTTCTCTTAAAAAGTGGGCTGAAAAGTTCATAAGGCTGACACATAGATGGCGCTACTAGTATTAAATCCATAGGATTTTTAGTTAGCCCTAACCTTCAAAAGACACGTGTATAAACTTGACAATTGTTGCACTATTAGTATGTGAGTTATAGCATTTTTAGTGTTCATCACGTGCAGTCCACTCGGCTGACTGTCGATTGGACTCCGGTGTGAAATGATGGAGCCATGTTTCATCCATTGTCACATGTCGACGCAAAAATTCGGGTTTATTGTGATTGAACACCTCCAAACACTGCTTAGAATCATCAATTCGTTGTTGTTTTGGGTCGATTGTGAGCTCGCGCAGCACCCACTTTGAACAGAGCTTTCACATATCCAAATATTCATTCACGATGTGTCCAACGTGTTCCTTTGATAACTTTAGGGTCTCAGCTATCTCAATCAACTTCACTTTATGGTTATCAGAAATTATTTTGTGGACTTTTTTGATGTTTTCGTCGGTAACAGCCTCTTTGGGGCGTGCATCGTCCTCGGTGCTCATTTCGCCTCGTTTAAATTTAGCAAATCACTTCTCTACGGTTGATTTTCCTGGTGCAAAGTCCGAATAATGTTTATCAAGCCAAGCCTTGGCTTCAATAGTATTTTTTTTCTCCAAAAGCAATGCTTTATTAGCACACACGAAATTCCTTTTTATCCATTTTTTTCAAACTAACAAAAGTTGCTTCACTAAAAATGCTATAACTCACATACTAACAGTGCAACAGCTGTCAAATTTATACACGCGTCTTTTGAAGGTTAGGGCTAACTAAAAATCATATGGATTTAATACTAGTAGCGGCATCTATGTGTGAGCCTATGAACTTTTCAGCCCACCTGTCAGTTGTAATTATTTTTATTTTTAAAACGTGTAATGTTTGTATTCTCAAGAAATGTTTGCCCTTGATTTCCTAGAAACTAAAAAGAGAACAAAAAGTATTGCACAATTAATTAATTTTGGATGAAATCAAGGCATCAGAAATTTTTTATCAAGTATACTAAGTATAATCAATTAATAGTAATAGTAATAATAAGTATAATTAATTTTTTTAGCCAAGGTATCAGAATATACAGAAAAATTTGACTACTAATTTATTTGACTAAAAGCACACAGAATGGTTAGAAAAAACGATGCTTTCCGGGATAACCATAAGGAACAGCAACATTTGCATATCATATGGCAGAAAGTACCTATAAAACTCCCTGTTGTCGATCGCAGGAGCTTTACACATGCTCCATAGAAGCTCCACATGCTCCATTTACATGCTTTGACGTTGTTTAATAGTCTTTCTCGTTTTTGAAAGCAGTGTCCGCAATCGATGCTGCTTTTGAGTTCAAATTTGATCTATCTTGTATGTTAGTTCTGCGGCGCGTTAGTTTGACGCCAAATTTTGATTAGCTCAATTCGTCGTCCATTGATGAGATGCACAGCTGGAGTGTAGGAGGTCTATGGCTCGAAAATTAGTCATTAAAATTGTCAGTCTCTGCTTGGACGTTTGGAAACCGCAAACTGATTCAACTGGCCCTCCGAATTGAACTCGGAAATGAGGATCGGACACTCACCAACAACGCAGCCACTCTTTATATTGCTGCTGGGAATGTTGACTCCGCTTTTTAAGTCAAAATAAAACGCGGTCCAGGTTGTGAGTAGAGATATCTCTGCTTTCAGAAAAGAGCAGACTCGATGCCGAATTGAGAATGAAGTTGCATAAGTGGAAATTTATCAAGGAGTTTGTTCCATTCTACATGCAAGTATGGAGCTGTCGCTCCTAAAAGTATTCGCGAAATATAAGGTTCCCCTTTTATCACTTGTAGAAGGGATGTTCGTAGTATAAGTAATTGGAACTCGAGGCTGAATAATGTACCGGATGAGTACAAAGTCGTGCCCTGATTATAAAAATTTATACATATATATAACTCCGTTCAATGTAATTGTGGTATCATTTGATAGTTAACTTTTAATTTTTTTTCTGCTCAGTAGACCTGAATAGAGATGATGTCAAAAATGACTACTTAAATTACATATGTTTTTTATTTCAAGGATAAATTCCTTGTCTCATCAGCTGATAACATTGAGGTATTGAAAGCTGGGATAAAAGATGCTGTGTGTACTGTTACATACGACATGTTGCAAAACACTTGGTGAGAACCGCTTTGATATTCTCCCAGCTACCAAGAGAGCACACATCGAAATCCACTGAAGTACGTGATCTTGTTAGGTACCAGTGCTTATCACTTCTTACATTGTATAAAAACAAACATATGCCTAATTATAATAGTTTTCGTACAATAATTTTTTATAATCAAGGTAAAACGTTTTACTCACCCTATATGACGACGACAGAAAAAGCAAATAAAGGTATAATATTCTTCTTATTCATCGAAAACAAATAATTTCCTATCCAGCTTTCGCACAAAAGACATGCCCTTCTAAGTCTAAATTCCATAGATTTGGTCTGATTTCATCTCCATTATGCCCTATCTGCAAAATTCCAGGAACAGTTGAGCACATTTTCTTCCAATGCGTGAACTATGTAGAACCAAGAAACAAGCTACGAAGTGCTTTTGGATATAGAGTTCTTTCTTACACTTGGATATTTGATATGTCAGAGGATGCATATTATGAGACAGCAATTATTCTTCAATTTCTATGAAAAGTCTCGTAGCCATATAAGCTATGTGGTATCCCACTTTTTTTTCTGGGGGTTATTACTTTTTATTCACTTTCATTTCAAGTGCTTCGTATTTTCTAATCATCGTTCAACTGTTAAAATATTTTGATCTGTTTTATCCATTTCTTTTTTTTTCTTATTTAACCATCTTATTTATTTTCTTGCCGGAAAGTACGTGTAACGATTTCTTTTTTCTTTAAATTGAATTTGTAATACATCATAAGCAATGAAACCGATAATTTCGAGTTTTAGAATAGTTTCTTTATAAAGGTTTAATTTTCACCTTTGTCAACTTCTTTTATCTCTAGTATTTGGATAAATTGAGATAAACTGGCATCAGTGAGCATACAGCTGAAATCACCAAGTCAAGTCAACATATAATACACTGAAGTGACAAAAGTCATGGGATACCTCTTAATATCGTGTCGGCCCTCCTTTCGCCCGGCGAAGTGCAGCAACTCGACGTGGCATGGACTCAACAAGTCGTTGGAAGTCTTCTGCAGGAATATTGAGCCTTACTGTCTCGATAGACGTCCATAATTGTGAAAGCGTTGATGGTGCAGGATTTTGGGCACGAACAGACCTCTCGATGATGTTCCATAAATGCTCGATGGGATTCATGTCGGGCGATCTAGGTGGCCAGATAATTCGTTGGAATTGTCCAGAATGTTCTTCAAACCAATCGCGAACAGTTGTGGCCCGATGACATGGCGCATTGTCATCCATAAAAATCCCATCATTGTTTGGGTACATGAAGTCCATGAATGGCTGCAAGTGATCTCCAAGTAGCTGAACATAAGCATTTCCAGTCAATGTTCGGTCCAGTCGCACCAGAGGACCAAGTCCATGCCATGAAAAAACAGCCCACACCATTACGGAGCCACCACCAGCTTGAACAGTGCCTTGCTGACAGTTTGGGTCCATGGCTTCGTGGGGTCTGCGCCACACTCGAATCCTACCATCAGCTCTTACCAACTGAAATCGTGACTCATCGGACCAGGCCACGGTTTTCCATTCATCTAGGGACCAACCGATATGCTCACGTGCCCACGAGAGTCGCTGCAAGCGATTTCGTTCTGTCAGTAAAGGCACTCGAGTCGGTCTTCTGCTGGAATAGCCCAAGAAAGCCAAATTTCTCCGCACAGTTCTAACAGACAAGTCCCTTGTACGTCCCACATTGATTTCTGCGGTTATTTGACGCAGTGTTGCTTGTCTGTTAGAATTTTCGACTCTTTGCAGACGTCGCCGGTCTCAGTCGTTAAGTGCAGGCGGTCGACCACTGCGCTGTCCATGGTGGGATGTTATGCCTGAAATTTCATACTCTCGGCACACTCTTGACACAGTGGATCTGGGAATGTTGAATTCCCTAACGATTTCCGAAATGGCATGACACATGCGTCTAGCTCCAACTAACATTCCGCGTTCAAAGTCTGTTAATTCCCGTCGTGCGGTCATCATCACGTCAAAACCTCTTCACATGAATAACTTGAACAGAAATGAAAGCACTGCGCATTTATACCTGTTTTACGCGATGCTACTGCCATCTGAAAATTTGCATATTGCTATCCCATGACTTTTGTCACTTCAGTGTATAGTCAAAGACGTATTGTTGTAGGAGAGAGAACATGCGTTGTATAAGAGTCAATTATTTTTTAAATATACTTAAAAAACAATGAATTTTTAAAATTGAATCTTCTATTATTAGTCCAAGCGCAAGTAAATTATGAATCTAACTCAAATATTTTTGAACAAATTATGCATTGAACACACACACACACAAAAAGGATATTTGTTAATGATCTCAAGCACTGAGGAATTCGATCATTCGAACTATTGAAAAACAGAGGTAAAAGGAAAGGAATACAGAAAAAAAAAAAAAACCCCGCCTCAGGCCGACACACTTTCTTCAAGATAAGTGAGTGGGTTTTTCAAATCGGGTTAAGTAAATGAATCACCGCGGCTTCTTTTCTTTATCATGAAAACGCTTTTTCAATACGTTTCGCGAAAGAAACATCGCCTACTTGGCTTAGGAGTGGTACAATATTCCATCTATTTAGTCTCATTAAACAATAATATATTAAAAGAATTCCTGTCTTAAATATTTTTCTAATATATTAACTTAACAGACATGACTGAACTTTTCCTAATTTCAGCCGGTAATATAGTAAATGTTTTTTTTATTTATTTCCAATGGCAGATTATGAACAGTTACAGCAAAAACATACAACAACAACAAAACATGCTGAAACAGAGTTCATTAATCTAACAATAATGGCAAGTTGCAGATCTTTTAGCCACTGAAAAGTGTTATCAGGTGCACCACGGGGAGGTAGATCTTCTGCGCATCCATATAGTAGATGTTACTTTGACGACTTGTGCTGAGAAAAATATTAATAATGAAGTTTAAAATGCAGAAAAATCTAAGAAAAAAGTTGATTAAAAAATCTATTAAATGCATCTCTACGCATTTAAAAAAAAAATTATTAAAAACCTTAGCAAATCAATTTTTTTTTCAAATAAAGTTTTGTTTCAGAAAAATTTCTTTTAATTAAAATTTACATTTTTGGAATGATGATTATAAAATTTTTATTCTGTTTTATTATTTTTTTTTTTACTATAAAAAAATCAAGTATAAATTTATTCATTCAGACTGGACATTAGAATCGGAATTATAATCCTCTGATTTTTTGCAGTGCTTTATAGATCATCCTATGATAGATATTATAACTCGAAAAATGAGTCAAAGTGAAGGCATGTCATTCAAACCTTGTCTTCACTTTAACTTATTTTGAAAAATAAGGGAGAATAAATGCAAGAGATAATAAGTAACCAATAACATGCAGATACTCGCCCATCTTTAGGATTGATTAGTTGTAGCTCTACGGTAATTTTTTGCACAATTTGGGCTAATTAGACCGGGACCTACAGTTTAACGTGGATTCTGAACCATGCCACATAATAAACATCCATGCCACGGCCAGGATGCGAACCTGAAGCCTGTGGTGCTACGTTGCCAGACATAATATCACGAGTAAATTTGTGTTTGCCTTAGAATAAATAGCCCAAAATACTTGTTGGAGTCCATAATTGAAATCTGATTTTTTCAAGAGTTAACTCGTGGTGTTCCGAACAGATACAAATGTGAGATACGATATGTTAGGATTCAAGTTTATAATTTACTGATTCAGCTTAATAATACCAACTTTCGAGATTACCACATCATACATAGCCGCTATTGTCACTACAAATGTCTTCAGTTTGCAAATAAATAATGGACAGTTAATTGAAGGTCATAAACAATACAAAACATGCAGCAAATCGTACATCTTTTCGATATTGAAGGTCATCGAGTCAGAATTATTATAATTCATTGTCATAATTATGTAATATATTATATTACATGATTATTTTTTAGATCAGAACTGAAAAATAATTTTTGCGTGTGTTAAATAGTTGTGTTCAGTGAAGATACAAATATAACACACGAGTAAAATCGGGTTAATTTTCTAAGGAGTTATAAAAGCATGCAAATGAAGATTCACCCATATAGTTTTAATTGAATGATAAGTGAAAAAAAAAACAACTTTAGAAGGCATTGTACAAGGTATTAATGCCGATAATTGTAAATATTTATTTATTTATTTACATTATTTATGACATTTTAATGTGCAGATCACTATTAATAGTGGTATGCACAAAGCATACAAATAAATAAACAAAAAAAGCATGTAAATAACAAACAAAGATGTACACATATGGTTTTAATTGAATAATAAGTATAAAAAAAAGTAACTATAGAAGTCATTGTACCATGTATTAATGCCAATAGTACCGGTAAATATTTATTTTTTTACATTTACGACATTTTAATGTGCAGACCACTATTAACAGTGCAAGCATGCAAATAAATAAACAAAGATGTACACATATGATTTTAATTGAATGATAAGTGAAAAAAAAAATAACTGTAGAAAACATTGTACTATGTATTAATGCCGATAATTATAAATATTTATGTTATTTACGAGCTTTTAATGTGCACACCACTATTTTGTAGACCACTCAAGTTTTGGACTATTTTTTCTGTCTTTGAAGCCTTTGTACTCTTTTTATGGGGAAACGTGAATAGCATTATTCATCAGTATCCTAATTCGTGACATCGGAGTAGTCGAATTACAGCGGAGACTGTCGATTCGTTGTTGCTTTGCAAAACATGGTTAGAAATCATTTACCCGTTGGATGTCGGTATTTATCGGTGGTCAACTGGCCGGCTTTTGCTCACTGATGCATTGCCTATGACTAATGATGACTGTATTGTTCCAAAATGCGGATTGAAAAGCAATGTTTTCAAACATGGAGTAGGAAAAGTTTCAGACTCGTTGCGTGCTATTAATCTTGCATACATAGAAATGTTGGTAACATTGCAGAAAAAAAATAGCTAAATACTGAAATTTATATTTTCTTTATTGAATAAAAATAAAATGCAATGCCTTTATTTTTTGAAACGAAGCTTTAAAAGTGTCAAAATGCTTTTTAATTTTTCTGCACTATGAAATTTAATTGCTATCTATTATTTCATATTTCTACTCAATTATGGCAAATTTATTTGCGAAAAAAAATTAATATCCTTCTAAATTGTTTTCACATAAAAATAAATATAAATATAAATAATTTAAAAAAAATGAATCTGATAATTTAAAATAGTATATTAAAAATTAAATTTTGAGTAAGTAAAATACATCATATTTTAAATATGGAAAAATACAATAGAAAAAAACCAAATAATCATATATGAATGAATGTAACTTTCCAATATTTCCTTATGCATTTCATTTAGCTCGTTTCAATTAAAACCTATTCTACATGAAAAATATCAAGGGTCGTAAGCCAACTTAAAAAATTAAATATCGCCTTTTAAAATGATACATGAAATAATTGTTTGTTTTTGTTTAAAATTTAATATAAATTATGGCATTAACGATATATTTATTATTTATATTGTTGTAATTTAAATTTATATTAAAATTATGATTTCTTTGTTAGAATACCCTGTGTTCTGAAAAACGATTTAAAAGTAGTTTAGAATAAATCTTTAATCATTGCCGAGATATAGGTTGTTACTTATTTTTTAGTTTTATTCTTATTCAAAATTTTTATAGGTTGTTTTAAATCTACGGTGTTTCGTACAATATCACAAATTTTGCAAGAAGGGAAATTTTCGTACGGAAGTGTGTAAAATTTGTTGAAGAAATTTCACACCTCTGAGATCCATAGTTTTAGAGAAAATTCGGAAGAAAAAATCTGTCACTCTCGGTGCACGAAAAAAGTTTCCTTGGAATCACATGAAACTGCAAAACGCATGAAAAATAAAGCGTTTAAGGAAATTAAAATTAAAATAAAATAGCATTCCTAATTTTGCTGGAACAGTTTAAAGGGAGACGGGTTGTAGGTGCGTGTTTATTCAATTGCGTAGAACATGGTGCCCAATTGGCTAGCGCTCTGGCGTTCGTACCACAGATTTCATGTTCGAATCCTGGCGGTGACATGGACCATTGTTATTTGAAATCCCCATTGATTTGTAGGTCCCAATCTAATTAGCCCAAAGTGTGCAAAAAATGACCGTAGATAGACAAACCAAACCAAACCTGCAAGAACTATCTTTGCATGTTAATAGTTATTTTGTTGGTGAATATATACTATATGTACTTTACGCACAATGTTCTCTTCTTCATTGGCGCAACAGCCCCTAGGCGGAACAAGGTGGTCTACCTGTTGGTAGATTTTGAGACTGGAGATGTTTTCTTTTTACGGGGTAGTGTTGTCAGCCATAAGTCCGACAGTCATATTAGACCGGGATGTACGCTTTAAAGTGGATTCCGAACCACTACAAACATCCATGGCTCTACTCCTATGAAGCTCCAGTGCGATAGTCACTCGTTCATCAGGCCCCTTACGGTCAATGTAGTAGCAATATATTACGAACTATGAGATAGCGCATGTCTTGCTGTCATCTTAAAGCCAATGCCATCCGTAGATTGGATACCAAGATATCGTTTTATTGCCATTAGGATTACCAGATCCGATTCCTTTGGACTTTTAACATGGGGATATCTAAAGGAATTGGTGTATCGAGTCCCAGTAAAGGCTTATTTGCTTATCTGTATGCTGGCTTCACTTTTTGGGAGCACAAAGCTATTGGATTGTGTTCTGTTAGCCCCTGTACGGAGTGTACATGTATGTCTTTAAATGAACGGGGCTCATTTTAAATTACTTTCTATGCAAGTACCATGTTATCCAATTACTCTTGTTTGTTTTTCTATTATAGCTCATTTTCCATTCACTGGAGGTAGCTTCAAACTATGCATCGTAAAGGAATAGTTTCTTAGGCAACCTTAATTTATTTCGATCTAAGATTCTCGTCTTGTGAAGTTTATGAGGTATTTTTCAAATACTTGTAAACCTATATGTTGATGTGATCGAATTCAAAAACTTCTTATCGGTCAGTTTCATGTTAAACTCAACATCCTTTTCACACAAATTCTACTTTACCATCTCTGATTTTGATAAAAATTCCAGAATAAAGGATTGAGTTTTACTCTGTTCAGGACGTAGTGGTGGTAACATGCGCTTCAAGTGTGAAGAAGGGCTTAGGTTTGAATCCTCATCGTGGCTTGGTGACGTTCATCGCAATCTTTACTTTTCGAATAGACAAAATTCACAGGAAGGGTATTTCGTTAGCACTGTCTCAAAAGAACCACAATCCAAGGCAAAATGCAAATGCACGCAGCTACCGTATCTCTCCAGCAATATATGTTGCGGATACGAGCAGGCGATTGTAGAAGTGTCTCGCATCGATGGACAAGTTGGCATGGCGGGTGCTTTTCTCGTGTGACACACGGGGGTAGTCACCCTCAAAAGCTTCCTTCCTCAAATGGTAATGTCCTACTGTCATCACTCATGGGTTGCCTGATCGTGTATGCATAAATTGAACATAGCGTCCACAGATGAAATCTTCAAGCTCTTTTCTTTTTCATTTACATTTTAGAATGCTCAACGTATAGGTTTTTAACCAATTATGTAGGATTTAATCTAGATTTTCAGAAAATCTTCAAAGAAACTGAAATCTGCAAGTCCTTTTTACTAATGATTTTACAGATAAAAAGGAAATTCTGATTTCTCGTAAACTTAAATCATTACAAACCCAGTGAGTAGAATAAATTTGTTTTTAATGGGAAATCATTCAATTACAAGACACCATTTTTTTTCTATTCATTTGTGTTCCACTAATGTGTACAGCTGAAAAAACAATGGAAAACTTCCAGAAGTTCCAGAGATGGACGCCATCTTAAAATCGCCAAGAACAAACTTTTTTTTTCTGACTGACCAACATTTTCCCAGTAAAATAGTGTCTCAATTGTAAAAAGTCAACAAACCTCACGAGCTTACATGCTGACGCAGAGATGAAGATTAAATGCCTCTGCTGTAGGAGAGACACATCAATGAATTGACAACAAAATAACGACCGCGATGGAAAAAGTACTTAAATTGGATATAATTGTATAGACAAAAATAATAAATAAATAAAATAAATTATAATTAACAATTTCTTTTTCTTTTCCACGGAACAAATTTATAATAATTAAAATTTTTATTGATTTATTATGCTTAGTTCCGGCGTGAAGTTGAAATTTTCAGTTCTCCATACTTTTTGAATTTCGAAATGTTATACATCAGTGAGGTTCTATTTCACTTATGTGTAACAAGAACAACTCACCGAGGGAGATTGAGGAGAAGGGGACATTGTCTTAATGTAGGCCGTTTGGCGTTTCGTGTCGTATTGGAGAGAACTCGGAAAATCCACCATCCTGACTATCAGTGCGAGTTGTTTAAATTTTTTAACAAATTGCCACAATCTTTCTTTAGTCTTCTCGTTTCATAGAGCAATGACTACAATGGGCATCGTCAGTGGGTTCAAACCTGAGATCTCTCGTAAGTTAGTTGCTCAGTTATCATTGGGCTACGAGTCGAGCATGGATTACAATCGGGCTTTTTTCTGATATTCACGCTTAAAAATGTCTAGATCACGTGTAAATGATCATACAAACAGACAATGTATTATTTGTCAACAATCGCATCTACTTTGTTGTGTCTAATTTTGAACAAGTTTTTGGCAATAAATCTTGTAAAGATAAAAACAAAAAGCAAAACACATTGACATGGAGTCCTAGCACATTATTGACGAGGGATCCGATTTTCTATCCTGCAGTGAAATCACTCGAAATCAAAGGCCCGACTCGTTTCTCAGTGGCAACGTGCGACGCTGGTGAGCACTGAGGCTGGCGGCTCGTTGTAGACACTGTTTCAAAAAAACCCGAGGAGTCTCGATGGCGGTTGTGATGTTCAGCATCTTGCCTCCTGAGTCGGACTACCTGGTGATAGTTCCGATTATACGCAAATGTGGGATAGTTCCAACTAAAAGTCATCCAGAAAGGTACTGCCCTCCTTTTTCAGCGTCACAGAGCCAAGTCAGACACACCTACGGGTGCTCCATCCATTATAATAGAAGCTGCCCTTCCCCCTCCTATCATGAGACCACATGTGCTCTTGGACTGATCTACTTGTTGATGTCTACCAAGTGGAATAAGGAAAAATAAACCAAAGAAACATTCAATAAATATTTTTCTACGCTTAAATATTTACTTTTTTGTAATGAAAGCTTTTTTCAAAAGCTTTCCGCTGATTTAATCTATCTTCAATTTCTGAAATTTTTTTTGTTTAAAGGGCCCACATCATGTATTAATTTTTGTCTTAAATTTCTTCTTTAAGTATTAATTTCTATTTCTATTACTAATGTTTACTTTTCATTTCATCCTCCATACTCATCCAGATTCTCATTCTAAGTTCATTTCTATTATTTTTCCGTATATGCAACTATCTTTTGGAATTTTTTTTTTTTTTTTATTCTCAAATCTGAAATGGAGGTGCATAGATACTTTTCTCCTGGAACTCTTATAAAACAATAAATTTATAAGTAAAATTGACATGTGTTGAACCGGACCAAAGCCCGTGCATGCCTGATTAAGAGCGAATTAATTAACCGATTGAAATTTCAAATGGAAATTTACAATACTATGAAAAGTGTACTATAAAAGTGTAGTCCCCCTGGACTTCGACAGCCAACAGGTAGTTGAATGTAGAGAAAACCCGGGAAACTCCAGCCATGTAGTCCGACTGACGAGACAAGATGCTGAACATCCCAAACGCCATCGAATCTCCTCATTTTTTGAAACAGTGTCTACAACAAAGCCGAAAGCGGATTGAACTTTAGCCATCATGCTCACCAGCGGCGCACGTTGCCTCAGCCACGATTCAAGTACAGGGTTTCTATCATATTATTGACAAAAGATCCGATTTTTTATCTTGAAATAAAATAGGAACATTTAATAAATATTATTTACATCTAATGTTTACTTTTTTCAATTCCTTCTATTAGTTCACACTCTCCCTATCTTGTTCAAATTTCCAACCGTTCATAAAATACTTTTTATTCATCCGCTCAAGTCTAAATACATTTTTTTTGAACTTGCAGTGGATGGCACTGGATGTTAATACAGTTTTTTCAAATATCAATTCAGTCATTAAATTTAATTACATAATTTTAGTTTCTTTTTAGATTGAAGTTGCATGTATCTACCCATAGATGGTGTCAGATAAACTTTTAAAAATGAGTGAAAATTATTTATAAAGGACTTTCTACAATAGAGAGAAAAAAAGTAGTAATTGACTTAAATTTTTTTATTTTTATATTATTTATAACCGAATCCTGTTCCCTGATTTAATCTATCTTCGATTTCTGAATTTTTTTTGTTTAAATGACCAATTATGTAAGTAAAATGGACATGTGTTGAGCCGGACCAAAGTCCGTGCATGCCTGATTAAGAGTGAATCAATTAACCGATTGAAATGTTCAATGGAAATCCGCAGTACTTTGAAAAATGCGCTTCGAAGACTCATTTCGCAAGACGTTTCCCAAAAGCGCGCAGCTGCGAATGCGTGAATCGCTGGACTGAATCCGTTCATCAGTCGGCGCTTTTCAGGTATGGCGATTTCGCAAGCCGCACGGGGGAAGGTCGTGCCTTTCTGGGAAATGCCAATCTTTCTGCGCGAGGCTCCATTTGCGCGCTGACATTCAAAACTCTTTTTCTGAGAAATGCTCAGCGCTGCATTTGGCAGCAGCAACTGAGAAGATGTTGCAATTGTGAAAGGTTGCTCAATCCTCGAGCAGCTGGAACTGAGCTCTTGTGTGCCTTTATTTAGATATTTTTTCGTTTTAATTCTTCGCTGACTATTAAAGTTGTTATTCTCAAATGTCATGAACTTTGGCCTGCTGTTCACTTTTGCAATTGGTATATAAGAATTAGAGTTCAAAAGGGGAAACATAGACGTCATGACACCCACATGGTGACGTCAATGAGGGATGAACACGTCATCCGAGGTGTTTGTACCTACCTGCAAATTCCAGCAGTTTTAATGTTCAGCATACAGATATATTATACCGATTCTCTGTGTATAGACAGAAACTTTCATTTCTGAGGTTTCGAATCGAACTATATCAGTTTGGAAACCTAATAATCACTCTTCCATTTTAGAAGACAAATTGGCGACAGTATTACTAATATGATTTGCTTAAACTAGTGCTTTTCCAACAATAATAATATGCAATTTTATAATAATTTAATAATAATATGCAAGAATAATAATTTCAATTTTAAAAATATGCATAAACGTAGCAATAAAATGAATAAAAAATTTAGATCTCTCTCGCAAAACTTGATGAAAATAGTTCGATTGTTTTATGATACATTTCTGAAATATAATGTGGTTATGTATTCATGTTGTACTTGATGGTCGAGTGACTGGCGCTCGGTGCCACAGGTTTCGGGTTTGAGTCATGGCGGTATCATGGATGTTTATAGTGGTCCGAAATTCACTTTAAACTGTAGTTCACGGTTAAATATGACTACTACACCACACCACGTCACATCACTATGCCTATAGCTGAGTTACCCCTATACAGTTTGGGAATGATATGGGTGAGAAGTCTGACTGGGCCACGTGTCGCTCTGCAGTTATATGCGACCGGGACCTACGGCTTAAAGTGGATTCCGAACCACACCAAACATCCATGGCACCGCCGGGATTCAAACCCGAAACCTGTGGCACCCAGCGCTAAACACTCGGCCATTCAGGCCCATTTTTTAATATGCATTGATATCTAATATGACTCTAGAGTGTTGGGCGTAGGAATGACAACGCCTTACTCAGTAAAAAGAAAACATCGTTTCGAAATCTGCCAGTAGGCAGATGGCCTTGGCTATCATGGGGCTGTTGCGCCAACGAAGAAAGAGATGTATTGATGTAATAAATGTCTAATATAGTATAAAACATGAGATTTGTTTCTCTGTGTGCATAGTCTGACAATTGATTGCGTGGCAAGCGTCAAGCATGATGAATAAAAAAAAAGCAGTATCATGGGGGAAGGGAAATGTTCATTTAGGAAGGATTTTAACTGAAATAAAAATGATTTTAATTTATAAAAATATAAATTTTAGATTGTATGACATTAAAAGAAAAATTAGATAAAAAAAAAAATTCTACTCGACATTATAGTTTTTTTCTTTTAAAGCTGCTGTGCTGCTTGTATATCTGACTAGCACTTCGAACAAGCAATCGAATCGTCCGTTTCCGCTGATAAATCGGGTGTTTAACGTTCCCCATGATCCGTGGTTGGAATGTTTGACAATACATATATATTTTCTAAAAACTATAACACTTTGAAGTCTAATCTTCTCTCTTTGAATTTATTTTTTTTATAAGAACTACTCGTGGCTCAGTGATAACGTGCGCCGCTGCTGAGCATTAGGGCTGAGTTCAATCTGCTGGCGGCTTTGTTGTAGACACTGTTTCAAAAACGGGGAAACTCGAGGGCGTTTGGTATATTCAGCATCTTGCTTCGTGAGTCGGACTACCTGGTTGGAGTTTTCTGGATTTTCTTCCGTACGATAAGCAAATGCATGGTAGTTGCCGTCAAGGAGTTCAGGTAGTTCAGCGTCAAGGAGCCAAGTCAGACTTCTACCTATAGGTTCTCCATCGCCATAGAAGCTGCCGTTCCCTTTTCTTTCTTCCATGAGAATACACGGGTTCTTGAACTTGCTGCTTGATGTTGCTGTCTACCAAATGGGATAAGAAAATTTTTTTTTTATCTAGTGCATTGCCAAAAATCCTGAAAATTATTATTTAATTAATTGAAAAACGTACTTTATCATTGTAAAATTGCTCTATTGAAAACTAGATCTCAAAAAAGTCTCGAAAATATTTAGGATTGGGATTTTTTAAGTATAGTTAGCATATTTTGTCAGCATATTTCTTAATGTTCACTCAAAAATTAATAATAAAAAATAAATAGATAATAAATAATTAAAAAAAATCAAAAATAATATTAATCCTAATTATAAATAAATAACAATTTAAAAAATAATGATAAATAATTTATATGATAAATAAATAATTTTTTTTACCTTTATAGTACAAAAATTAAAATACTGAACTATCCAATTCTTTCTTTTTTTCAGATTTATTACTATAATTATTGACTTAATTATCTAAAATTGCGATCAATTCTAAGAAGTTCTTTTTTGTATAATAAATTTAAACATTCTAAAACTTAAAAATCTTCACTTGTGTGGGCGTAATCAAATATTTGTAGATATCCGAAAATAATTAAAAGTTTTTTTAGGATTATTCTTGAAATTAAAATAGTGAAATGTTTGCTTTTGTAATCGCCTTTTAAAGTCTCTTTGTTCTCTTAAAATGCTGTTGTAATAAATTTTAATTTTCTAAAATTCAGAATTGTTTTTATTAATTTATTCATGTATTATGTAGGCACTCTAATCAAAGAAAGATGTTTCATACTATATTTTTTGCACATCATCAGTTTTCTTTTAATTCCGGGCTTTTTATTTTATATTTTTTTGTTGAAATATAAAATAAAAAGCCTGCCTGCCTTTATAAAAAGCCTGCGCTGTAAAAAGCGTTAATTGAAACTACGTTTAGTTATGATATTAAATTGCCACTATGTTAAATGTCTTATAGTATATTTGGTTTTCTGTCGTCTAAAATAGTGAATTTTTTTTGCTTAATATTGTTATGTTGATTCCTAAAAATGCTTTCTAAATTTCTTAGCTGATATTTTTCTTAAATAAATTTAAAAAAGCAACAAAAATATGCTAGCGTTGCAACAGAAGCTGAATAACATCGATTCATATCTGTTGGTGCTCTTATATGAGTAGTCAATGAAGGTATTTGATATTATGTATTATTAAAACTTATATAATTATATTGTTATATTATGCACATTTCTAGAAGTTTGCATAAAGTGCAATAAAAATTAAAAAGCTTGTAAGATGTAGATTGGGCAACCAGATTGTAACTGGGTTGATAGGGTTGAGATACTTGAGAAACAGATTGGAAAATTCATAGAACATAGCTTTCTTGACATACTCACAAACATCATACACTTACAATCAGAGACATACAATATTTAACACATTTTGACAGATTAATATAGATTTGTGGAAGGATTTCACTTCTAAGATGAAAATATGATACTCAGCTACGCGCAGGATGCGCGAAATGTATTTTCTCTTCCGGTGAGAGTCTGTAGACCAACTAATGTGTCAGGGTTGCATTAACTATATTTTCTAACGGGGTGAGAGACTGTAAACTAAACGTTTCTCAGCGGGAAAGCAGATTGAGCTGTACTTCCTCTCGGCTGAGAGTCTCGAGGCCGACTGACCATTTTTCCTGCACATCACAAGGTGGCGCTCTTGCCAATGTGCAGGAGGAAGCACGGTTACAAGCTTTACATTAAATATAAACTGGAATAAACTGAATGTAAACAATTACAAATAATTGCAAGACTCGGAAACAAATTTCTTGCATTAAAACTCTTAATATTCTTGATGGTTTCATGGAAATAATTTTAATGAATCCAGTTGTTCAAACATTAACCATGCGTTATGTTAATTCACTCGTTATAAACATTTCCCTGAAAATGTACTTAAGATAAATGATATTTTAACGACACTGTATTCAAGTTCTTCCAGTAAAACCGAAACAGACTATTTAAATATAAATCTTCACCTGATTCATAGCACTGCTTTTAGGAACACGAAGACTCGATGGCTGTCATGCTATCTTTTTTAAGCATCTCGAATTGATAATCAGGCAATATTATGAAAGTCTGCCTCGATTGTAATGCTTTTCTATCATCAGATATTGGTGGCCTGTTAGTGGTATGTTTAAAAAGAAAATAATATTCACCTGTATACAATAATAATAATAGTAATAACAATTTTTGGTGTAATAAGTAGCTTCATTTTTGAATGTAGCCATTTTAAAAAAATACTATGTCAAAATAGCCCTCTTATAATATAATAGATACAGTAGATGGGTTCCAACCATTTCTTTGATGTGCTTGTTTTTACCGATGCGAAAATATATCTAACTTTACTGCAAATTCAAAAGGGTCAAATTTATTAATATTATACACGGTTTTTGCCATTGCTAATCAAAATTAAATGTTTTAAGGCGTTCCAAAATATGAATTTCAAATTATTTATAGTGATATATTGTCTTTTATTACTAGAACCGGAGCCGCCGAGTAGATAACATTTATCATTATAATTTACAGAAAGTCAAAAGTTTAAAATATTGCCGAAGAAGCCTAAACCAAAGCTCCCGTGTCTTTGACGAGAATGGACACGATAAATCTGTAGTCCTGTAATCTGTGAAAGTGTACTTTGGGTAACGTTGAATCTGCTATGGTTTGACCACCGATTGTGTGCAAAGGTAAACATTGGTCCGTAAAGCGGAAATGGACGAATATATTACTTGTTAGGGTACAACTCAGATATACGGAGCATAAAGCAATTTTGAAAGAAAAAAAAATTTCATAACTATTGTGACACTTTTTCATCAAATGTTTCTTTTGATATCATGTATTTTAAATTTTTAATTAATATAGATAAAAATTAATTTTATTGCAATTAAAGCCCTTTCGAAGTTATTTCTCTCCTCTATTATATCGGCTGTCTGAGGGACAATTGACTATCACTCTGGCCTTTGGTACCACATGCTTCAGGCTCGAATCCTGGCTGTAGCATGGATGTTTGTGAGTGGTTCAAAATCCACGTTGAACAGTAAGTCCAGTCTAATTAGCTTAAAGTGTGCAAAATATAACCGCATACCGACAAACCAGGCCTCTATTATGTCGCTCTGTTTGAATCCATCCGATTCGGCCGTTTGCCAATTTTCCACGCAATCTTTGATTCAGTTATACATATCTGTTTTTTTTAGTGTAGAATGATTTTTGTTGGGATTCTTTGTTATAGGACTTGACGAATGACTTACGCCAGGGGTGGCCAACCCGCGGCTTGCCTTGAACATTTTCCGGCCCATGAGAATTTTCATACTTTTGCAAAATATATTTGTTTTATAATGACCAAAGTACATGAAAACCAATGTATTAAAAAATACATTATTTTTCTGCATCCTTATATTCAAAAATGAACTGTCGAAATAATGAGAAAAAATTAACTTTGATTTTAAAATAATATTCTTGCACATATACGACAGATATTGCCTGCTTTATTATGAGTTTACAGTTATGAGTTCTCAGAATAATTAAATTACATTCTACGAACTCATGACGAGCGCGAATGAACGTGATGCGAGTGATGAACTCATGAAATTTTCCAATTTGAGAAATCTGGCATAAACAGTTGTTAGCGCGTTTGGTTCAACTTACACCTGCGAATATTTGTTTTTCTAAAATGAAATTGACCAATACAAAACACGTTCAAACATAATGGATGCTAACCTGCAACATCTATTACGGTGTGCAAATACCCAAATGGAGATCGACTTGCAAATAGCTAAGTGAAAGATTTCTTTTTTTATTTCGTTTATATATTTTTGTATTTCATTTTTAGTGTTATATATTTTTTTACAACGTGCGTTTAGTATCATTATTATTATATTATCTACGTCTACATGTAAGAATAATAGTAAACAGAAAAATAATAACTCATTATGTTTCTTTATGTCAAAATATGTCTATAGTGGGTCTAAATCTAATATGGGGATATATAATTTTCTATGCGGCCCGCAGAGTTAGGATGCATTTCCAAAGTGGCCCCAAGACCATTTGGGTTGGCCACTCCTGACCTAAGCTCAAAAGGATAAGATCGAAAACAACTACTTTTTTTTTCTGATTTTTAAAAAACTTCCTGTACTGAGACTTTTTTTCCTTTCCCAAATTAATGGTTTCAACTGACCGCTTAAGAATATTTTGAATTATTATTATTATTTGTTTTTGTTTTTAAATCTTAATAGTTTTGACTTTATAAATAAAACACCTTTTTCTTTGTTGTCCGAAGAAAAAAGGCTGACACAGTGCGCCACTTAAATCGTGATCAGTCAACCCTTTAGAAATTCGATTCTTTTTTCCTTTTGTCTGTCAAGGAAATCTTTTATTTTTCCTTTTTGGGAAACCGATTAAAAACAGTCGCCAATTGGCTACACTTTGGCGCTTTTTTCTTCTTCCAAAGAAACGGGTATACTTGTTCAAGCGCATAATTTGAAGTAAAGAAGCTCATTTTCCTCAGCTCAAATCTGTTATTTAAAGCTAAATGCTTGTTTTCTGGGATAAACAGATTTGATGTGATTTTCTTTTTTTTTTAATAATTTAAATAAATACTGTATTTAAGCAGTATAATTATTTTCTGTTTGACATTCTTTCTTTCTTTTTTTGTTTGTTTGTTAATAACAAAAATCATGAAAGGATTCTAGTTATAATTGTTTTCCAAAACTTAAGGAAAAATTTAAAAAAATGTGAAATTTGTATTCTTTGGAATGTAGCGAAATTTTGCAAAAATGTTAATCAAAGACTACTTCACAAATACAGGGGCTGTTGGCAGAGTGGTTAGCGTTCTGGCCCTCTTTACCACAGGTTCGAATTCGAGCTCCGGTGGTGCCATGGAAGTTTGTAATGGTTCGGAATCCACTTTAAAACGTAGGCCCTGGTCTGTTTAGCCCTCGTAGAGCTGACCGTAGAGTGATGATAGTAGAGCGACAAACCAAACTTCACAAGTAAGAGACAAAAGAAAAAACAATATGCTTAAAATCTTACCGGTTCTATTAAGGAGAAGAAAGTTCAGTACTTCTTGGCATCATCAGGGGCCCGAATGGCTAGCGCTCTGGCGCTCGGTACCACAGGTTTCGGGTTCGAGTCCCGGCGGTGCCATTGGTGCTTGTAGTGTTTCGGAATCCACTTTAAACTGTAGGGCCTGGTCTGTTTAGCCTAAAGTGTGCACAAAAGGACCGTAGAGTGACAAACCAAACCAATCTTGGCATCATCAGTTCTTGGCAAGTTTTATCATCCTCTAAGTATTTGCGGTGAAAGCATTTTTCATCCAATCAATCATCCTTCAATTTCAAACTATCTTTAAATCTTTTTTTGATGTCTGGCTTTCTCCCTGTCTTGGCCGTATTGGCAACTGACTCTGTCGATATTCTTTGGAGTTACTTTATCATCTTTTATATAAGATAATTAAAAAATCTGAAAAAATTCTCTCTGCAATAGATTATAACGAAGAAGTTCAAATTTACCAATAAATAATGACACAATACTTTGAAAATCAATGAGAATTTTATTAGCTCCTTGAAGTGCGAATTAACATAATTTAATCTCTCAGAAATATCTGCCAAATAAAAGCCTCTTGCCTCTATTGTTTTTAATTGTTGACACAGATTGGTCTCATTATTGCTTTCTCATTTGCAAAAATTGTACGACACTATCATATAATACAACAAAACGAGCCAAAGATGTACCATTTGACAGCTACCGAACAACTATGTGAAAAAGTAACGTAATAAAATCTTTGTTTTCTAGGAAAAGCTGTCGCAAATCATTTTTTTAAAGTTGGATTTGATCTTGTTTTCGGTTAACGTTATTATAGTTAATGATGAATGGAAACTTTAGAGAGTTTCCTACTAGTTGTTGTCTGTGCACCACACAATGAATACATCAAACATTTGGTTCTTCTTCCTTCAAGCGAGCAACAAATCCAAAACAGTGACCTACCACTGACGGTGCTTCATCGGTAGTGCATGCAACACTGTTATTCAAAAGAACATTATTATAGTTAATGATGAATGGAAACTTTAGAGAGTTTCCTACTAGTTGTTGTCTGTGCACCACACAATGAATACATCAAACATTTGGTTCTTCTTCCTTCAAGCGAGCAACAAATCCAAAACAGTGACCTACCACTGATGGTGCTTCATCGGTAGTGCATGCAACACTGTTATTCAAAAGAACATTATTATAGTTAATGATGAATGGAAACTTTAGAGAGTTTCCTACTAGTTGTTGTCTGTGCACCACACAATGAATACATCAAACATTTGGTTCTTCTTCCTTCAAGCGAGCAACAAATCCAAAACAGTGACCTACCACTGATGGTGCTTCATCGGTAGTGCATGCAACACTGTTATTCAAAAGAACATTATTATAGTTAATGATGAATGGAAACTTTAGAGAGTTTCCTACTAGTTGTTGTCTGTGCACCACACAATGAATACATCAAACATTTGGTTCTTCTTCCTTCAAGCGAGCAACAAATCCAAAACAGTGACCTACCACTGATGGTGCTTCATCGGTAGTGCATGCAACACTGTTATTCAAAAGAACATTATTATAGTTAATGATGAATGGAAACTTTAGAGAGTTTCCTACTAGTTGTTGTCTGTGCACCACACAATGAATACATCAAACATTTGGTTCTTCTTCCTTCAAGCGAGCAACAAATCCAAAACAGTGACCTACCACTGATGGTGCTTCATCGGTAGTGCATGCAACACTGTTATTCAAAAGAACATTATTATAGTTAATGATGAATGGAAACTTTAGAGAGTTTCCTACTAGTTGTTGTCTGTGCACCACACAATGAATACATCAAACATTTGGTTCTTCTTCCTTCAAGCGAGCAACAAATCCAAAACAGTGACCTACCACTGACGGTGCTTCATCGGTAGTGCATGCAACACTGTTATTCAAAAGAACATTATTATAGTTAATGATGAATGGAAACTTTAGAGAGTTTCCTACTAGTTGTTGTCTGTGCACCACACAATGAATACATCAAACATTTGGTTCTTCTTCCTTCAAGCGAGCAACAAATCCAAAACAGTGACCTACCACTGACGGTGCTTCATCGGTAGTGCATGCAACACTGTTATTCAAAAGAACATTATTATAGTTAATGATGAATGGAAACTTTAGAGAGTTTCCTACTAGTTGTTGTCTGTGCACCACACAATGAATACATCAAACATTTGGTTCTTCTTCCTTCAAGCGAGCAACAAATCCAAAACAGTGACCTACCACTGATGGTGCTTCATCGGTAGTGCATGCAACACTGTTATTCAAAAGAACATTATTATAGTTAATGATGAATGGAAACTTTAGAGAGTTTCCTACTAGTTGTTGTCTGTGCACCACACAATGAATACATCAAACATTTGGTTCTTCTTCCTTCAAGCGAGCAACAAATCCAAAACAGTGACCTACCACTGATGGTGCTTCATCGGTAGTGCATGCAACACTGTTATTCAAAAGAACATTATTATAGTTAATGATGAATGGAAACTTTAGAGAGTTTCCTACTAGTTGTTGTCTGTGCACCACACAATGAATACATCAAACATTTGGTTCTTCTTCCTTCAAGCGAGCAACAAATCCAAAACAGTGACCTACCACTGACGGTGCTTCATCGGTAGTGCATGCAACACTGTTATTCAAAAAGAACATTATTATAGTTAATGATGAATGGAAACTTTAGAGAGTTTCCTACTAGTTGTTGTCTGTGCACCACACAATGAATACATCAAACATTTGGTTCTTCTTCCTTCAAGCGAGCAACAAATCCAAAACAGTGACCTACCACTGATGGTGCTTCATCGGTAGTGCATGCAACACTGTTATTCAAAAGAACATTATTATAGTTAATGATGAATGGAAACTTTAGAGAGTTTCCTACTAGTTGTTGTCTGTGCACCACACAATGAATACATCAAACATTTGGTTCTTCTTCCTTCAAGCGAGCAACAAATCCAAAACAGTGACCTACCACTGATGGTGCTTCATCGGTAGTGCATGCAACACTGTTATTCAAAAGAACATTATTATAGTTAATGATGAATGGAAACTTTAGAGAGTTTCCTACTAGTTGTTGTCTGTGCACCACACAATGAATACATCAAACATTTGGTTCTTCTTCCTTCAAGCGAGCAACAAATCCAAAACAGTGACCTACCACTGATGGTGCTTCATCGGTAGTGCATGCAACACTGTTATTCAAAAGAACATTATTATAGTTAATGATGAATGGAAACTTTAGAGAGTTTCCTACTAGTTGTTGTCTGTGCACCACACAATGAATACATCAAACATTTGGTTCTTCTTCCTTCAAGCGAGCAACAAATCCAAAACAGTGACCTACCACTGACGGTGCTTCATCGGTAGTGCATGCAACACTGTTATTCAAAAAGAACATTATTATAGTTAATGATGAATGGAAACTTTAGAGAGTTTCCTACTAGTTGTTGTCTGTGCACCACACAATGAATACATCAAACATTTGGTTCTTCTTCCTTCAAGCGAGCAACAAATCCAAAACAGTGACCTACCACTGACGGTGCTTCATCGGTAGTGCATGCAACACTGTTATTCAAAAGAACATTATTATAGTTAATGATGAATGGAAACTTTAGAGAGTTTCCTACTAGTTGTTGTCTGTGCACCACACAATGAATACATCAAACATTTGGTTCTTCTTCCTTCAAGCGAGCAACAAATCCAAAACAGTGACCTACCACTGATGGTGCTTCATCGGTAGTGCATGCAACACTGTTATTCAAAAGAACATTATTATAGTTAATGATGAATGGAAACTTTAGAGAGTTTCCTACTAGTTGTTGTCTGTGCACCACACAATGAATACATCAAACATTTGGTTCTTCTTCCTTCAAGCGAGCAACAAATCCAAAACAGTGACCCACCACTGACGGTGCTTCATCGGTAGTGCATGCAACACTGTTATTCAAAAGAACATTATTATAGTTAATGATGAATGGAAACTTTAGAGAGTTTCCTACTAGTTGTTGTCTGTGCACCACACAATGAATACATCAAACATTTGGTTCTTCTTCCTTCAAGCGAGCAACAAATCCAAAACAGTGACCTACCACTGACGGTGCTTCATCGGTAGTGCATGCAACACTGTTATTCAAAAGAACATTATTATAGTTAATGATGAATGGAAACTTTAGAGAGTTTCCTACTAGTTGTTGTCTGTGCACCACACAATGAATACATCAAACATTTGGTTCTTCTTCCTTCAAGCGAGCAACAAATCCAAAACAGTGACCTACCACTGATGGTGCTTCATCGGTAGTGCATGCAACACTGTTATTCAAAAGAACATTATTATAGTTAATGATGAATGGAAACTTTAGAGAGTTTCCTACTAGTTGTTGTCTGTGCACCACACAATGAATACATCAAACATTTGGTTCTTCTTCCTTCAAGCGAGCAACAAATCCAAAACAGTGACCTACCACTGATGGTGCTTCATCGGTAGTGCATGCAACACTGTTATTCAAAAGAACATTATTATAGTTAATGATGAATGGAAACTTTAGAGAGTTTCCTACTAGTTGTTGTCTGTGCACCACACAATGAATACATCAAACATTTGGTTCTTCTTCCTTCAAGCGAGCAACAAATCCAAAACAGTGACCTACCACTGATGGTGCTTCATCGGTAGTGCATGCAACACTGTTATTCAAAAGAACATTATTATAGTTAATGATGAATGGAAACTTTAGAGAGTTTCCTACTAGTTGTTGTCTGTGCACCACACAATGAATACATCAAACATTTGGTTCTTCTTCCTTCAAGCGAGCAACAAATCCAAAACAGTGACCTACCACTGACGGTGCTTCATCGGTAGTGCATGCAACACTGTTATTCAAAAGAACATTATTATAGTTAATGATGAATGGAAACTTTAGAGAGTTTCCTACTAGTTGTTGTCTGTGCACCACACAATGAATACATCAAACATTTGGTTCTTCTTCCTTCAAGCGAGCAACAAATCCAAAACAGTGACCTACCACTGACGGTGCTTCATCGGTAGTGCATGCAACACTGTTATTCAAAAGAACATTATTATAGTTAATGATGAATGGAAACTTTAGAGAGTTTCCTACTAGTTGTTGTCTGTGCACCACACAATGAATACATCAAACATTTGGTTCTTCTTCCTTCAAGCGAGCAACAAATCCAAAACAGTGACCTACCACTGATGGTGCTTCATCGGTAGTGCATGCAACACTGTTATTCAAAAGAACATTATTATAGTTAATGATGAATGGAAACTTTAGAGAGTTTCCTACTAGTTGTTGTCTGTGCACCACACAATGAATACATCAAACATTTGGTTCTTCTTCCTTCAAGCGAGCAACAAATCCAAAACAGTGACCTACCACTGATGGTGCTTCATCGGTAGTGCATGCAACACTGTTATTCAAAAGAACATTATTATAGTTAATGATGAATGGAAACTTTAGAGAGTTTCCTACTAGTTGTTGTCTGTGCACCACACAATGAATACATCAAACATTTGGTTCTTCTTCCTTCAAGCGAGCAACAAATCCAAAACAGTGACCTACCACTGATGGTGCTTCATCGGTAGTGCATGCAACACTGTTATTCAAAAGAACATTATTATAGTTAATGATGAATGGAAACTTTAGAGAGTTTCCTACTAGTTGTTGTCTGTGCACCACACAATGAATACATCAAACATTTGGTTCTTCTTCCTTCAAGCGAGCAACAAATCCAAAACAGTGACCTACCACTGACGGTGCTTCATCGGTAGTGCATGCAACACTGTTATTCAAAAGAACATTATTATAGTTAATGATGAATGGAAACTTTAGAGAGTTTCCTACTAGTTGTTGTCTGTGCACCACACAATGAATACATCAAACATTTGGTTCTTCTTCCTTCAAGCGAGCAACAAATCCAAAACAGTGACCTACCACTGATGGTGCTTCATCGGTAGTGCATGCAACACTGTTATTCAAAAGAACATTATTATAGTTAATGATGAATGGAAACTTTAGAGAGTTTCCTACTAGTTGTTGTCTGTGCACCACACAATGAATACATCAAACATTTGGTTCTTCTTCCTTCAAGCGAGCAACAAATCCAAAACAGTGACCTACCACTGATGGTGCTTCATCGGTAGTGCATGCAACACTGTTATTCAAAAGAACATTATTATAGTTAATGATGAATGGAAACTTTAGAGAGTTTCCTACTAGTTGTTGTCTGTGCACCACACAATGAATACATCAAACATTTGGTTCTTCTTCCTTCAAGCGAGCAACAAATCCAAAACAGTGACCTACCACTGATGGTGCTTCATCGGTAGTGCATGCAACACTGTTATTCAAAAGAACATTATTATAGTTAATGATGAATGGAAACTTTAGAGAGTTTCCTACTAGTTGTTGTCTGTGCACCACACAATGAATACATCAAACATTTGGTTCTTCTTCCTTCAAGCGAGCAACAAATCCAAAACAGTGACCTACCACTGACGGTGCTTCATCGGTAGTGCATGCAACACTGTTATTCAAAAGAACATTATTATAGTTAATGATGAATGGAAACTTTAGAGAGTTTCCTACTAGTTGTTGTCTGTGCACCACACAATGAATACATCAAACATTTGGTTCTTCTTCCTTCAAGCGAGCAACAAATCCAAAACAGTGACCTACCACTGATGGTGCTTCATCGGTAGTGCATGCAACACTGTTATTCAAAAGAACATTATTATAGTTAATGATGAATGGAAACTTTAGAGAGTTTCCTACTAGTTGTTGTCTGTGCACCACACAATGAATACATCAAACATTTGGTTCTTCTTCCTTCAAGCGAGCAACAAATCCAAAACAGTGACCTACCACTGATGGTGCTTCATCGGTAGTGCATGCAACACTGTTATTCAAAAGAACATTATTATAGTTAATGATGAATGGAAACTTTAGAGAGTTTCCTACTAGTTGTTGTCTGTGCACCACACAATGAATACATCAAACATTTGGTTCTTCTTCCTTCAAGCGAGCAACAAATCCAAAACAGTGACCTACCACTGATGGTGCTTCATCGGTAGTGCATGCAACACTGTTATTCAAAAGAACATTATTATAGTTAATGATGAATGGAAACTTTAGAGAGTTTCCTACTAGTTGTTGTCTGTGCACCACACAATGAATACATCAAACATTTGGTTCTTCTTCCTTCAAGCGAGCAACAAATCCAAAACAGTGACCTACCACTGATGGTGCTTCATCGGTAGTGCATGCAACACTGTTATTCAAAAGAACATTATTATAGTTAATGATGAATGGAAACTTTAGAGAGTTTCCTACTAGTTGTTGTCTGTGCACCACACAATGAATACATCAAACATTTGGTTCTTCTTCCTTCAAGCGAGCAACAAATCCAAAACAGTGACCTACCACTGATGGTGCTTCATCGGTAGTGCATGCAACACTGTTATTCAAAAGAACATTATTATAGTTAATGATGAATGGAAACTTTAGAGAGTTTCCTACTAGTTGTTGTCTGTGCACCACACAATGAATACATCAAACATTTGGTTCTTCTTCCTTCAAGCGAGCAACAAATCCAAAACAGTGACCTACCACTGATGGTGCTTCATCGGTAGTGCATGCAACACTGTTATTCAAAAGAACATTATTATAGTTAATGATGAATGGAAACTTTAGAGAGTTTCCTACTAGTTGTTGTCTGTGCACCACACAATGAATACATCAAACATTTGGTTCTTCTTCCTTCAAGCGAGCAACAAATCCAAAACAGTGACCTACCACTGACGGTGCTTCATCGGTAGTGCATGCAACACTGTTATTCAAAAGAACATTATTATAGTTAATGATGAATGGAAACTTTAGAGAGTTTCCTACTAGTTGTTGTCTGTGCACCACACAATGAATACATCAAACATTTGGTTCTTCTTCCTTCAAGCGAGCAACAAATCCAAAACAGTGACCTACCACTGATGGTGCTTCATCGGTAGTGCATGCAACACTGTTATTCAAAAGAACATTATTATAGTTAATGATGAATGGAAACTTTAGAGAGTTTCCTACTAGTTGTTGTCTGTGCACCACACAATGAATACATCAAACATTTGGTTCTTCTTCCTTCAAGCGAGCAACAAATCCAAAACAGTGACCTACCACTGATGGTGCTTCATCGGTAGTGCATGCAACACTGTTATTCAAAAGAACATTATTATAGTTAATGATGAATGGAAACTTTAGAGAGTTTCCTACTAGTTGTTGTCTGTGCACCACACAATGAATACATCAAACATTTGGTTCTTCTTCCTTCAAGCGAGCAACAAATCCAAAACAGTGACCTACCACTGATGGTGCTTCATCGGTAGTGCATGCAACACTGTTATTCAAAAGAACATTATTATAGTTAATGATGAATGGAAACTTTAGAGAGTTTCCTACTAGTTGTTGTCTGTGCACCACACAATGAATACATCAAACATTTGGTTCTTCTTCCTTCAAGCGAGCAACAAATCCAAAACAGTGACCTACCACTGATGGTGCTTCATCGGTAGTGCATGCAACACTGTTATTCAAAAGAACATTATTATAGTTAATGATGAATGGAAACTTTAGAGAGTTTCCTACTAGTTGTTGTCTGTGCACCACACAATGAATACATCAAACATTTGGTTCTTCTTCCTTCAAGCGAGCAACAAATCCAAAACAGTGACCTACCACTGATGGTGCTTCATCGGTAGTGCATGCAACACTGTTATTCAAAAGAACATTATTATAGTTAATGATGAATGGAAACTTTAGAGAGTTTCCTACTAGTTGTTGTCTGTGCACCACACAATGAATACATCAAACATTTGGTTCTTCTTCCTTCAAGCGAGCAACAAATCCAAAACAGTGACCTACCACTGATGGTGCTTCATCGGTAGTGCATGCAACACTGTTATTCAAAAGAACATTATTATAGTTAATGATGAATGGAAACTTTAGAGAGTTTCCTACTAGTTGTTGTCTGTGCACCACACAATGAATACATCAAACATTTGGTTCTTCTTCCTTCAAGCGAGCAACAAATCCAAAACAGTGACCTACCACTGATGGTGCTTCATCGGTAGTGCATGCAACACTGTTATTCAAAAGAACATTATTATAGTTAATGATGAATGGAAACTTTAGAGAGTTTCCTACTAGTTGTTGTCTGTGCACCACACAATGAATACATCAAACATTTGGTTCTTCTTCCTTCAAGCGAGCAACAAATCCAAAACAGTGACCTACCACTGACGGTGCTTCATCGGTAGTGCATGCAACACTGTTATTCAAAAGAACATTATTATAGTTAATGATGAATGGAAACTTTAGAGAGTTTCCTACTAGTTGTTGTCTGTGCACCACACAATGAATACATCAAACATTTGGTTCTTCTTCCTTCAAGCGAGCAACAAATCCAAAACAGTGACCTACCACTGACGGTGCTTCATCGGTAGTGCATGCAACACTGTTATTCAAAAGAACATTATTATAGTTAATGATGAATGGAAACTTTAGAGAGTTTCCTACTAGTTGTTGTCTGTGCACCACACAATGAATACATCAAACATTTGGTTCTTCTTCCTTCAAGCGAGCAACAAATCCAAAACAGTGACCTACCACTGACGGTGCTTCATCGGTAGTGCATGCAACACTGTTATTCAAAAGAACATTATTATAGTTAATGATGAATGGAAACTTTAGAGAGTTTCCTACTAGTTGTTGTCTGTGCACCACACAATGAATACATCAAACATTTGGTTCTTCTTCCTTCAAGCGAGCAACAAATCCAAAACAGTGACCTACCACTGATGGTGCTTCATCGGTAGTGCATGCAACACTGTTATTCAAAAGAACATTATTATAGTTAATGATGAATGGAAACTTTAGAGAGTTTCCTACTAGTTGTTGTCTGTGCACCACACAATGAATACATCAAACATTTGGTTCTTCTTCCTTCAAGCGAGCAACAAATCCAAAACAGTGACCTACCACTGATGGTGCTTCATCGGTAGTGCATGCAACACTGTTATTCAAAAGAACATTATTATAGTTAATGATGAATGGAAACTTTAGAGAGTTTCCTACTAGTTGTTGTCTGTGCACCACACAATGAATACATCAAACATTTGGTTCTTCTTCCTTCAAGCGAGCAACAAATCCAAAACAGTGACCTACCACTGACGGTGCTTCATCGGTAGTGCATGCAACACTGTTATTCAAAAGAACATTATTATAGTTAATGATGAATGGAAACTTTAGAGAGTTTCCTACTAGTTGTTGTCTGTGCACCACACAATGAATA
Source organism: Caerostris darwini (assembly GCA_021605075.1). Classification (NCBI taxonomy): domain Eukaryota; kingdom Metazoa; phylum Arthropoda; class Arachnida; order Araneae; family Araneidae; genus Caerostris; species Caerostris darwini. Next base: position 873,905 of record BPLQ01001741.1, on the reverse strand, counting down.
CATCAAACATTTGGTTCTTCTTCCTTCAAGCGAGCAACAAATCCAAAACAGTGACCTACCACTGATGGTGCTTCATCGGTAGTGCATGCAACACTGTTATTCAAAAGAACATTATTATAGTTAATGATGAATGGAAACTTTAGAGAGTTTCCTACTAGTTGTTGTCTGTGCACCACACAATGAATACATCAAACATTTGGTTCTTCTTCCTTCAAGCGAGCAACAAATCCAAAACAGTGACCTACCACTGATGGTGCTTCATCGGTAGTGCATGCAACACTGTTATTCAAAAGAACATTATTATAGTTAATGATGAATGGAAACTTTAGAGAGTTTCCTACTAGTTGTTGTCTGTGCACCACACAATGAATACATCAAACATTTGGTTCTTCTTCCTTCAAGCGAGCAACAAATCCAAAACAGTGACCTACCACTGATGGTGCTTCATCGGTAGTGCATGCAACACTGTTATTCAAAAGAACATTATTATAGTTAATGATGAATGGAAACTTTAGAGAGTTTCCTACTAGTTGTTGTCTGTGCACCACACAATGAATACATCAAACATTTGGTTCTTCTTCCTTCAAGCGAGCAACAAATCCAAAACAGTGACCTACCACTGACGGTGCTTCATCGGTAGTGCATGCAACACTGTTATTCAAAAGAACATTATTATAGTTAATGATGAATGGAAACTTTAGAGAGTTTCCTACTAGTTGTTGTCTGTGCACCACACAATGAATACATCAAACATTTGGTTCTTCTTCCTTCAAGCGAGCAACAAATCCAAAACAGTGACCTACCACTGACGGTGCTTCATCGGTAGTGCATGCAACACTGTTATTCAAAAGAACATTATTATAGTTAATGATGAATGGAAACTTTAGAGAGTTTCCTACTAGTTGTTGTCTGTGCACCACACAATGAATACATCAAACATTTGGTTCTTCTTCCTTCAAGCGAGCAACAAATCCAAAACAGTGACCTACCACTGATGGTGCTTCATCGGTAGTGCATGCAACACTGTTATTCAAAAGAACATTATTATAGTTAATGATGAATGGAAACTTTAGAGAGTTTCCTACTAGTTGTTGTCTGTGCACCACACAATGAATACATCAAACATTTGGTTCTTCTTCCTTCAAGCGAGCAACAAATCCAAAACAGTGACCTACCACTGACGGTGCTTCATCGGTAGTGCATGCAACACTGTTATTCAAAAGAACATTATTATAGTTAATGATGAATGGAAACTTTAGAGAGTTTCCTACTAGTTGTTGTCTGTGCACCACACAATGAATACATCAAACATTTGGTTCTTCTTCCTTCAAGCGAGCAACAAATCCAAAACAGTGACCCACCACTGACGGTGCTTCATCGGTAGTGCATGCAACACTGTTATTCAAAAGAACATTATTATAGTTAATGATGAATGGAAACTTTAGAGAGTTTCCTACTAGTTGTTGTCTGTGCACCACACAATGAATACATCAAACATTTGGTTCTTCTTCCTTCAAGCGAGCAACAAATCCAAAACAGTGACCTACCACTGACGGTGCTTCATCGGTAGTGCATGCAACACTGTTATTCAAAAGAACATTATTATAGTTAATGATGAATGGAAACTTTAGAGAGTTTCCTACTAGTTGTTGTCTGTGCACCACACAATGAATACATCAAACATTTGGTTCTTCTTCCTTCAAGCGAGCAACAAATCCAAAACAGTGACCTACCACTGACGGTGCTTCATCGGTAGTGCATGCAACACTGTTATTCAAAAGAACATTATTATAGTTAATGATGAATGGAAACTTTAGAGAGTTTCCTACTAGTTGTTGTCTGTGCACCACACAATGAATACATCAAACATTTGGTTCTTCTTCCTTCAAGCGAGCAACAAATCCAAAACAGTGACCTACCACTGATGGTGCTTCATCGGTAGTGCATGCAACACTGTTATTCAAAAGAACATTATTATAGTTAATGATGAATGGAAACTTTAGAGAGTTTCCTACTAGTTGTTGTCTGTGCACCACACAATGAATACATCAAACATTTGGTTCTTCTTCCTTCAAGCGAGCAACAAATCCAAAACAGTGACCTACCACTGACGGTGCTTCATCGGTAGTGCATGCAACACTGTTATTCAAAAGAACATTATTATAGTTAATGATGAATGGAAACTTTAGAGAGTTTCCTACTAGTTGTTGTCTGTGCACCACACAATGAATACATCAAACATTTGGTTCTTCTTCCTTCAAGCGAGCAACAAATCCAAAACAGTGACCTACCACTGATGGTGCTTCATCGGTAGTGCATGCAACACTGTTATTCAAAAGAACATTATTATAGTTAATGATGAATGGAAACTTTAGAGAGTTTCCTACTAGTTGTTGTCTGTGCACCACACAATGAATACATCAAACATTTGGTTCTTCTTCCTTCAAGCGAGCAACAAATCCAAAACAGTGACCTACCACTGATGGTGCTTCATCGGTAGTGCATGCAACACTGTTATTCAAAAGAACATTATTATAGTTAATGATGAATGGAAACTTTAGAGAGTTTCCTACTAGTTGTTTTCTGTGCACCACACAATGAATACATCAAACATTTGGTTCTTCTTCCTTCAAGCGAGCAACAAATCCAAAACAGTGACCCACCACTGATGGTGCTTCATCGGTAGTGCATGCAACACTGTTATTCAAAAGAACATTATTATAGTTAATGATGAATGGAAACTTTAGAGAGTTTCCTACTAGTTGTTTTCTGTGCACCACACAATGAATACATCAAACATTTGGTTCTTCTTCCTTCAAGCGAGCAACAAATCCAAAACAGTGACCTACCACTGATGGTGCTTCATCGGTAGTGCATGCAACACTGTTATTCAAAAGAACATTATTATAGTTAATGATGAATGGAAACTTTAGAGAGTTTCCTACTAGTTGTTGTCTGTGCACCACACAATGAATACATCAAACATTTGGTTCTTCTTCCTTCAAGCGAGCAACAAATCCAAAACAGTGACCTACCACTGACGGTGCTTCATCGGTAGTGCATGCAACACTGTTATTCAAAAGAACATTATTATAGTTAATGATGAATGGAAACTTTAGAGAGTTTCCTACTAGTTGTTGTCTGTGCACCACACAATGAATACATCAAACATTTGGTTCTTCTTCCTTCAAGCGAGCAACAAATCCAAAACAGTGACCCACCACTGACGGTGCTTCATCGGTAGTGCATGCAACACTGTTATTCAAAAGAACATTATTATAGTTAATGATGAATGGAAACTTTAGAGAGTTTCCTACTAGTTGTTGTCTGTGCACCACACAATGAATACATCAAACATTTGGTTCTTCTTCCTTCAAGCGAGCAACAAATCCAAAACAGTGACCCACCACTGACGGTGCTTCATCGGTAGTGCATGCAACACTGTTATTCAAAAGAACATTATTATAGTTAATGATGAATGGAAACTTTAGAGAGTTTCCTACTAGTTGTTGTCTGTGCACCACACAATGAATACATCAAACATTTGGTTCTTCTTCCTTCAAGCGAGCAACAAATCCAAAACAGTGACCCACCACTGACGGTGCTTCATCGGTAGTGCATGCAACACTGTTATTCAAAAGAACATTATTATAGTTAATGATGAATGGAAACTTTAGAGAGTTTCCTACTAGTTGTTGTCTGTGCACCACACAATGAATACATCAAACATTTGGTTCTTCTTCCTTCAAGCGAGCAACAAATCCAAAACAGTGACCTACCACTGACGGTGCTTCATCGGTAGTGCATGCAACACTGTTATTCAAAAAGAACATTATTATAGTTAATGATGAATGGAAACTTTAGAGAGTTTCCTACTAGTTGTTGTCTGTGCACCACACAATGAATACATCAAACATTTGGTTCTTCTTCCTTCAAGCGAGCAACAAATCCAAAACAGTGACCTACCACTGATGGTGCTTCATCGGTAGTGCATGCAACACTGTTATTCAAAAGAACATTATTATAGTTAATGATGAATGGAAACTTTAGAGAGTTTCCTACTAGTTGTTGTCTGTGCACCACACAATGAATACATCAAACATTTGGTTCTTCTTCCTTCAAGCGAGCAACAAATCCAAAACAGTGACCTACCACTGATGGTGCTTCATCGGTAGTGCATGCAACACTGTTATTCAAAAGAACATTATTATAGTTAATGATGAATGGAAACTTTAGAGAGTTTCCTACTAGTTGTTGTCTGTGCACCACACAATGAATACATCAAACATTTGGTTCTTCTTCCTTCAAGCGAGCAACAAATCCAAAACAGTGACCTACCACTGATGGTGCTTCATCGGTAGTGCATGCAACACTGTTATTCAAAAGAACATTATTATAGTTAATGATGAATGGAAACTTTAGAGAGTTTCCTACTAGTTGTTGTCTGTGCACCACACAATGAATACATCAAACATTTGGTTCTTCTTCCTTCAAGCGAGCAACAAATCCAAAACAGTGACCTACCACTGACGGTGCTTCATCGGTAGTGCATGCAACACTGTTATTCAAAAGAACATTATTATAGTTAATGATGAATGGAAACTTTAGAGAGTTTCCTACTAGTTGTTGTCTGTGCACCACACAATGAATACATCAAACATTTGGTTCTTCTTCCTTCAAGCGAGCAACAAATCCAAAACAGTGACCTACCACTGATGGTGCTTCATCGGTAGTGCATGCAACACTGTTATTCAAAAGAACATTATTATAGTTAATGATGAATGGAAACTTTAGAGAGTTTCCTACTAGTTGTTGTCTGTGCACCACACAATGAATACATCAAACATTTGGTTCTTCTTCCTTCAAGCGAGCAACAAATCCAAAACAGTGACCTACCACTGACGGTGCTTCATCGGTAGTGCATGCAACACTGTTATTCAAAAGAACATTATTATAGTTAATGATGAATGGAAACTTTAGAGAGTTTCCTACTAGTTGTTGTCTGTGCACCACACAATGAATACATCAAACATTTGGTTCTTCTTCCTTCAAGCGAGCAACAAATCCAAAACAGTGACCTACCACTGACGGTGCTTCATCGGTAGTGCATGCAACACTGTTATTCAAAAGAACATTATTATAGTTAATGATGAATGGAAACTTTAGAGAGTTTCCTACTAGTTGTTTTCTGTGCACCACACAATGAATACATCAAACATTTGGTTCTTCTTCCTTCAAGCGAGCAACAAATCCAAAACAGTGACCCACCACTGACGGGTGCTTCATCGGTAGTGCATGCAACACTGTTATTCAAAAGAACATTATTATAGTTAATGATGAATGGAAACTTTAGAGAGTTTCCTACTAGTTGTTGTCTGTGCACCACACAATGAATACATCAAACATTTGGTTCTTCTTCCTTCAAGCGAGCAACAAATCCAAAACAGTGACCCACCACTGACGGTGCTTCATCGGTAGTGCATGCAACACTGTTATTCAAAAGAACATTATTATAGTTAATGATGAATGGAAACTTTAGAGAGTTTCCTACTAGTTGTTGTCTGTGCACCACACAATGAATACATCAAACATTTGGTTCTTCTTCCTTCAAGCGAGCAACAAATCCAAAACAGTGACCTACCACTGACGGTGCTTCATCGGTAGTGCATGCAACACTGTTATTCAAAAGAACATTATTATAGTTAATGATGAATGGAAACTTTAGAGAGTTTCCTACTAGTTGTTGTCTGTGCACCACACAATGAATACATCAAACATTTGGTTCTTCTTCCTTCAAGCGAGCAACAAATCCAAAACAGTGACCCACCACTGACGGTGCTTCATCGGTAGTGCATGCAACACTGTTATTCAAAAGAACATTATTATAGTTAATGATGAATGGAAACTTTAGAGAGTTTCCTACTAGTTGTTGTCTGTGCACCACACAATGAATACATCAAACATTTGGTTCTTCTTCCTTCAAGCGAGCAACAAATCCAAAACAGTGACCTACCACTGATGGTGCTTCATCGGTAGTGCATGCAACACTGTTATTCAAAAGAACATTATTATAGTTAATGATGAATGGAAACTTTAGAGAGTTTCCTACTAGTTGTTGTCTGTGCACCACACAATGAATACATCAAACATTTGGTTCTTCTTCCTTCAAGCGAGCAACAAATCCAAAACAGTGACCTACCACTGATGGTGCTTCATCGGTAGTGCATGCAACACTGTTATTCAAAAGAACATTATTATAGTTAATGATGAATGGAAACTTTAGAGAGTTTCCTACTAGTTGTTGTCTGTGCACCACACAATGAATACATCAAACATTTGGTTCTTCTTCCTTCAAGCGAGCAACAAATCCAAAACAGTGACCTACCACTGATGGTGCTTCATCAGTAGTGCATTCAAAGGAATATTATTTGTATGATTTCACAGTATTGAATATAGATAATCCTCTTGTAATATCTGTAATGAGATTTATTGCGAATAGCATTTTTCATCTTCAAGTATGGTTTTCATCCAAATGCCATCAATAAAGCATTATTACCTGAATTGGTGGACTCGGCAATTCATAAATCTTCGCTTGTTGTTATGTTGTTTCTTAAATGCTGCAACGATCATTCAGCGATTTTGAAATTATTTATATATTTTCTGAAAATATTCAACGGGTTTGTCTTCATCATTTGGATGCTCTGTAGACAGATGCTCTCACAATCCACTTGATTTTATTGCCTCAGTGGATAATGTTTTATGACACATTAAACATATTCGATAATGTTTATTTACAATAGATTCTACGAAACCTATATTCAGATTGTCAAATAGTCATGAATGTATTTCTTTTTCTTTATTGAGACATGGACACATTATATTCTGTTTGTAACTGTAGGCAAGTGCTTATCCTAATTATGTACTGACCAGAGTTAAATTACTGATTATGAGCAATCTAATACTAAGCGGTGGTAAAGCCATTTAGTTTGTTTGTTGTTGTTTCTTATCCCACTTGGCTGGCCAAGCCCACGAGCCCATACGTAACCATGATTGAAGAGGAAGGAAGCAGTTTCTGTTGTGATGGAGCACCCGTAGGTAGAAGTCTGACTTTGGCTCCGTGATGCTCTTACAGTCATAGGAGACCGGGACCTACAGTTTAAAGTTGATTCTGAACCACTACAAACATCCATGGCACCTCCGGGAATCGAACCCGAAACCTGTGGCACCGAGCGCCAGAGCGCTAGACACTCCGCCATTCAGGTCCCAAATTTGTGAATGCCAACGGCACGCGGTGTTCCCAGGTGGTCACCCACCCAAGTACTGGCCGCGCCCAATGATGCTGATCTAACGAGAATCGTTATATTCAGCATGGTATGTCATTAAATATAAACACTAAAGAATTTTATGCAAATACTAATGAAAATATTTTTAAATAATGCTATGAGAATGTTTTAAGCAGTACTTAAAAAAAAATCCATTTAAACGTTTTTAAAAAGTTAATTAAATTAAAAAGAAAGTGCTTCAATATCAGTCTAAACTTCTACCGCCCACCTTGAAAACTGGAACGCCCACTATTGGGTTGACTTCCACTACTTTAAAGGGTTAAATATGGTTTACTACACCATGGCAGTTTTTTGTACATCTCAGTGTCTACTATTACATCTCAGTATAAATTATTACTGATTATTTACCTTATTTTTCAATAAGGTTGACCTTTCCCAATTAATAATTTCGCTGCTGCTCATGCGACGATGTGTTGGTAGTTTTTTCCCTCCAGTAGAAATGATTTTTTTCTCAGTAGGTGACTGCATATAATTTTTATAATAAATATGATTGAAAACGGATAATAAAACATGATTGAAAAAGGATAATAAAATAGGATTATGTGTATCATACTGATTACTACGTAATATTTAGGCCTTTCTGATAAAATATTTTGACTATGCGGCAACGCGTGATAAGCAAAGATAAAATGATTTCCCAAATGCCACATTACGCGCTGGCGCGCTATTTATAAAAATGAAACAAAATAATGAAAATAAGTGACAAAAGGCATTACTTTTGTATGATACTTTATCACTAACAAATATTTAATATAAATGAATTATTATAAGTTGGTTAGAGTGATATTATTACTGCAAACACCGGGGAGGAATAAATTCTTCATCGCTGTCATAATTAACGTCACTCGGTTACTCAAAAAAGCTGAGAAACAAATTCAATTGCAATTTAATCTTCTGCTAGAAGCTCATTAGATTTCATTTTTCGGGGCGGGAAGGATCTGCAGAACTATCGTTTACATTATTCACATTGCAATTTTTTTAAATAAATAATATAGTTATAGGTTCGAGTCCACATGCATTTACAATTAGCATCTAACCTTCACTCCACCCTTGTATCAGCAGATACATATCTAACATATTATACCTAACTTTATATAACTCATAACAAACTTTATAACTAATTATAATAACTGACCAACTTTTGTCTGGCGAATGTGTGATTAACAAGTAAGAAATCACTCCACTATCACGCACTGGATCGTGATTGGGTTTAAGTGTTAAGCTAGCGAGATCGACAGCTTAAGTGTTTATTTCCCATTGACCCTGCCTAATCCTCATCTATCCTCATCTACTTCAGGGTTTTGCAGCAATCAAATCTTCTACCATGGCACCATGCTTTCTAATCTGCTACCTCTTCATGCTGACTGATTTCTTCACTGCTTCACATGGATCGGGTATTCACTGGGAACGAGAGATAGAGACATAAAAATGACTTTCCTTTGTTAATTAGATTTTATTAATATTACTTTTCCTGTGTGTTGCAATTTTTGTCAGAGAAATTGTTTCTACTGCTACTACACCACACCACATCACTGTGCCTAGAGTTGAGTTTCCCCTTTACAATTTGGGAATGATGTGGGTGAGAAAAAGTCTAATCTTTCTAGAAGAGGGCTCTGTGACGCTCTACGATCCTATGAGACCGGGACCTACGGCTTAAAGTGGATTCCGAACCACTACAAACACCCATGACATCGCCGGGATATCGAACCCAAAACCTGTGGTACCGAGCGCCAGAGCAGAGAAATTGTTTCTCATGTTGATACTACTTTGGGTATGTATGCTTTATTTCGGAAGCAGCATTAATGTGAATCCATTTCCGCAGGTACCTGGCCACCTCCAAGTTCCAGCCCACCTACGCCAGGAGGGCCTTCCCCTGTTTCGACGAGCCCTCCTTCAAAGCCACCTTCTCAGTGTCACTGGTGCACGAGGAAGGTTATGTGGCTCTCTCCAACATGCCCGAACAGGTATGTCTTTTGCCAGATTGTCAATTGCTATCCTGTTTTCAAAATGGTCATTGTCAACTATACTACTGTGTCCAAAAAGTAAGACCAATTTTCAATTTAAAATTCCCAGGGCTTAGCCCTTTCTCTTTAGGTTGCTGGCTCTGTCCTTGACATCTGTGTGAAATTTCACGTCAAAATATTCATTAGTGTTTGAGTTACACTTGGCTTTGTGAAACGCTAAAACTGATTCTGAATGATTTGAATGAATTTCTGAAATGTCTGAATGAGTTGAGCAAAGAACTTGCATTCAATTTTGTTTGCGGAAACGTATAGAATGTTGCAGAAGGCATTCGGTGAGCATTCCTACACCGGAAAGAAATGTTTACAAGTGGTATAAACAGTTCAAGGAAGGCAGGGAACACGTTGAAGACGAAGAGCCCTCTGGTCGACCATCAACCTCAACAGTCGAAGGTCACGTCCAAAAAATTAAAGATTTGATGCTTGCAACCCGTCGATTTACAATTAGAGACCTTGCTGATGATGTTGGAATTTCAAAAGGATGGGTCCATTCCATTTTGGGCCTCAAAAGCGTCAAATTTCGATTGGTACCGAAAACACTGAATGCGCCAGCTCGCACTGCATTGATTCTTCGGGACTTTTACGCCAAAAATGTAACCCATATCGTTCCACAACCACCGTATTCACATCGTGCAACTTCTGGCTATTCCCTAAACTCAAAAGACCACTCCGGGGACACCGTTTTGAGTCGATTGAAGAGATTCAACGTGAATCGTCGCCTCTGTTTGAAGTCCATCCCTGCCGCTGACTTTTTAGCATGCATTGAGGATTGGAAAAAATGTTGACATATGTGCATTGTGTCCGGAAGGGATGACTTTGAAGGCGATGAAATAAATTTGGAAGAATAAATAAATAAATAGTTTTTGAAAAAGAAAATTGTTCTTACTTTTTGGGCACATTAGTATAAATAAACTCGCAGATGGTATAAGAGTACTATAAATCTAACTGCATATAATGCTGAACGTTATTGATTCTTACTTCATGTTACTAAACCTATGAATGAGAATTCTTTTTATGTAAAAACGAGTTCCATACATACCGCGAATCTATTCGTAGTTGATTTATGATCCCCGTGTATTCGAGCCTCGCAAATAAATTACGAATATTTCACTAGCTGATATGTGAACCTCGCAAGCAATCTGCAAATCTATATTTATAAGTGGTGTGCAAGCATGCTACGAATTTATTTGCTGTAGCGGTTTAGTTTGAGAATAAAGAGAAAAGTTAATTTAGGGATTTCTTCATTTTCTTGTTCAATGCCGCGATAGCTTAGTAATCCAGTTATTTTATAAGGCTACTGGCAGATTCTCAAACAATAGATGTTTTTTTTCTTTTTACGGGGTAGAATTGTCAACACTACGCCCAACTCTCTATAATCATATTAAACCGGGACCTGCGGTTGAAAGTGAATGCCGAACTCCTACAAACATTCATGGTACCATCGAGACTCGAATCCGAAACCTGTTGTACCGAGCACCAGACACTCGACTTTCAGGCTCATTTAGAAGTTTAGTAGAAGGAAAATAATTTTAACAGAAGTACAGTGGTGTGCAAAACTTTAGTATAACTTTTTTTTTTTGCCTTACTTAACTCAAGAGCATTATGAAAATTCGAATATATAGTATTATTTTATTAGGTAAATAAAAATAAAAATATACCAAATCAAAAATATACGGACCGATATAATATGACGCTAGCCAGAAAAAGTCTATATAAAAAAAGCCAACTTTGAACAAATAGCTGTTTTTCAAAATAAATGGGACAAATCATGTGTCCAGCTTTTATAGTCTTGGAATTTACTATTATTGAATAATAAGCGAGTGGCCCTCTTTTTGATGGCGTCTAGACATAGTAAAATTTGTTATTGTTTTGTGGCAAGTTGCATTTATTTACCTAGTTATACTAATAATCCATTGATCTTGCTTTTATTAGATGATCGTCACCACAACCTTTTCCTTAGAGGCTGTACCATTTTTTTCCCATCAGAAGAGATATAGCATATCTGTTTCCAGGGGAAAAGGATGTATATTCTTTAACAAGTGCATAATAACAATCTATCACTCAAATCTGACAGCAGATAAGCATTGTTGTAGATATTTATACTACATGCAATTAATGTTTTGTTCTAATGGAAACAACATGTCACTTAAATCTGACAGCAGATAATCAATGTCATGGATAATGGCACATCTTGAAATTAGCGATTATCTGTTCGACCTTCACAGGTCAAAACAATTAGAGATGGGATATGGACTACGTCATGAAATGCCGCATCATGATTAGTGATAGACCAGGGGCTGAGGAAGTGTCAACTCCAATAAGATCTGAAGGACGCTAACCCTTTCCTCTTGATGGATTTTCTTAAGGGGCGGTTTTTGAAAACGAGAGGGAAAGTCATCTGCGATGAGTCGACAGAAAGTTTTGTTTTCTCTTTTCCTGTAAAGTAACTGAACAGACCGGAGATTCTGTCTGTTTACAAAGTGAGCCCCTTATGCTTTCGTGTATCACGCCGGTCTAATTAAGGTCTGCCGCAGGTTTGCATTAGATTCGTCGTAGACACCAGAACTCTGAAAATCTCCGTTCTTAGAGGGAACTGCATTTGTGAATCAAATTTATATACACTCAAGAACCAAAACATTATGACCACCCCTACATTTTGCAATGAACTCGCCTGGATGACGTGGAAGGCACGTGATCAGGTGGAAGTGGTATTTAACTGCTGCTGGAGAGTCTGAAGAATCATTCTTTCACTTACTTCTGTGTGTGATGGGAAAGGCTGCGGATGTAAGCGACTTTGATAGAGGGCAGATTGTAATGGTCGAAGGCTCGGAACAAGTATTTCCGAAACTGCACGACTCGTGGGTTGTTCGCGATCTACAGTTGTTAGTACTTATGCAAAGTGGATGAATGACGGTGAAACCAGCAGTAGACGACACACGCGTGTGTGGACACGCGCGTGTGTGGTGTTGGACGTCCACACGCTATCAAAGAAAAAGGTCGTCGGAGACTGTCGCGCATGATGAAACAAAACCGGAGCCAGACAGTGGCTCAGCTGACAGCCCAATACAATGCAGGGCCAAGTAGAATAGTATCGTTGAATAATAGTATCGATATAATAGTATCGTTAGAATAGGGCGTTGTCCTGTTCCAACAGGACAACGCCCCTTGTCACAAGGCTAAAATTGTGTTGGAGTGGTTCCAGGAACATGATGCTGAATTCCAGTTAATGTCCTGGTCGCCTAACTCACCGGATCCCAATCCGATAGAACACATTTGGGATGTCCTGGGAAGGCAGCTCAGAGTTCAAAGACCACCCATTCGCAATATCTCGGATTTGCGTGACCGTTGCTTAAACATTTGGTACAATCTGTCTCCGGCCATCTACCAAGGACTTGTGGCATCCATGCCAAGGCGGGTTGAAGCTGCGTTGCGTGCCAAAGGTGGGCCAACTCGTTATTGACAGGTGGTCATAATGTTTTGGTTCTTGAGTGTACATATATATATATATATATATATATATATATCTGTGTTCCCATGAACATGAAAGTGGCACTCTTCTTGATATATGTCTAGTATAGGTCGAGGCGTTACAGCAGCTCCTATATTTAGGTGCTTACCTTATCCACCTATATAAGACTTCCCTAATAAATGAAACTACTCTATTGTAAATACAATTTCTCACTGTACTGTGCCCTTTCGTATGGTTAAATATCATTTTTAAGCATTTGAAGTGGCCGAAAGGGCTTTTTCCAGCCATACAATTAAGAGCCAACATCTAATAATGTCTATTATGTTAATTGCTACTAGCCAATTTTTTTAATTTCATGATTGCTTGCTACAAAATTGTATTCGTGAAGTTTTATATGCTATTTTATAAGTTATATTTATATTTAGTTAGTTTTCAAACATTCAAATATACTTATTTATATTTATATTGCTTTTACCTTAATGCTCGTTTTTACAACACATATATTTTTTTAAAAACATTTTAAACAGTAATATATTAAAAATATTATTTCATGCATCAATAAAATAAATAATATGAAAACTATCAATTAAGGTAAAGTGAAATATTTTTTTTCACATTTATGTGAAAATTTTGTAAACATATACTCCTGTGAACTTTCTAGGTGACAGAACTTTATTCCCAAGAAGATTCTCAACTCCTTGTGACCAGGTTTGAAAAATCCGTTCCCATGGTAACGTATCTTGTCTGCTTCATAGTCTGCGATTTCCAATTCCTGAGCACAACGACTTCATCTGGTAAACCGGTGAGAAAATTCTTTTTCGATCAAACAAATTATTTTCGAAAGTTAATTTTAAGACTAAAAAATAATAATTGAATAATAAATAATAAAATAATTTTAATACTAATTTTCGAAAGCTTTAATTGAAAAGTGCCTAAGGCAATTGTTTTAAAACTGTGATAAATAGATAAAAAATTGTGACTTAAAGTCATTTTAAACTGGTTTTACAAGATAAAAATTTAGTGAAACAGCTATAAAAGCAATCAGTAAAAAACGAAATGTTTTTGCAACTTTAATTAGCCTTGCAATCGGTCAAAGGTGACTAATCAGTATTAAAACAATCTTTTTTAAGATAAAACAATGACTAATCCTTTCAAGACAATAATATGAAGCAGCTGATTAGCTTCTAAACTGTTAATATGAAAGAATTATCCTGTTTATGAGTATTGTATATTTAAAAATTAACATGGAAAATAATGACCGATGCATGACCGTAAAGATGACAAGTGGACATTTTCATAGCATTTTAGCGTATTGCCATTTTGCCTATGTGAATCAGTTATTAAGATACAGCATGAAACTTATAGAATATATATTTTTTTTAAATTTCAAATGGCAAGAAAAAAGTGACAAAGTCTTACGAGATCAAAATAGTGTAAAACACACACAAGAGAAAAGAAAACAATACGAGAAAAAAGTCAATATTTCATCATCAAAGTTCTAGTATTCAATAACTTTTCATCTCGGAGTCCCCAAGCAAGGCCAGGCGTCCTGTTATATGGTGCCTGTCCATGGTCTCGTTTTCCCCATAGAGCGAGCAATTTGGGCAGTCAAAAATGCTAATGCGGTGCAGATGGGTGGGTGTGGTGCAGAGTTGTAAGTATTTGGCTGTTGGGCCAATTCGTTGTTGGTTTTGATTCGTGTGCTCTTCTTAGCCAGCAAATTTGCCTAATCATTACCTAAAATGTCACATTGTCCAGGGATCCACTGGCGGACGATTTGTCGCCCCTCTACCATCAATCTTTCAAGAAGAGTTCCATATTCTAAGATATTCTTAGAGGATCGTGCTTAATATGAATCGATAGCTTGTATGACAGACCTTGATTCCGACAAAAAAAAATCACCATGTAAAGGTGTCTGAGGATAAGTTGCTGCAGAGCCACATAGATAGCCATTACTTCTTAATCGAAGGCGCTTTTTTTTTTTTTTTCTAACAGGAATTGCAGAAAATATGAAAAGAACCACTGAAAACTCAATGAATTTGCAAAGTGGTATCATTGGATTTAAGAGACAGAATGTCTTTGAAACAAAATTGCATGAGTATTTATTGAAGAGGGTTAAAATCCTTTTGTAAACTGAGGGTTTGTAAACTGAAATCCTGCTAGCTTAGATCTAAGATTCCTTATTCTACTATTGTTTGATGTGTGTTGATGAAGAAGTTGTGTTACACGTTATACATTCGCGTCATTTTCAAGCAATGAAGCCTTTTCGAACTTAAAATATATGAGAAAAAAACCAGTTTTGTTGTTTTGGAAACTATTTCCTTTGACGCATGAAAATGATTTGGCAGGAACTTTTGAACATCGCACACGATACGCATGATTAAAAGAAGGCTTATCGAAACTTTATATATAAAAAAAAAACCTTTGTAAATCGCCTTTTTCATTCTTGTATTTCGAATTCAGATGAATTTTTCTGAATAAATCTTATATTTATGACAGCAAGACGTGGAAAAAAGCGAGTCTTAGTCTAGTTTGCTGCCCGATTTTCGCGTAGATTGTTAGTCTTTGGTCTTTCGAAATAATCTACCACCCATGAAAAAATTGGTATTTCTATCGTTTCAAGGATATCAGAAATGCTTAATTCTACTTAAATATCGATTTTTAAGACAGCAAGACGTGGACAAAAACGACTCTTGGTCTAGTTTGCTGGTCGATTCTTATCTAGATCGTTGCTCTTTGGTCTTTCGAAATAATCTATCACAGATGGAAAAATGGTATTTCCATCATTTCAAAGATATCAGAAATGCTTAATTCTACTTAAATATTAATATTGAAAAATGTTCTATTTTCTATGATACATATGCTTCAGTAATTAATTAAAGCGGAAGAAGTTTGAACATCATTTTACAATTTCCATTTCCAAGTGCATTTAGTAGCTGACAAATTTAAAAGTTAAAGCTGGCTCAAATTTCAATGTGAACGTGCTAACGAGAAATGTTTGAATAGACTATTATTATATTTCTTATTATGAAGATAATTAAAACTATTTTATAGGATCTACCCAATCCTGAACTATAAAAAAATTGTCTTCATCAGACTTGTACTCCTGAAAAAGTATCCATGGCTGTTTGTATTTTTAAATACGGGTTGTTACTAGTACAATAGAAATACAATTTCCAGAAACTTGGAGCCAAATAAAAATTTAGAAACACAACTTTATCTTCATGGAAAAGTTTATAAAATTTTTAAACCTTATTTTTCGGAACCCTATTTCTTCTTTTAAGATTTTTTTCATATCTTATCAAATTTTACAGCTCAAATTTTAATGATATATATATCTTATCCTGAAGGTTCTTAACACGAGGAATTTATCAGTTTTATCAGAATTTCTTTCCTTTAACGGAATTAGATGCGGTGAAACATTGAAGTGTAAAAACAAGACCTTGAGAATTTTTTTTTTTTAATTTTTTCTGTTTAAATACATAAAAATGTCACTGCAGCTACCTTATTTTACACTTTTAAAGTTAATAGTTTCTAAGAAAAGATGCATAAAGATAATGGATTTAAGATACTGGAAACAGGACATTTCTAGAAAGAGGATATTTAAATATTCTATGCATGCATTTCTTATTTCGCTTTAACATTCAAGCGCTGTTTGATTTAAGATGCAATTCAAATCATCGTATTCTTAATAATAAATTCTTTAAAATTAAACGTTGAGTTTAAACTTTCTGAAGTTTAATAAAATTATACTATTTTAGAATTTAAGAACTATTTTTAAACTAAACTAAATTTTCAAAATTTATTAAATCCAAATTTGAAATCCAATTTTAAAATGATCAAATCCGAATTTTAAATTTGTCAAATACAAATTTTAAATCCAATATTAAATAGATCAAATCCAAATTTTAAATCAATTAAAATTATAAAAAAGGTTGCTTGGACAGGATTATACACAGGATTTTGAAAGAAAATTAAAAATTTTTTTAACATGGTCAGATTTTCTCGGAATGCAGTGAGCCACAAAATTGAGTATACACCTCTAAAACTTTTAGACTTCTTCAAATTACAAATTAAATATTGATTTAAATACATAAATTTTTTTTATCCTAGATACTTTAACCTCTGCTTTACCATCCTATAATAACACAATTCTATAGTTAACTTATTTATAACGAAAAAAGTTAAGCGATTCGAAGAAAAGATAGAAAAACATGCCACAAAATTGAGTATACACTTCTTATATTTGTAAATTATGCCACCACTTTTTTTAGTTTCAAATTTTCTTTAAAGAGTTTCAGGAGTAGCTGCTGCTTATAACACATGCTATTTATTGCACTTCAACGCTTTTAAATAGTATTTTTTCTCATTAAAAATCATAAAATGAGCTCTCGTAGAGAAACTACTGAATCTGAGCGTTTATTGGTTGTAAAATGGTCGAAAGAGGGCAAATCTCTTCGAGAAATCGCTTTGTTGATTGGTGTAACTCATGGTTGTGTCCAAAAAATACTACAGAAGTATAAAAAAACTGCATCTGTGGCCAATATTCCTGGAAGAGGACGTAAAGAAATACTGAGTACTACAGCGAAGAGGAAGATCATTCACTCAGTAAAGAAAGATCCGAGGGTGAGTGCCCCTAAACTAGCTTTATCGATGTCCTCTACAATCAGGAAAAAGATCTCAGTTGAAACAATTCGACGTACCCTTCACCAATATGGGTTTCATGGCCGTACACCAATACGAAAGCCACTCATCAAGTCTGTGAATAGACAAAAGAGAGTGATTTTCGCCAAAGAACATCGTTTAAAGCTTATTTCTTTCTGGAACACTGTAATATTTTCTGATGAAAGTAAGTTTAATCTTTACGGAAGCGATGGACGATTTAAAATATGGAGAGAAGCTGGGAAAGCACTGGCACCTAAAAACACCATTAAGACAGTCAAGCTCGGAGGTGGATCTGTCCTCGTTTGGGGTTGTATGTCGGCTGGAGGAGTTGGAGAGCTTGTTTTTATTGATGGTATTATGGACAAACATGTATATTTGGGGATTTTAAATGATAACTTGAAAAAAAGTGCCAGTAAGTTGGGGCTTTGGTCAAGCTTCATATTCCAGCAGGACAACGACCCCAAGCGTACAGCGAAGATTGTGCAGTTATACTTGCTGTACCATTGCAAGAAGCAATTACACACTCCAGCCCAGTCTCCAGACCTAAACGTCATCGAAAATTTGTGGTCGCAATTAGAGAAAGCTGTACATGAGCACGAAATCACAACCAAGGAAGTTCTCAAGAAGGTTCTGAGAGAAGAATGGGCTAAAATTTCTGTTGAAACCACTAAAACACTAGTAGAATCTATGTCCATAAGATTACAAGCTGTAATTCAAGCAAAAAGTTATGCAAAAAACATTAATTTGTACGTTAAAAGGAAATTAATAAAGGTGTATACTTATTTTTGTGGTGGTGTTTTTCCTCTCTTCTCAGATCTTTTATTTTTTTTCGTAAAAAATAAATAAACGTAACAATTTTATAAGTATAGTACGGTAAAGCATAGACTAAAGTATATAAGGTAAAAAATTCAATCATCTTAAAGCAATATTTAATTTGTAATTGCAAAAAGTCTCTAAGTTTCTAAGGTTTATACTCAGTTTTGTGGCCCACTGTAAGTGAAAGTGAACTCGAAAAGCTGCATTAGAGGTTCTTATACAGTGCACCTCAGCTGTGGACATTTTAAATCATAGACCACATTTGCAGAACTAATTGACTACGGAAAGGAAACAGATTTCAAACATTAAAAAAAATTATTCTTAAACGCCAGGTTGCAAAGGCCTAAAGGGTTTAATATATTCAGCGCTATTAAAAAAAGATGAAATAAACACATTTTAAAATTTCTTCCAAATGTGACAAATCGTATTTGTCCAAAATATTTCTTTCGTCAAATATGTATTAATTTTGGACAACACTATATATAATTGTTATATGCAATCTAACAATTATTGAACGATCTTATTTAAAATAAAAACACCATTTCAACAAAACACTTTTTACTGGATCACAGTTTTTTCTTCTCTAAAATTAGAAATTGAATCGTTGGAATTAATCATTATATTTTGTCCAATAAGAGCCATAACTCAATGAAGTATCAAAATACAATCATTGCCATAAAAATTAGCTCACCGAGGAGTCGTTAACCTTTGGCATGATGGTTTTTGAACTTGACAGGAAGATTTTTGTCAAGTATATATGCAAATGATTAAAACTGTGGTGAGGTCATACTTTACCTAGGGTCAACAGAGGACACTAATATTCGTCTGCCCTAGCTCAAAAATAATAATCTTGAGATACTCTGTATGAACATCTGCCATAGAGATAAACTTTATCATAAGAGAACGCTATAAATGCCAACTGCTACTATAAATGCCAAAGCAAAAACCAATTACTGTCAGAATTTGATAATGGAAAACTCCTTGGGATGATGGAAGCCATTTGTACCCTGTGAGTTACCCTCCACCCCGAGCATTTTGATGATGCGTAAGGACTGGCTTGGTTTGGTTTGTCGCTCTACGTTCCTTTTTTGCATATTTTAGACTAATTATACTGGGACCTACAACTTAACGCGGATTCCGAACCACTAACAAACATCCATTCCACCGCCATGATTCGAACCTGTAGCCTGATACGTAAGCAGGTTTTGTGAACTAGCGAACAAGAGTTTCGCACTCATTGTGCCCTGGTTGAGGTCACCCTCGGACGTCCAAAATCTGAGAGGACCATCTAGTCGTCCGATAAGCACGCACAGAACCAGTTTCAACATTATCCGACAGTTGCGAACAAGTAGAATAATCTGTACGGGTCCTGCGTATGTTCATTGGGAGGGGTTTGCTGGCTGCTAATAATTTGCTATTGCAAAGTGAATTGTGTGTACTGCTCCTGACAGCCGTCCACCCCAGTCCTTTCCTTTTGGATTGGCGCTTCGCTCGAGTTGTGATGGAGTGGAGACAATCTAACTTTAATATGAATTACGATTAATACATTGTGATACTGTTGCATCCGTTAACATGCTTGGAGGCTCAGTGATGAATGCTTCAATATTGCCTACTGGTTGACACTTCACTGGTGTGGTGTCTTAGATTGCTATTATATACGACACTCAATTCAGTCTTGTAATTATGTATGGCACCACAACACAGAGTTGTTAATTTATGGCATTTTTCAGTCACATGCATTTCCTTTCATGACAGACTTCCCAAGAGTCATTTTCCAACAGGATAGTGCTCGGTTACAGTCAGCAAGGGTGTCACAGAACTGACATCCCGATCTCCAGATAAACTCAGCAAGTTGGGAAGCGTAGGGGTTTATGTGAATCAGATGCACGCTTAAAACGATTGCTTAATGAGATATTATGCGATATCATAACAATGCTCTACCAAAGTGAACTTCTCATTCACTCCAGAGCTGTCCTAACTCTGGAATTGGTATTTCTTTGTGTTGTTTTTTTGCAATGAATGAACTTTCACCTTTCATTTTATAATCAATTACTTACATACATCAACGTTACAAAAATACATGCAATATTTCAATCGATTCTGACTGTTTTTTTGTTGTGTCATTGTTTATACCAATTAGTATATGTTTTAATTAACACTGAAATATTTGTATTTGTAGAAGGTTGTTGTAATCTAAGCCCTAAAGTAAAATGATGTATTGCTATTTTCTCTATTTCCATTGTCACCATTCAGCTATTATTTGAGCCTTCCATAATAAATAGGTGTATTGTTAGTTCTTGAGAATTTCTTTGAATTTTTATCATAATCTGGACATCAAATAGTTATTCCGCCAGTCTCGTGGTGAAATGGTAACAATCCCAATGTAATATAGGAATATGTAGGTTTGGATTTGCTTTCTGAATGCACTGTTATTTAAGAGAATGCTTATAGAATCAACGAGACCACACTTGAAACTAATGCAGGCCAGTGCCTCTCAGAAAACGCATCTTTTCCGATTGGAACAAATGAGGGATATCAGGCCTTCAGTGCTGAAAAAAAAAGCCGCCCTCTCCGTGCATTTGTATCAATATAGCAAATGTTCAATTTAAAGATACTTTCACACATGTCACTGCCTGTAATGGATGTTGTGTCTTAAAAGGTGAAAAAATAACACGTCGAATACAAAGAGTTGCTTTTTTGTGTTTCAGTTCCGAGTGTACACAGCACCCGACCAAGTGAACAAGACTGAGTATGCTCTCAATTTCGGCTCCAGAGTTTTGGAATATTTCGAAAAGTACTTCGGCATCGACTATCCCCTGCCCAAGCAAGGTAAGCTCTCTGTTGAAGAGGGTTTTTTTGGTATTGTTTATCTTCTAGAGGTGTCTAGTAATTGAAACGTCATCGCTATGTACTGTTTATCGTAAATAGATATTTCATGATCGATGTACCATACTATAGAATAGATGCATCACGATGCTCATAACATTGTATATTGATATTGTAACTTTATCAGAAATAAAAACCAACGTACTTTGTAATTTAATTCGTTGGAAGAAATGATTATTTTAGTATGCCTGAATTGTTATTTATGAGATGCACGTTTAAAGAAAGTGCACAAGAAAATATTGTTTCATCTTTTTTTGGGAGTGTGTACTAAACGCGAAAAATTTTTATCTTTAAAATTAATAAATTTTTCAGAAGGAAGAATGAGATTTCTGAAATGGCCTTATGCTCTTGCCATTTTATTATGTATTAATGAGATGCAGCTCTCTAAACTTTAAAGCTAATGAAGTTGAGAAATTGGTAAACTTTGAAAAGTTTTTTGAAAAAGCTCGTTGTCCTATAGTGCTAAATATTCATCCAAGTTTTAAATGATATAAAATTAAAGAAGCTCACCCAACTCATTAGTATGAATATTTAATTTTGCCATTAATCTTTTGTAAAAATTATAGTCAAATATATTTCGAAAAATTGAATTTTTTTTTTTGATTTATTATTACCAAATGTTTTATTTCGTATTTTAATTTATATATTCCCAATATACACTTAGTCACAAAAGTAAGTATGCAGAGTGTATGTGATGATGTCCTATGAAAAAAAACAGATCTACAATATTAGAGTTTTCAAATTAACGGTTTATTTTGATTACAGCAAAATCGAGCTTAATAACAAAATGAAAAGTAATTAAAAATACAAATATTTAATTAGCAAGATGAGCTTAACTTAAAATAGGATGTAATTTACATCATAAAAGTAAGTATGCAAACAAAAAAAAAAGACATTAATATTGCAAATTTTACAATTTTTCAAAAAAATTAGTAATTTGTTGGATAGCCTTTGGCCTTTATAACAGCTCTCAATCTAGATGGCACTGAGTTTACTAAATTTTGAGTGACAGAAGATGCTATTTTCTGCCACTCCTCCAAAAGGGATTTTTTTAGATCATTCTTAGTTTTGATCTCTTGCTTTCTAATTTGGCGATCGAAATAATCCCACAAGTGTTCAATGGGATTAAGATCAGGTGACTGCGGTGGGGTTTTTAGCTGTTTTCGCACGTGATATAGCAGCCATTCCCGAACAACCCGAGCAGTATGTTTGGGATCATTATCTTGTTGGAAAGTGAAGAATCCATCGAGTCCCAATTTAGAAGCACTTTGGCTTAGATTATTCTTTAAGATATTCAAATAGCTATATTGATTGATTATTCCGTCAATTATAACTAAACTTCCTACTCCAGTTGCTGCCATGCAACCCAAAACCATAATCGAACCACCACCTTGTTTTACAGTTCCTCTCATGCTCTTTGGTTCTAGAGCTGCATTTGCTTTCCTCCAAACTTTTTGGTGTCCATCTGACCCGTGGATGTTAAATTTACTTTCATCCGAAAAAATCACGGAATTCCAAAAATTTGTGTCCTGCTTTACATTTTCTTTTGCAAAATCTATTCTCTTTTGGCGATTCACTTTGCTAACAAATGGTTTTCTTCGCATATTACAACTATGGTATCCTGCCTTCCGTAACACACAGCGAATTGTTTCAGGATTGCATGACTTGGTAAAATTGTTTTTCACATCAGTTGTCAATTTTGGTGCGCTAATCGTCGGATTTTTTTTCACCTTTCCAATAATAATTCGCCTTTCTCGATCTATTAAAATGGGCGGTCGTCCTGTCCTTGGCTTGCTTAGAGTATTTCCTTCAGCTAGGAACTTTTCTGTGATTTTTTGCACAGTTGCAGGACTTTTGCCTATGATTTTAGCGATTTGTCTTTGGGACTTGTTTTCCTTATAGAGCTTCATAATTGTATCCTTCAGATCTTTTGATAATTCTTTTCCACGTGGAGCCATTGGTGAATTGTTGATGTACTTAAAGCTCAAACTTACAAGCTTTGTAGCAGAACTTCTAAACTTATCACTGAAATACGAAAAATCACTCGAGAAGATTCATTCAGCCTATTTAAAAGTCAAAAATTCAGAGTGCATATATACTTTTGTGATTTAAATTTCTACTGGTAGTTAACAAAATTACTCTTAAAGTTTTTTAAAATATAATGATTTGGTTTATTTTTCATTACTTTATGACTTGAATCAGAAGCTATAAATAACACTCTCCAAAATAATATTTTTCTTATATTTATTTGAGAACTAGAGCTTTTTCACTTAAGCTATGAGTTGCATACTTACTTTTGTGATTAAGTGTATATAGTTTGGAGCTCATGGTAAAGGTGTCACTAAGGGGAAAGATTTGGAAAGCTCTGGTCAAAATTACTTCTGGCAATGGGTCTTTTGAGCAGTTTCTGTAATTTTGTCCATATATTCTTTTACTTCTATCAATAAAACATATTAGCACCTTTGTCTTTCTTGTGTTTCTGCATTTCATGAGACAATCCATACCACCCGGCAGCTCACTGTTAGCGTTTTAATGATGCATTGTATAACGAAAATTGCAGGTTTCGATGTTTCTATCACTGCTTAAAACTTTGCCCCAATCATTCTCCATGCTGCTCAATTCTGGCACAAAGTTATTGGGGGGAAAGTTTGCAAAAGCGTAATTTAGTTATGTGATTCTTTGCTAACTGAGTTTGTTTTCACAGACATGGTGGCCATCCCTGACTTCGCTTCGGGAGCCATGGAGCACTGGGGGGTGATCACCTTCCGCGAAACCAACCTGCTCTACGACCCCCACAACTCCAGCCCCCAGAACCTCCAGAGAATCTCCTCGGTCATCTCGCACGAGATGACGCACATGGTGAGTCTTCTTATTGTCGCCCTCTTTTTAAAATGCTGTTCCTTTTTATTTTCAAACCATCTTTAAAAAACTGCTGTTGTTTCTCCTTGTTTTCTTTCATTATTAAATTAAATGTAATTTTTGGTCGTCATGTTTGTTTACTTTATTATTATTTTCTGAATAATAAAGGAATAGCAGTTCTTATACAAATTTAAAATATTTATATATTTTTTTTGTACATTGGTGGGCTTGATATTCAGGTATATCACATACAAACCATCAACAGGCAGGAAAGATGTTACCTCCAGGAAGTATTTTATGTGTATCGCTACGTATATGCCTATCATATAGAAAAAACTTGGAAAACTACCACTAGAAAGCCTATCTGTCAATGCAAATCACTTACACATCGATTTCGAGTACACTCTTTTCTGAAAATAATCACTGGTAATGTGATGCTTGGTAATTACATATAACTTCTGAGCTATAGTAATGTAGCCAACTCGTGGCTCAAAAAAATGAACTTTATTACTTTCAACTAATCAAACGAATTTTGGAGACAGCGTTAAATAACTTTACAAGCCTTTAATGTCTCTTTTCAAAAAGTATCAATTATTTAAATAGCAGGAGATATCACTTAAATCGATGGTCCTGATCGTGAGAATTATAAGAATTGTAAAAATAAACAATGTTTTTTTCAAGTCCTTCAGAAATATTTACTTTTTAATTGGATCTATCTAAAGTAAATATAACAAAAGCAGAGTGTTGTGAAAGAAAATTAAAAAAATAAATAAAATTTCTTACGCATCAGGAGAAGATGTCGTTTTCCAATATTGGCCATTTTGACCTTATTTTTCATTACAGCCAAAGATTTGTAGCAAGTACAGCGTGACTCATTTTGCATCTTGGGAGGGAGAATGGCACACTGTAATAAAAGAGAAAAAGATTATATAGCGTACAAAAGAAAAAAAACAAATAAACAAAAACCCCATAGCAGCATTAGGCATTTTCATTTGCTACACGAATCAGCAACTAGATGCTTATCATCATTCAAAAAATTACAATTGAAACATTGTTGGAAAGAAGATTTTGGCTTTAAAACAAATAATGATAAACTTTTTTTACCATTAATTAATGCAAATGCGATATTATTTATGATACATTTTTATTTACAATTCTGTGTGTTAATCTTTTTTTCGCTCAGCCAGATATTTTGTGTTGGATTTTAATAGATTTTTTGGATGCATTCATTTCATAACAGAAAAGTCCATGTTTTAAATAGTTAAATTTTAAATTGATATAATTAATATAGTTTTTAATTAACAAGATTACAATTTCGTTGTTAAATGTTTCTTACATGTGTTAAAGGTTTTGTTAAATGTAAAATGTTAATTTTTAATATTTCGTTAAACGTAAATTGCTAATGTTAAATATTTTGTTAAATGGTAAATATAAATTGTTAACTGTTTATCATAAGGTCTTGGGCAAATTTATGATTATTATTCAACTTCTCATATAGCTTGGTAATAATTTTTAGAATGAGCGGATGGATCTCCAAATGGTCATTAAAATGCTCTAGGGCGAATGCTGCTCATTGATTGACTTATTCAGGGAAATTTAATTACAATTGAATAGCCGCTTTTCATACGTTTTTGTTTGTTTGTTTGTTTTAGAGGATGGAAATTTTAAAATTACTTTGATGTTCTCTCTTTTTCCAGTGGTTCGGCAACCTGGTGACCATGGACTGGTGGGATGACCTGTGGCTGAACGAGGGGTTTGCGAGCTACGTGGAGTACAAAGGGGTGGACGAGCAACACCCTCAATGGGACACGGTGAGTAAGCAGCCAATTTTTGTCTTAGCATACAAATAAATTGCCTTTTTACCAGAAATGCTATTTAGTATGTTTCCAGTAGGATATGCGTACTTAACCTTGTACTTCATCTGCCTCGCATTCGTTCAATCTTCTACGTTTTTTTTTTTTTAGATGACCAAGATGCAATGTCAAATTAAAATGCAAATTCTCCTCCCTTTTATTGAATGAATAATCTTAATTTCAAATATTGTATTGTTCTAAATTCATAATGCCAGCGACAGTGGAAACGCTCTTCACGAGGCAACAATTATTACAATGCAGCTCCAGACCATCGTATTAACCGAGCTAAAGTTTATTCAAGTTCCCCCCACAACTCAGATTATCAGCATCAGATTGCATAAATATATTTAAAAAAATGTTTATTTATTATAATTTTTAATAATATCGCTATTAATTTGTCATGTAAATATGTCATGGTTTTTTTTTTTTTTTTTTTTTTTTAGTTTTGATAAGTTTCCTGTACACCACGTAGTTTCCTGTGACCATGAAAATAAATAATATAATAAAATATAATAGCGCATTCCAATATAATATCGTTATCCAATTATTATGAGAGCAAGTTTTTTTTTTGCCTTCGGAAGTTGGGGGCATTGATCTGAGTTCTCTTGTTATTATAAAGATAAGTACATAGTAAATTTAGCGTTATCTGGGGTGAAATACTGCACCCTTCTTTCGCTCCTCTTTCTGCACCATTCGAATTGAATATCAAAATTTTTGCACCTTGGTTTTACCCTCCTCCAGCATAAAGGAAGAATATTATGATCTGCAAATGTCTCGTGATCGCTCTTTGCATAGACATAGGATGCTCTCGGTGTGGCTCCACTTTGCCAGGTTTCGAACTCGGCTTCCCGAGCTCGGAAAACCCATCGCGCTGTCCAACCAGGCTGTTCCAGTACATTTTGTGCGAAAGTAATGCCCATGATTTCCGCGTTGTATGGACGAGTGCTACGCGGAGGTCCCATTTCGATTGGAAGGCAATTCTCGACAAGGCAAAACACAGCCCGCCCCGATGAACAGGATGAGGACGTTCCTCTGTGTGACCTTGAAAGTGATGGCTGTTTTCCGCATTGCCCTCCACCCTCATCCGCCCGCGCATCTCTTGCGCAATACGGTCGCGGTTTTTCTGAGAAAAGTGCGGTTTCCCCGCTCAATTTTCTCTTATTGCAGTATGCCAAAACACCCATTTTGCTTACTGCTGCTAATCGCACAGACCTGCATTATTTGTTTCTTTAATTTGTGTCATTTCTCTTAAATGATGCTCTCTTACGGTGGTCCTGATTCCGCTTCTATTCCGAGATGTTCTCTCTTCACCTGTCATTATTTGGCACATAGAGGCTTTTTATGTGACTCTCTTCGTCAAAAGTGTTTATTATTATTATTATTTTTAAATTATAATTATAATTTTATTTTGAAAGATTTTCAGATTTACATGAACGATTTATACAGGGAATATGATCCAACTTTAGATAAGTAAATAAACTAAATGTATTAAAAAATATTTTGTTCAGTATTTTTTAATATATATTGCAGACTAGACTATATAATGTGTGTCTTTGAATAATCATGCGCTAGTGTGGTGAATGTTCTCTTTAGTTTTTATTTTTACTATACTTATTCCCAGAAGCTTGCTCCATTTTAAAACTATGCTCAAAAAGTGGTTATTATACTATACACAGTCACATTAAAATGCATGAGCTTGGTTGGATTAGATTTTTTTTTTCTAATACAGCTAGCAAACACTTATATAGTTGTCTTCGATGCTTTAAGGCAAGCGCTGCACTGACGTTACTCACTTAGCATTACCCACGAGGTGCAAGTAACTTGAAGATAAGCTACGGACGCGAAGTAAAAATACCCCCTGAACGTTCTACGATCCTGTTAGACCGGGACTTACGATTTAAAATGAATTCCAAACCACTACAAGCATCCATGGCACCGCCGGGGACAACGAACTCGAAACCTGTGGTACCGAGCGCCAGAGCGCTAGCCACTCGGCCATCAAGCCTCTAGATTAAATATATTTGCCTGTAAACGTTTTTCACACAATACGTTTAGTTATTTAAGAATCAATACTTTGGATAGAAATATATTTAAGAAATGTAAAATAAAACTGCTTAACTCATTGATTTTGCGTTTGGTAACTGCAAAAAATTAAATTACATGCTAAAAAAATTAATAAGTTAATATAGTATTACACAGGGGCCTGATGGCCGAGTGACTAGCTCTCTGGTTCTCGGCACCATAGTTTTCGGAATCGAGTCCCGACGGTGCCATGGATACTTGTAGTGGTTCGGAATCTATTTTAAACGGTAGGCTTAAATGACTAATATGACTGCAGAGCGTTGGGCGTAGAGCTGACAATCTTGCTGGTAAAAAGAAAACATTCCATTGAAAAAGTGGTAAATTTCGAGGGTTCATGCGTGACTTAAGAAAAAATAAATATCTTCACATTGGTTGCATGCATTGAATTGGGTTTGATATGGGAGTTTGGGACGAAGGTTTGAATACATTGGTGGCCTGCGTTATAGTCATTGCTAATTCAAGCCAGGAGATGGATCATGATTGTGGCAGTCTACTAAGTAACTCGCATCAAAATTTAGACAGTCAAGTGGGAGTTTTGAGCTTTCAGTCCTGTTTAACAAAGTTCGAATGTACTTAAATGTCATTTCACTGTACAGCTGTCGCAGTTCGTCACGGAGGAACTGCAGCCGGTGATGAACCTCGACTCCACCCTGGGCTCACACCCCATCGTACAACCTGTGCTGCACCCGGACGAGATAACAGAGATCTTCGACGACATTTCGTATGGGAAGGTGAGTAGGATCATTTAAAATCATCTTATTTTGTAGAAATGAGATCGCTGATTTTTTGTAAGTGTAGACTTCTATGCAAAGTAAAATACATTACTTTACATGAAAGTCCATAACTATAATTTTTGAATAAGAATAATAACCATAAATTTTACCTTCATAAATAGAATTTAATTCAAATTTTGATCATAGATGGTAAATACAACCAAAGCAAACAGCAAAGAAAGCGCTTGTGCGTACAAGTATATCCTGAGATCAAGTGCAAGAAAGCAGAAACTCAACTGATAACAACTCAGTGTCTTTAAAAGGGCCAACTAAATAATCAATGAGTTTTGAGAGATTTTTTAAATTTATTCGTGGTGATCCAGTGGTCAATATTGAGCCTTTGTAGTGGTGATAACATTGTCGATAAGAACGTGTTTACAATGTTAATAAATTGTATATTTTCTAAAAGTGTTATTTTTGTGTGATGACATCATGTTCTGACTAATCTCATTATTGTATGTTTTTTATATAATTTTATATTTTATGTATTATTAATCCCCTTCTATCTAATATGGTTAAAAAAGCCATAAAGAGCAGAACCGTATCATCACTTTATAGTATGTCCAAGCCGGCATAATATTATACAGGGTATTAATATGGAGAGGCTATACTAGACATCAAGTACAGTAAAAAATGCCAAATAAACTCATATTAGTCGATGAAAATCGCAAAAGTACTTATGTAAGATCTTAACGGTGAGCAGAAACAATAATTACAATAATAACGTACAATAATAGTACAAAATACAAAAAGTACAATAATAATTACAAAATTATTTGATAGTATGATTACGGCATAGTTTAGATATACAAAAAGAACAACGAAATAGAAATAAGTACAAAAAGGTACAATAATTACAAAAGCATTTACTTTAATTGCATGATTAACAACATAACCTGCTGCACAGAGTACAATCCCAGAAAAGAGGTAAAAATTATGTAAAGGTGTCGCTGCGAACGTCATTGCATAGGCGGACAGCGACAGAGGACCTATTATTGGACATAATCATCGGACCGTTTTGTGATATATGCCTTAGTGACAACTGTTTGTGTTGTTTGATCCTTTAAGGTCTCCACAAGAGTCTCATAAACAAATGATTTAAGATAATGGTTTCACGAAAAAAATGAAATCCTAGGGATTGAGTTCCAAGGAGTGTGGAGACTCAGTAAAAGATCCAACTCATGCAATCCTCCTCATCATATGTAACAGGGAGGTATTTAATCACGGCAATGGAAAAGTGTGATGGTACGCCATCATGTATGAACCACATAATATGTTGCGAGGCGGTATGATCATCAATACATTCGCATGTTCCTCCATTAAGGTTTGGGATGCGTATTCAATGGCTTTTTTTGTCCTCTTGTTGACTATTACCACCCCTCTGAATTTGTTGCCACCTCAATGACATTTATACATTTTATTATAATTAAAAATACTTGCTTATTAGCAATTTAAAATCTCACATCAATGACTTTTTTGCTAATTTTCATTATTATAATAAATAATTACATGACAATAAACTTTCCATTTCATTGTTATTTGAAGATAACTTTATCTGAATTGCGTACAGTGTCTTGGCTAATCGGTACATATTAAGTTACGGTCTAATCTATGATGAAGTAGTAGATTGTAAAACATGTTCTCATATGATGAACTGTAATTTGCAAATAGAATTCTTTTTAATCGAAATACATTTCTTTGAAGGGAGCTTCTGTTCTTCGAATGCTGGAGTTTTTTGTCGGAGAGAACAACTTCAGGGCAGGAATTTCTGTAAGTAGCATGTTATTATTTATTTAATATATATATATTTCTTTGTATATCTTATTTACGTATAATATATAAATCTTCAGTATATCTTTCCCCTGCAACTAAAATCTTCGAATTTTCTTTGACATTTGTGTAGTTTCTAGAAACTCGAACATAATTCTTAGGGTGCATCTGTTAAAATTAAATGTTTTCATGCGCAATTGCTATGTTGAATTTATTTCTGTAACATTTGATACAGTTATTTATATAGCTAGTATGCAAAAAATATGCAATAGAACAATAAGATGCAGTTAAAAAAATATGCACGTAGACTAATGTACACAACTCTGAGAGGTAATAAAAATTCATAGCATCAAAGAATTTAACATTAAAGTAAATAGCAAAAGGTAAATGTAAATTACCATTCTGAATAACCAATTGGTAAATTTTGTATCATGAGTTTTTACATTTATACAAAAATGATTGATTAACTCTGTCCAAATGGACCAGATTCTTTTCTTAAGAATGCATACATTTTTATTAATTTATTAATTTTTATTTTCGATTTCAATCTCTTTGTGCTCCCTATAAATGTACAGAACTTCCTGAAGAAATATCAATTTAAGAACGCCAGGACTGAAAATCTGTGGTCTGAACTGTCGGCAACATGTGGACTCCAAGTAAGTGAATGCTATTATTCTTTGCCTCTTGTTGAACATAACATTACAAAACCGTCTGATAAGACATTTACAGCATTAAATAAATGCTGAATAACGTGGGACTTTCTATTCTGTTCTTGCCAAATTAATGGCTAAACGTTGCTGAAAAATAACCTAAAAATCTGATTCGTTTCATTTCTCTGTCATTTGATTAGTTTCATTTCTTCCTCTATTATCAGAGAAGTTTATCGAAGTTCGAATCGTCATTAGAAATCTGGTAAGATTAGTCTGCAAAAAAATAATGAGATCAATTGCTAACAGAATAAAAACACCGAGCACAGAGTGGAAAGACTCAATTGCAGTGATGGGCCGAATCAGTAAAATTCGCTTTAATACCACGAATTATTACATCAGTACGTATGATCCGAGTCAGTCATTCAAAGATAATTTTCATCCAATAATTTACTAAAAAAATCTGATGTATTAAATAAATTATTAGCTGTTATTCGGTTATGATTCGAATTGTTACATATGGCACTGGAAATATAGATTGGAAAAGTCAACGGGTTTTCGAGGCAAATTGTATACTGGTTGAACTCAAAAATGGCATTAGCACATATTTTATCGGAAATACGGATTCCTCTAATGGATGATAAATAAAGCTGCTGTATAGACATTTTTTTTAATGCTAATCATTCATTACGAATATTTCAAGAAAATTATTCGAGTGATAGTAATCATTGGAATGAATCGTAGAACTCATCATAAAACCTTCTGTCTCCGTTGGCTCTCCTAAAATGCCCGATGGAATTCTGTAATTGAGCTATGAAAGATAAATTTGGATGCGCGTGTAGCGATAAACTCATTACGTTAAATTCATGTTGAACATAATAAAAAAAAATTCTTCTGATTATACTTTAACAGCTGTTCAATGGATTGATGCCCCACGTTCAAGAGTTATTCTGCTCTTGTCAAGCTAATGGATAACTCGTGTTATTTTTAAATAAGGCAGTTTAATTTCAGTATCATGCTGTTTCATTATAAGGCGGCTGAAGTTGGTACCGATGTTTTTTCAAATTGAACTGTATTTTTATTTCAACGTTCAACCTGATGCATTCTCTCTTCTCGTAGGGCAACCGCAGTATCTCCAGCATCATGAAGACGTGGACAGAACAGATGGGTTTCCCGTATGTCACTGTTTTGAGGAATGGCGCGAACTTCACCGCTCGCCAGGACAGATTTCTCAAAAGCGTCGTTCCTGCCAACGCCTCGTCCCCCAGGTACGTTCCCTATTCTTATTGAAAAGCAATTTTTTTTATCTGCTAAAGTATTCAAAAAATTTACATTGTGTTATTTTGTGTGTGTGTCGAACACTTTGCCAAGCACGTCAACATGCTTCGTATAAACTGCTTAATTGTTGGGTGAAGCGTACTAGTTTTCACTCCTATACAAGATGCAAATGTCTGCTGGAAATCAATATACCTACCTTCACCACCCGCCTGTGGACTGTTAAACAAAACTAAATACAATTACCAGAAAAAGAATGCACACATTATATATATTTTTATATTTAAAAATTTGTAGAAAATTCCAAAAGTAAAGATACAATAGTGGAGGGATTTTTTAAACATAACCGATGTTTAAAATATAGTTGTAAAACTAATGAAATGAAGTTCGTTAAAAAAAATTGGTATCTCTAAGTAAGTCTCCCACCACACACAAAAGAACCGTACGAAACAAAAAAAAATAAGTTGGTTGAAGATCGAAGTGCATATCAGATATAGCGACAAAACATATTATGAAACCCATATGTAGTGTACCAGACAAACTCTGCAAAAGGAGAACAAATATGTTGAGGGTGGAAAAAAAAGGTGATTCGGAAAACATTACCGCAACAAGAATACAACCATTATAAGAACCAACAAAAAACATATTTGTAACATCAGAAAGTTAACTTTCCGTTGTTCACTGTGTTGTCAGCCATCTACTGCCAACCTTGCTCTACCTTTCTTGTCTCTTTCTACTAAGTTCAAACTTCAGAGTTCAAAGATTGCAGTTCAAAGTTCAAGCTTCGAGGATCCAACTCTCCGTCAAAGCATAATGTCATCACATAATCAACTTCATGTGTCGCTACTTGCTTATTGGATTAGCAAACAAATCATATAATAAAAAGTGTACTTTGTGTGAAACATTTTCATGAAAAAACTATTGTAGAATTTGTTTACTTTTTTTTTTCATAATTCATGCGTGTTTTGCAGGCATCTCTGGAGCATTCCTCTGAGTTACACGACGGGTGACGGAGGCGCAGACATTGTCTGGATCCACGATGAGAAAGAAGGTGAGGATATTCCTTCAGTTCATCTCTATTTATGGACTTTTCTTCGTTATCGTATTTTCATGTTGAAATTTAATTCTTAAAAAATGTGCTCACATGTTTTCCGGATAGTAAAATGAAATTAATGTAGCTAAATGAAAAAGAATATTATTGTTAAACGCCCAAATGCCCTTTATAATCCATGATATTAGGCCATCTTCTTCTGAAAGTGCAGATAACTAGCTAGATTGCTCCGACATTGCTTATCAATTTTTCTGCATGGCAGTCAGATATTTGCCCAACGAATATACACTTTTATCAAAAAGTATATAAAATAGTAGTATAATGCAAAAACAAACATTAAACGTTTCTAAAATTTTAGAACATGAAAATGTGATGTGAAATTTTCATTCGCAAATTGTAATTTTTTTTTTGTTTACAACATATTTTGTCTTAAATTTTTCAAGTATATTTATTTTGTGATGGAAAAGTCTGCTAATTCGAGTTGATGATGATCTATATTATTTATCGGATTATTGAAACTACTGTATTAAAAATGATCAATATTAAGAATTAAAACTGGATTAAATCTACTGTCTCGTGTGTTGCAGTGGACTTTGTCATAGATGTGAAGAATTCGTCATGGGCTAAGTTCAACGTGAACCAGACGGGATTCTACCTTGTCAACTATGAGAAGGAGGAGTGGCTCAGGCTATCCGACCTGCTCTTCACACAACACCAGGTATGATTTCTTGCAATGCGTGAATCAGTTTTTTAATAACAAACTTTTAGTTCATGAGATATATTACCAAATTAATAAACAAGGAAACGATCAGTCATCTCAAGAAACTGTCACAATTGAATATTTTTTTGCTCCTATTTATAAACAGCTTTAATTTCTCAGATATATTAAAATCTTTCTTAATTCATCCCAGAGTTTAGTCCAAAACTGCTTTACAGAAGCACTGTAGCAACTTGGACTTGCGATTACCGTAGCTCAACATCTCCTGACATATTTCCACCATATCTTTCCATCAATAACTGCTCATTTTACCTGCTTGTTCATGAAATTCAACTCACTCTTGCAATGAGTACAAGAAATGTCGACGAAAAGTGCGGACTAATCGTTCCTGGAAGAAGCTATATGTCTCATTAACTCTTATTCCGTCCTCCGTATGCTTGCTAGCATGTTCAACTTTAAAAAAATATATTCTTATTTGATGGTGGCAAAATTTGTACTCTTTAAAGTATTACTTTTTTTAAAAAAATGACAAAATTATCTTGAGCATTATCTTTGAGTACCAGTACAAAATAGTTACAGTAAAATCTTCAAGTCGATTCGATCTAGTGTAGAGACATAATTGCCCATACAATCCACTGTAGACATTATTCTATTACTGTCAAAGCATTAATATATTAAATTAGGGGCTCCGCTGGGCTTAGTAATGGTTTCCACGCAATGAGACACGGATTCATCATATCTACAAAATTAGACAGATGTTTTTTGGCACAAACATGGAAGTTTTGGTCATATTCATAATTACATAATTTCAGAATTGCGTAATTCATTGCATTTAATCAATATTCTTAATTCACAATTCATGTTTTGATTTAATTTTGATCATATTTGGTCGTATTCATAATTGTTAATGCTAGCTAAATTACAATAGCTTCGTTGTAAAGAAAAGGTTCAATGAACTTCTATTTTCAGCACAGTCAATATCTCTCCTCCTAAAGGTAAAATGGAATAAGTACTAATGAAGCATCACTAATTAGTCAGTAAATCAAATTAATCTTCCCTATTACAGCTTAAAGCTTTTTGCCCCCCCTCCTTGTAATGTGCTGGTGAGAAAATAGCTTTAGAATGAACTGGGAGGGTACTGATTATAAAACACTTGGTAATTTTTTAACTCCTTTATTTCAACTCATGTATGAATTTAATATAGTCACAAAAAGGGTCTGAATGGACGAGTGGCTAGCGCTCTGGCGCTCGGTACCACAGGTTCCGGGTTTGAGTCCCGGCGGTGCCATGGATGTTTGTAGTGGTTCGGAATCCACTTTAAACCGTAGGTCCCGGGTCTAATAGGATCATAGAGCGTTGCAGGGGTAGTGTTACTCCACTGCCGTAGGTTATTTTCAAGCTACACGAACCTTCTGGGTAGTGATGGTACTGGTGCTAAGTGAGTAACGTCTGTGCAGCGCTTGTCTTAAGGCATCCAATACAACTGTCTAAGTATTTGCCAGCTGCATTAGAACAAAATACAGTCACAAAAAATTACAGGTTTCGGGTTCTTTTCAAATACCAAGCACTTTAACCAAAACACTATCCCCATTAGAATGATAGATATGATGTAGAATCAGCGCTACTCAATTCGGTGCAGAGGCAGTGTTTCGAATAGAGTTTCCTTCCTCAAAAGTCCAATTTTAGACTACGGCAATGACTATCATACTTTTTGAAGCCATGGTGCACAAAAATCCTACAAATAATTGTATGTGCACTACATGCAAATTTCTGATAAATATGTTATAATTTCTTCTTTTAATGGTGGTGAGGATAGAAAATCCCAATTCACATAAATAGGATGTTGAAAGTTATAATAAAATGCTCAATGCTAGTTTCTCGGAAACCTTCTTTTAAGCACTACAGCTGTTTGGCAACTTTATTGTGAAGAAGAAGAAGAAGAAGAAAGTAAAAAGAAACTTGAAAGGCGAGTTGTTTGTAACGAAAGCTACATTTGAACAGGAAAACTGACAATATAATTGTAATTATGTTTATTTTTAATATCCTGACACATGTTTCTCTGAAATACCCTTTAAAAACCACTGGTCTACGGTTTTATCTCGCCAAGTTTCGCCATGGACATATTCGGTTCTGCTTTACTTGTCGGATTATGAGCGGTATTTCCCAGTTTGTAAATCAAATACTAGTAGGTTGTGCAACACAATGTTAATCATGGTGATCATGAATACAATTTGAATAATATTATGAATGCTATTTATAGTGATGGAATGGAATATTAACAATTTAATAGCAAAGCAGCAAGTGCAGACTTCTTATAAGTTTCAAATTTTATTCGTGATTTTTATTTTAATTCTATAAACTGTTTTCTGTATTTAAAGACTCTCTTACTAAAGGAAAATTAATAAATAATTTTATACTTTTAACTACTACACTAACTTTTCTTATTTTGATACAGGACCTAGACAGAAATGTTGTAATACAAATATAATATTTATCTAAATTTAAATTTAGAAGATTAAATAAAAGTTAGCGGGAAATGACAAATTTATTCATTAATTACATTTATTTCTGTTTGTTCATTCAAATAAAATAATTTTTTAGGGAAATCCGTTGTTTTTAAATTTGTTTGTATATAAAAACAGCAATGATAATGGAAATATTGAAAGAATTGATGATGTAATAAGAACAGATTTGGCTTGCAACATCAAATTGGGAATTCAGTTACGCCATATTTCCCTTTCAACCTCTACTAAATAACATACAACCATTATATTAGATATTAAAAATTTTTTGTTGCTAACCATTATTAGATAACATTACGTCTTACCATTACTAAATAACATACAACTATTATATAAGATATTAAAATTTTTTTTGTTTAAAAAGTAAGAAATTAATTAATGCAATCAATCAAAGTATTTTTTCTTTGTTGGGCACCTCTTTCTCCCTCCTTTTTTTTTTTAAAAAACGAATTTGATGTTGGAAAACGATTCGTCCACTGCGAAGCAAGCCCGATTTTAGACTATTCAAAAGAACGGAAATTCTTTTCAGACAAGACATGCATCTTCAATAGAAGCAAATGGTAATCAGAAGGAGCATTGTCTGGAAAATATGGTAGGATTACCCATTGTAGCATTTCCAAATAGTTTTTGACTTGCTTCAAAATATATAGCTGAGCATCATCATCGCAGAAAAAGGCTTATTAGGCCTGACTCATGACTTAGTGGTTATATGCGCCGCTGGTAAACATTGAGACTGAGGTTCAGCCCCCTGGCTACATTGTTGTTGCACTATTTCAAAAAACGAGGTAACTCAATGGCGTTTGGGATGTTCAGCATCTTGCCTAGTTAGTTAGACTTCCCGGTGGAAGTTTTCCGGGTTTATCTCTCATAACGATACGCAAATGGGGGGTAGTCTTTCCGTAAGGCACTGCCCTCCTTCTTCAGCGACTCGGAGTCAAGTCAGACTCCTACTGACGGATGCTCCATCACAACAGCAGCTGTTCCTTTCCTTCCATGCATGAGTAGACTATTCATGGGGAGGAGGATTAGTCACAACAACATGACTCATTCGTGTCTTTCCTTGCATTCTGAGTGTTTTCTTTCAATGTTCGTTTCAAACTCATACATTGCAGTAGTTGACGTTCACCAGTTACAGTTTAAAAGTTTTAAGTTACATTTTAAGTTTACAGTTTAAAAGTTGTTTTCTCTGCCATACCATCCATACAGAATCGAGGCGTGGGTATTTGGTTATTTTACGCAAGAGCATAAATGGCGAAAAATGATCACTAGTATTCCTGTATTCTCACAAAACTTTAGACCCAAAACAGTGGAAAGTAAATATACAGTTCAAGTCGCTGAATTGATTAAAACAAATCTGTTCTTTCCAAGTTGCACTTATTTGACACGATAGCTGCTGTCATTGAGATTTTTTTTTTTTTTTTAAAAGAAATAGGCGAATGGCAGATTGCACAAATAATATCAATGTTAGGAATTTTATTATAAATTGTATTTTTTTTCTCTGTAGGAGCTCAGCCCTGCCGACCGTTCCCACCTTTTGTTCGACTCCTTTCTGCTGGCGGAGGCTGGACACGCCCCGCTCCACCTCTTTCTCTCCATGAGCCAATACCTGTCTCGCGAAACCCGCCTCATTCCGTGGGAGACCGCCTACGCCTGCTTCGTGTACCTATGCCAGATGCTGGAGGACACCCACGCCAACGCACTGCTCAAGGTAAGTAATAAGCACACAACACAATATACCACGAAAGAAATTTTGAGAATTCAACAAGAATTTTAACTTACAGCCAGGTATGTTTTATTTATTATGACTATAAAAAAGATATAAATTTTGCTGTGTTTCTGTAAGATGCATTCTCAATTAAGGACGAATTAAGTTCTCACCAAGAACACTGAAGATTCGCGTCTTGTAGGGAAATAACTTTTTTTTTTTCTGCCGATGTAATTCACATTGAATATTAAAGCTGGATTCCCTTCTTGAATGGAAAACTCTAGTGTGAAACAGAAATAACCAGTTTTTATACCAACATTGCTTATAACAAGTCTTAAGATTTTCAACTGCCACGATATAAATCTAGGTTTCTATTGATTGAAGAGAGAAGAAGTTTTCTGCAGAACTCTGGCACCGAGAAGTTGGATAAGATTCAAATTGAAAATGACCATGAGAACGCAGGACAGCAAGGCAGGAGAACAAGCTTCCTATAAAGTAGCAGTGACAATTAGCGGCATTTTAAAATTAAATAAATTAAAATTACACATATAAAATCAAGGAAAAAAAAACTTTTATTCTTTCAAATTTGTATATTTTTAATACATTCATCATTATTTTCTGTGAATTTATTTACATATCTTCGTTACAAGACTGATGAAAATCGATATGTCGCTTGGATGGTACGTGAAATGGCAGAATAATTATAATATATGTTGCTTATCATTTTCTGTTAAAAGTTAATCATTAAAAAAACGAAAAGTATATTCTGTGGCTGTTTGTTTTATGTATGAAATAATACTTGCGACATTATTTTTGATCATGTAAAACATACTTTAATTTTTTTTTCTTTTACTGAATAGCAATAAATATCAAATTTTCTTCGGTGGCTTTAATTATTAAAATATTTTATGTGATATAAACACCGTTAAATTCTATTTTCCTTTCTTATTTACTTTGAACTGCTTTATTGCGCTGCCTTAAAATTTAAACTGCAACGGGCAAAGTGCATTCTCTATAAAATTAGTAATTGTGTATATACATTTTTAGGGCTACATCAGAGACCTCACAAATGATTTGTACCTGAATTTGGGATGGAAAACCTCAGAAAACCATTTAGACAAGTGAGTTGCAAGTTTGTTTTTCTTTTCTCTTCTTTAACTTACGAGGCTTTTCATACAAAGGGAAATCAGAATTTTAGAATGAAAATAATAAATTAAATGTGCTATTAACAAGTAAAAAACTCGCAAAAATGTAAAATATTATTTTTATAGTACAAGTTATTTCATTTTTCTGCTTGAAAGTCATTCTATTCTTATAGTGGGCATCATATATGGAGGGGGGAAGGAAAGAAAGCGTCTTCAATAACAACTATTGTTATTTGTATTCAGGGTAAATCAAAAGTCGCCAGTTTTGCTAGAAAATTATAAAAAAAAAACGATTGAGCTATATTTAACGAGGATTCAGCTCGGTAGCAGGTTCTTTTTGTTTCATCCTGCATAGCGCTGAATGTACTACACATTGCTACTGAATGTGCTACGCCGGTATTCATATTGCTACTAAATGTGATACACAAGTATACCCTTCACATTGCTAATGTGCCACGTAGGTATACACTTCGTATTGCTACTGAATGTGCTACACAAGTATACCCTTCACATTGCTAATGTGCCACGTAGGTATACACTTCACATTGCTACTGAATGTGCTTAGGTTCCAGTGAAGAATTGAACTAATTTTTTCGCTTCTGCATCGGCGATCCTTTTTTCATTTATACATACTGCGAACAGCCTACCTAAGGGAGAATATTACTTTTTGGTTGAATTTTTTTTTAAAGGGGATCGTACGCATATCGTATGAGAGAAAATCATGTTTCAGCCTGATTATCCATTGGATATACAATGTCAGAATCACCATTTCTCCTCATTTCTAGAAGAAGTTATCAGACGATGTCAACGGATTTGATCTTGAATCTTCCTGGACTATAGATGCACACATTGATTGTAACTTCGTTTAAAAACAACGACATATTTAGAAATTTTTTTTTATTAATATAAAAATAAATAGAAATATTTCCTAGAGGTTTTGTGATTAAATGACTCTTTTTGTGTATTGTAGTTTGTTGCGGACCACCATCATCGGGTTGGCGTGCCACAGCGGAAATCAGGACTGCCTCAACCATGCTGCAGAACTCTTCCAGAACTGGACGCGGGGACAAGAGTAAGTTGGGCACAATGCCACAGAAAGTGAGACCTTGTCCTGAAAATAGTTTCATGTGCTAAACACATTTCTCTTGGTAGGTTTATTGGAAAACCTACCGAGAGAAATTCATTATCTTTTACTAATTTTTTCTGTAATCTTCTATATGTGAATCCCTAAATCTACAAAGCCATCTCGGTATTAAGGCCCAAACCTAAAATCGTACCTTGCGACAATACGGGTAAACTTCATTAGTAGATTCCTTGATACAACAAAGAGGGCAAATTATTTAGGGATAATTACTTATACCATCGATTTGATCTCTATTTAATTACTACAGTTTCATTATTTGATTTTTAATGAAGATTGGCTTACGTGAATTAACAAATCTAACTTGTTTATAGATTTAAAATTTTTTTTAAAAATGCATTAATATAAATATTTGATGATGCCAAAAAAGATGGAAGAAAAAATATCAAGCTGCATGGATAGTTCTGTAAAGCAAAAAAGCAACTATATGTAGAAATTTTAAAATAAAAAAATTCTTCATTCAGTCAATATTTGAATTTTCTTGATGTGTTGCATTATCTCAATGATGAAATTCCAATACTGAGATTGATAACGAGCTTAACTTTATAAAAATAAAATAGTTAATTTGATATTGTAACACTGAAATCGTTGTGCTTTGCACAATTAAAAAAAAACACTTCTAAAATATATGTTCACTGGCGAAGAAATCAAGAGTATGAAGAGAAGTGAAAAATAATTTTGTTTGCGTAACGAAATCATGCTCTTTGCATAGTGATTTTTTTTAATGTTTCAGAATTTTTATTAAAATATTTTATTTAATAAATTCTAGCAGTTAAAAATGCAAGAAATAGATACAGAAACAATAATGCTGAAAAAACAAAGTACTAGTTCAAATTCATTGAAAATCTTCAAAGGAAATTAATTTTTCAAGGGAAATCACTAAAAATTATCAGCTCTAAATAAAAAGTTTTAGCAGAAAATTATAGTTCCCGATAAGAAATATTCTCATTAAAAACATGTTCTAAATCATAAATTATTGTCATTGTTAAGGTAGCTTATTTTTTGGAACCTTCTTCAAAGAACTTTTTAAGATCGCAATACACAACTGTTCCAATCTTTTGCGGTCTGATGACCAATTGGCTAGCGCTTTGGCCTTTGCTATCACAGGCTACAAGTTCGAACCCTGGCTATGGCATGGACGTTTGTTAATGGTTCGGAATCCACGTTAAACTGCAGGTCCCTGTCTAATTAGTCTAATGTGGGGAAAATTTAGCGTACAGCGACAAACCAAATCAAAGCTCCAATCTTTTATGTTAAGAGTTTTATAGGTTTCTGAATTACATGATTTTTTTAAATTATCATTTTAAGGAAATTCTTTCAAAAGAACTGAAAAAATCTAAAATATTTGATATTACGAATCTTTCCTCCTAGAATACCCTCTGGCCTGCGAAGCCTGGTGTACAATTTCGGGATGGCTGAGATCGGGAGAGAAGAGCACTGGAATTATATGTGGAACCGATACCTGGTGGAGGAGTCACCTGCTCAGAAGAAGACCATTATGAACGGGCTGGCGCACGTCAGAAAGCCATACCTCATTCGCAGGTAAGTCGCTAATTCATTTGCGATGATGTGTCCACCTGAGGGAGAGTCATAACGTGTTTTCTTCACTGCTCAATGTTTATGTTTGATTCATGAACTTTATTATGTAACATCAACACTGCTTCAGAGGTTCAAAGTTGGTAAGTAGTGGCATCCTAATGTAGAACGAATCGTTACGACATCAGGGTTTCTCACTCTCTACTCAATCTTTGAACTGGGATGAATGGTTACGAGAATATGACAACGTCACCTAATCACAACCAACCTATGAAGCAGATATTAGAAGAACATCAAACGTGGCAATTTTATACTCTAACGTTAATCGATTATTTTATATTACTTCAGTGGGTCTACTGCATTACAAATTTTAAAGAATCCTCCGAATTGAGGTAATGTCAAAGGCTATCACTTTCCACTCACCCTATGAATAAGGACTCACTGCTTCACGAATATGCCAACGTTAAATTACCTTAGCCTATACCATAGCGCACATATTCCAAAAAACATCAAGAATTCCAAAGGAATATGTGAATCCCTGTGGAAGACCGTTCGACTATTCAAAATGCATCGTAAATATAGATTTATGGGTGACTGAAATCCGCGGTGCGCTTTTTATGGATTCAGATCTGCTATTCCTTGGTTCAGAAGTACATTTTATTCCTGGTAAAAAACACAACCTCTGTCTTGTAGGTACCTGGAGTATGCCATGGACGGGGAGATTGTCAGGAGCCAGGACTTCTTCACCATCCTGTCGTACATCGCCGGCAATCCTGTTGGCAGACCACTAGTCTGGAACTTTGTGAGGGACAAGTGGCCCGCCCTAGTAGAGAGGTGAGATGTCGAAGTTTTCTGATCGCAAAATGGTTTCATGTCGCTAATTTATTGTTGCAGTCTTAAATTAAGTAATTATATGTATAAATAAATCTCAATTGCCAATTTCTAAGGATTGTCCATAAGTGTTAATCAAGCGCTTACAATTACGTTATCCGTGCCCCTTTGATTTCTTTATGTAACGAAAGAAA
This sequence comes from Caerostris darwini, assembly GCA_021605075.1. NCBI lineage: Eukaryota > Metazoa > Arthropoda > Arachnida > Araneae > Araneidae > Caerostris > Caerostris darwini. The sequence continues at coordinate 830,603 of BPLQ01001741.1, read as the reverse complement.
AGAAAATAACGGTTAACTTTCAAAAACTTAATTTCATTAAGATCTTACTTATAGTTGTTTATAGTTTATCTTATAGTGGCAACTGCGCCAAATTTTAGCCACGAAAGCAAAGATTCAAAATTTATTTTGGATTAATTTAATTACATTTTCATTTTTTTTTTTCAGAATACTTTTTTTTGCATGCAAATAGCAATGATTTTCTGTTGCTTCAAAAATGAGACACCTTTAAAAAGTCTCGTAATTACCATTATATCTTTACAAAAGAGAAAAATCAGAAGGCAACAAACTTATGCTATGAAGCAGCTGAATAAAAAAATCAATCAGCCTCATTTATTAACTGCTAACTTGAAATGTTGATACGAAACCATAATGTAAAACCAATATAAATTCGGTGCGCGTAGCTTATTCTGGAGTGGAGCATAAAGTTTTCATGTCCAAATATGAATAACTTCAAAACTTTGCATAACTTGGAGAATCTAAATAGACCATTGTGCAGAGAAAGGTTAAAAGATCTTAGTGGCATGTGTGTGTATGGAGGGAAGCCTCTTGCCATGCAGAGGGGAAACACAGAGAAGTGGGGAAATTGGCGTAGAATCCAGAGTCTTCGAACTCACTTCCCACTCGTATATTTCGGGATCCAGCCGTGTTACGGGAGTGATAAAGTGTTTATTTGAACAAAATAAACACTTTATCACTCGGTGACATCTAACAAAATATATCAACTGAAGCTAGTGAAATAAAATATATACTTGAGAAATCTAAAAATAAGTTAATTGCTTGGCGAAATATCTTAATGCCAGCTTATAAGTGGAAGCGAAATTTGTGGAAATGTATTGCGGAAGATAGAAGGATTTAAGACGAATCCAAATAACTCAAAAAGTTATATGCAGATAGACAACGTGATTGTAGGGCCTAGAATCAAATTTTAACTGGTGGCACTTTTGGCGCGTTACTCGCACTTGGCACGGAGCTCAAATGGTACAAGTGAGCCAATGAATACAGTGATATGGTGTTGTATATTATAACTGTAGAAGGGCCTATCCACGTTGATTTCAGGGGGACCAATGCGTTCTATTTCAATAAATGTCAACGTCACGCATTTATTTCTTTGATTTCTATATTTCATCCACTTCCGCTTAATTCTCCTGCAAGGTGGGCGGCCTGGTGGCCAGTTGGTTAGCGCTCTGGTCTTTGGTATCACAGGCTTCAGGTTCGAATCGTGGCGGTGGCATGGATGTTTGCTATGGTTAGAAATCCTCTTTAAATTGTAGGTCCCGGTCTAATTAGCCCTCGTGTGCACAAGATGACCGTAGCGCGACAAACCAAAAAGCAGGTTCGCAGTACTCCTTCAGTTTTTTTTTTTTTTTTTTTTTTTTTTTTCTGTTACGGAATACAATATTTGAAATGCAATAGATTTAGCGTATAATGCTTTTGAAACATTAGGAAAATCAACAATATTAGCGAAGGTCGATATAATAAGCCGACATTTGGTTCTTTTAATTACTAATTATTTCAGTTATCCTAAATATATTAAATATTATTACATGAATACTTTTCATCGATTCTTTATCTTTGTTAGTTATTGCTGAGATGCCAACTACTTGTACTGACTTTCACCAAAAAATGAAAAATTTTATTATTTTTTTTATAATAATGTGCTTAATAAATAAGGCGCCACTGTTACATTTTTTTTTGCTATAAAAACATCCGTCTGTGAGATTTTTACTTAAAGGAAAATAAATTTTAATAATAAATAAATGGATAATGGTATGCATGAATTTCATATTATAAATTTTCATAAAATTGTTTGCCCTTACCATGCTTACAGATTCATTTCTAAATGCAGTATATATGTATTATAAAAATTTCATTTAAATACAGAATTGAAATTTCGTTTTTAAACAAAAAACGGTTTTGTGCATTCAGTGATACGTACCGTATTTCTTTTCCATTATGAAAAATACTTTAACCAATAGAAAATAAAATCAAAATTTCGATGATGGCCATCTTTAGTGAATAACTTTCTTAATTTACTATCACTTCAAAGTTCTGATATGAGACCATCAATCACAATCCAAGCAATAGATAGACTTTCAATGTTAGATGGCAATCCTACGTATCCTTCAGCATTTTTCATTTCTCTGTAAAGTTTTTGATAAAATCCATAACACAAGTTACTATTGTGCGAAAGGATATATTATTTTTAATCAATTAATATTAAATAATTAAAATAAAGATATTAAATTAATATTCATGATTAATTTAATATTTTTAATTTTTAGTTAATTAACATTAGCAAATTTACGGCAATTATTGAAATTTTAAGTTGTCTCTAAATTAAATCAGTTTTAATAAAAAAAAAAAAAAAAATTTAAGTTTTTTAAAATTGTCGTATTACTCTGTATTATTGTAGCTTCAATTGCGAATATGTATTTCAAGTGGATTTTGTATCAATGCTGGTGGTCTTTTCCACTAAAGTTTTCCAGTTAACCTTTTACATTAATGATAAGCATAAAAAATCATTGGAAACTATCTGAGATATTTTACTGAAAGGTCTCCATTTAATATTCGCATCTTTGTTATTGTTGCAACAAAAAAAGTGTTTTATGCTGAATATTGTTATGAGAATTGTGCTTATTTTATAAACTGCCAAATTTAATTTTTTTATTCTATTCGGTTCTATTTTGAAATTTTTATTAACAAAATTATTGAGTGCCTTATTGACATTTTTTTAACATAGGTTCACTCTGAATAATCGCTACCTGGGTAACGTCATCAAGAAAATCTGCAGCTACTTTACGACTGACCACCAGCTTGAAGAGGTATTTTTTTTTATTATTATAGCATGTTATTATGATTTTATGCTATTATTATAAGATGCTCAAATTAAGATCATGAACACAGACGATATTTTTAAGAATAATTAATGTTTTGAAATGAAATTTAGATATGAGTAAAAATTTAGAAATGAAATAGATGCATTGTTATTTGCTGTTTCATAGTAGGATGCAGCAAAATGTACAATGACAACATAATCTCCATCGCCATGAATGGCCAAAATATGATTCGACTTATATCCAAAATTGTCAGGATTTTAAAGATTGTGGCTACTCTGCACAGCTGCATAAGTCGGGCAACATGTCTGTTAATGAGATTTAACAACTTGAGTAATGAGATGAGATTAACAACTTGCATCAGTTAATGAGATTAAAAACTTGCAGGAGTTAATGAGATTAACAATTTGCATGAGTTAATGAGATTAACAACTTGCATGAGTTAATGAGATTAACAACTTGCATGAGTTAATGAGATTAACAACTTGCATGAGTTAATGAGATTAACAACTTGCATGAGTTAATGAGATTAACAACTTGCATGAGTTAATGAGATTAAAAACTTGCATGAATTAATGAGATTAAAAACTTGCTTTGAGTTGCAATTTCCATTCTCCAAAAAGCATGGATTTTAACACTTGAAAGAGGATTGGAATTGTTCAATGGCCCTTGACTCTTCTGTATGCAATTTGCACGATTGTGCCAATGCACAATGGCTCCCTTGCCTCTTCAAATATTTTCAATAAACTTGTAACTTCACTAACTTTAATGTCGAATACCCTGTTTGTTTAGAAAATCATATACAGGTTGTTTTATGTGAGACATGGAGTTATTATTCATAAAAGATAGCCTTCTCTGATAGCTGTCTAGTTTTAATTATTTCTCTTTAGAAAGTTAGTGTCTAGTTTGAATTATTCTCTACTCAGATATTGCCGCAACTGCAATTTTATCCCTGCTGTCAAATCTCCTATTTTTATTGAACTCTCTATATTCTTCCCGCCATCATTGTATGTATACACAATTTCACCCACATCATTTCCAAGCTTTAAGAGAGATCACAACTTTTGGCACAGTTATGTAGTGTAGTAGTAGACATCTGCTTGGAAAGGTTTCATGTTATGGTAAAATACCTGACGCCTATTCCACTGTGTGACCATTGTCCTCGAATAGAAGGTGCGTGGTATTGTCCAATATGTCTCAACATACTATAAGTATTCCACTTCTCCCAAAGATGTCGAGGATAGTGTGACGCAGATTCCCTCCAAATGAAGTTTCGTAGCAAGTCACATTGGCTATTGAATCTACTTTGAAAAGAACACAGCCTCGTTCTTACTGTGTTCAAAATAAAGGTTCTCCTCTTGTTGAGGAACACACTCACCCCTGGTTACCACGTGTAGGGATTCTTTACTATTAGACACAATTTGCTAAATATTCCTTCTAGACATACTTGACAGCCTTAAAGGGCTCTTTAACACTCTTCTTTTACAGTTTGATACTTTTAATGCAATATAGTATAAATCCCCTGAATGTACTGGCGCTCTATGACAGATTTGTCTGAACTGCTGATTAGCATTCTTGCTTCTCATAAATAAAATTGTGAGTAATAATTCAAAGCTATCACGAGACTTGTAATTTTAAGAGAGCAATTCCAATCTTGACAATGGCTGCCTGCATCAGTTATTAAGGATTCATTCAAATTGAAATCAGTCAGTCTTTGAATTTTTGTTGCAACAAATACAAAGATCCTGCAGAATATTTTGCAGATCTGTAAAATGGACACTTTCACGTTTTCATACCAAATGAACAATTATTTGAACCGCATAACAACCACTTGATGAATACATTATATTCACCGTCTACTAAACTACACTGGTTTCTAAAAGTTAAGTAACAAACTGAAAAATTATGGTAACTCAAAAAGTACGTAAGCAAATTGGACGAAACTTGGTAATAATAATACCACTGTAACATAGAATACAAAAAAAATATTATACATATTACTTACATTTTGTGATATCAACGGGAACATAAAATACTCAAAATTTTACATTTAAATTAAACAAAAAAAAATCTCAATAGTGACTAGGATTCCTCTGAACAGTATATATAGAAATCGATGTATCATCTGTTTATAATGTTGTCAAAGAGAGCGATCCTATTTATGATATTAAGGTTGCAAGAGCCTGCTGCCCATTAAATTTGCACTACAGTTTCTTCTTCAAGAAATTCAAGCAGTGGAAGGGCAGGCATTATCTGCTTGCAAAATAAAAGTATCGCCAAATTCATCAGCATATATGGACAAACAACAGGTTCCAGTATGTCTTCTCTGTACTTTTCAGAATTGAGAGCTCCATGTTGCAACAAATACAATTATGGGCACCCAAAGATATTTTTCCATATACAAAAACACTACCGTTTGCATGTGTCCCTTTTTTGTATATTAGACGGAAGATATCGAGTGTTTGTTTCTCTCCATATGTAATCAAATCGAGAATCACTGTGTAAAGCTAAGTATCGAAATCTATTGATTGATATCTAAATTGATTCATTAAAGTATAAATGAAATCTGTATGTTTTCATGTTTGAAATATTGGTAGGTTTGCATTTTGCACATTCGTTGAACATAGATTAAAATGATGACAGTTCAAATATTAAAAATCTGAAATATGATAAATATCAAGATTTAAAGGAATAAGGTTTACTAACATATTTTTTTTTTTTTTTTTTTTTTTTTGCAGATGCATACCTTTTTCCGCAAGTATCCGGAAGCTGGAGCTGGCAAGAGACGTCGCCACCAGGCTCTGGAGGCGGTGCAGAACAACATCAAGTGGATTGAGGGGCATGTTGAAGGAATGAAGGGGTGGCTTGAAGCTGACGGCCCAGCCCCTTGGTACAGTCCGAGACTGCCAAAGCATACAGTTCCTGAACATTATGACATCTACCTTAATCCAAGTCTAGAGGCAGAATCCTTTTCTGGCAATGTGTCGATATGGGTGGATGTTCGGAAAGCCACAAATCGCCTGCTAGTTCACGCGGGCACGAATCTCAACATTAGCAAATATGAAGTGTGGTCAGAAGCAAAGGAAAAGGATCCTAAGATTATGGAGCTGGAGGATGAATTCTTTTACGAAGAAAATGAGTACCTGGTCTTGAGAACACGAAAAACCTTACCTGTGGGAAAGTACAGACTGTTTTTCGAATTCTCGGGGCCCCTTACATTGTCACTAAAGGGCTTCTATAAGAGTTCGTATTTGAATTCGCAGTCAAAAACTATAAGGTGAGTCATTTTTCTTTCTTTATTGTTTGTAATTCAGGAGAATTAGGGTTAGAGTTCCAACAGCACAATAGGGCACTAGAGAATATGGTAACTGAGAAAGGATCCATTATCTATATATATTATTAAAATTTTAAAAAGTTTGTTTAAATATGTTGCTTCGTTATAATCGACTGGTGGCAGTGTTATTTTCCTGGTCTTCTTCACATGTTATGCGAATGAGAGAAAATTAACTTTATAAAGATCCCAAGAAAAATATATCTTTAACCATTCTCCCTTCTGTCTGCAGAGTAATGCGTGATTAATACTGGATACATAATCGGTCTGAAATAACGATTTTTCGCCTAAACAACTAATTGAAAACTAAGCATTTCGACTGTCGAAGCAGGAAATTAAGCAAATCATCTGCTTAAACAGGCGTCTTTTCTACTGAGCCAAATAGTATAGTTGGAATAAGCGGATAAAATTCAAGTTGAAAGTGGCATGAGTTATATTGGTTAATCGGGCAAGATATCATAAGCTTTTGATTAGCTGGTACTCATGGTCTTCTGGTTTTAGTTCTGGTGGATATCCAGCTCTATTGATCATGATATTATACCATGATGCTATACTTGTCATCGATTTGCCATATCAATGGCAAATGATTTAATATCAAATGTACAGCTACTCAAATGTTAGTTTAATTAAAGGTTCCTCGTGGCCAGTCAATTTGCCGCCAACTATGCCAGACAAGCCTTTCCGTGTTTTGACGAACCTTCTTTTAGAAGTACCTTTGATGTCAGCATATCTCACGACGATTCCCTCTTCGGTCTCTCCAACACTCCTGCACAGGTATGCCCTTGCGTTCCAAATACAACTATACCGACACTGAAAACATGTTCTAAGGATAGGATTTAAAAAGTTTCTATATTTCAGAGTTCTGTTTCTGTGGGAGAGGGTATCATGTTAACCCGGTTTGAGCGAAGCCCGCCTATGTCTACCTATCTTCTTGGTGTGGTAGTTTGCGACTTTCCATTTTCAGAGGTACTCACAGAGACGGGAGTCAAGGTATGCCATCATTAGAAAGTTTTATTTTTTGCATAATTTAACCCCTTAATGAATTGTACCGAATACCTTAATGAATCGTATTTGTATATTTACAGAATAATTCGAACAAAAATTGATTTTTAGTTCTGGTCAAAAGTGAATATTTTTTATATTACTCAAGGCAAACGTCAATTCATTCGTGATGTATGTCTGGCAACAGCCATTTATGGTATTATCTTGTTGTCTTACAGACATTGGACTGGATATTTTTCAGCATCTTAAAGATGGGAGAAGGCATGCCTTTTATTGATTGCTTATGATCACTTATATTGAATTTCCTTTATTATTTAATGAATAAATTGAAGGTATTTGTTAGTGATAAAAACACCGATGTATTATAGTAGGGTGAACTTAAAAGCTCTGGCGATGGATCAGATGATTGTATTGATTATAATGTACAATCAGAGAGGGCAAATTTATACTTGAATTTCTATAATAAAAATAAATAAAACAGAATATAAATTTATTGATCATAATTCTAATAAAGCATTGTTGTGAAACAATTTTTATGAAATAAAACTACATTTGAAAAAAAAAATCTGATCCGTGAAGGATTAAACTAACGAAATACATCGTAACACTTTACATGGTACATCTTATGTAAACATTCTTATGCCAATCTTAACCACCATTCAATCTACTAACATGCTATTTAAATTACAATTTTTGAAGTATATCCTAATATTTTATTTAACATGTATTTTTTTATGTACCTCTCTGCCTTCTCGGATAACCAGATTTATTAGTACTCGGCAGAATACATGAGTTCACTATCTATCTCTATCTCTCGAAGATATTACGACAGCTGTACCTCCAATTGTTGTACAACTCTTACAAATCAATGATATATTGATGATATCCTGAAGCCCGTTTGTTCTTTTAGCAGATGTCTTCTTTTTACAAGTTACTGGGAGGAAAAACTGAAAACTTCTATGAGGCACACATTTAATTATCATCGACTCTCCTTGTTTCTGAAAGCAGTGATTTCTAGATTTGAAGCTGTTGTCCTTTTGGAAATTCAGTTGCATAGACTTTCACGAGTTGCTCATCCATTATATTAGACACGAAAGTCTAAGTTTTTTCTTAATAAATGCTTGCACGTATTGTCTGAAAAGGAAGTTGATCTAAAATTAGATACTGTTTAAAAAATTAAAGGAGAATAACGGAAAATCAATGGAGGAAAGAAAAACAACAGCATTTCCTTTTATTAAATAGGGAAAATAAAAGTTAAATAACTGAGAAATTTGAGAACTACAGCTATTAAAAATTGTAAAGGAGGGAAGTCTATGTCGAATATGAGCATGATGAACCCACAGACCAGAAAGTCTTTATGTTAGATTTGAGGATTGAGCGGAAAGGTTTCCGACCCTCCACATACTATTCCTAGTGGATTCGCAGCCAATTTCTCAAAAATATCACAGTAATTTAATATATTAATAGAATTATATATAAGATGTAAGCTAATAAATCCAAACATTTACCTTCCTTGGGTAACATGTGAGAAAAAAAATGCTTCGAGCCACACACAGCATGATAATTGTTATGCAAAATGCAATAAATAATGTACAGTCATTCTGAAAAATAGGCAAAAATGTCATTGTGCGATAATCTTAAATTCCTTTCTCAGCTTTTTTATTTTTATTTTGAAAATTATTTATCAAGTTAAGAAATTTTAAAAACTGAAACAATTGTTTTCTAATTCCAAGGGCATTCTGAAGTCCTTCACCTCTAAAATGACCAGGAAAAAGAGGGAGTGGATGGTCTGTCTTGCACTTACATTTTGCCACCATATTTTGAGGGAATAACTATGAACTCTCCAGGAATGGCGTGTGGAGGTCGGCAGCTTCTTACTCTAATCCTCAAATCCAATGGAATTCCTTTTTGGTCTATGGGTTTATCGTGCCCATATCCAACGCAGACTTAACTAGTTTAAACATGTCTCAGAAATTAGATGCAATGTCCACCAGACTACTGAAATTTTTCGTTGAAGAATGAACAGAGTAAAAATTGTTGAGAATTTGAATAAAAATAGAGATGTAGATCAGTTTGGCCATAAAATAAATCATTATTCCTATATGATTAGAATTTTAGAAATAAATTAAGTAATCACATTAAGATCTCGAAAGTGATTTTAAAGGCTGGGCTGTCCTGGTGTATTCTTGTCCTGGTATTCTCGTTATTTTAACAATTGCTTTATTCCTTTGATCAGGTCCGACTGTACGCAGCTCCTCATCGTCTCGAGAAAGGTGGTTACGCCCTCGACATCGCCACCAGAATCCTCAGCTTCTACGAAAAGTACTTCGGGATACCTTATCCCCTCAAGAAGCTTGGTTTGTATCCGCCTTTTTTTTGCTTCAGTACTGGAAGTGATTTGTAAATAACGTGTGATGAAGTTTATAAACGTTCTACATCTGGGGAATGTGCACTAGCACAGTTAAACTAATCCATACAGGCTGAAAACAGATAGCAGAAAAAATCTGAGAAACAAATTTTAAAAAAAATCTATAAAATTCTTTGAAAATGTCGCGTTAGGAGGTATTTTTTTACCAGCGATCTAACATGCAACACAAACGACACTTTGAATATTTCTTAATACTCATTGCAGTGTTCAAATATATGCGATGTTAAGTAATGTAAATATGGCAACTGTGTGTCATGTACAGAACAACATAATGGATATTACTCAATGGGCAATAAAGTGAATGTCATCATTCACTTAAATCCTATACAGTGTATTCAACAGTTATTCGAAATTGATACTTTGGAAGCTTCCCACATACAACTGTACATACAACATACACATATACGGTCATCTCCACAGTAAACCTAGGTAGTACGTGATTCTAGTATGTGACAGTACATGAAACCCTAAGTAGAACAACAGCAAGGGAAATTGAAAAGGGGAGAGGAGCATCAAAGAAGAACTCATTATGTAGGACAACATTTCTTAAATGAAGTTATTCTTACCCCAATTCCCTGAAATGGAATTTTCTGTTTATGGTGTTATAAAATTATCAATATGTGATTACTTTCGAGTTAAGGTAAAATTCTTACTCATTACTTTTAGCTTACATTTCTCTATATTTTACTAAATAATGGCTTATAACTGCTGATCCATTTATTTTTCCAATGAGGAGAATGTGACGACGGTGTTTCCTGTTTCAGATCTGGTGTCTATTCCTGACATGACGTATGATGGCATGGAGAACTGGGGGATCATCACTTTCAGGGACGAAGACCTCATGTACGACAATAGCTCTTCGCTAGCCAAGAAGTACAAGGTGGCCATACTGGTGGCACATGAACTGGCTCACATGGTATTGTGTGCTTTTGCTGCACAGTTGTTGATTAGCATGATTTTTTAAGGAATGGTGAATCTTTGTTTTGTTAAAATATGACAGAGGACTTATTATTAAGGTGTATTAAATCTAGAAGATCCACTTTGCCATCTGCAATATGCAGTCATTAAATGGCTGACTTTGATCATTAATGACTATTTAATTATTGAAAAAATTAAATACACCAAGAAACAGTCAATACGATTGCTTGAAATTTTAATGCAACTCACAAAAATAGTCATATTTATAAAAAACAATATATAAAAACATCAAAACCAAACAATACAACGTGCGTGACAGAATTCACGACTTAACGAATAACTCCAGAAAAAGTGGCGATAAAATAGTAATCGTTAAAATTTTTCAAGTAATGAAACAACCCGAAAGTAACAGAAACTATTATGGACTACAATACGGGAAACGATGAAACTTTAAGAATTATGCCAATAAAAAATTTCAAATTATGAATTGTATGCGAATAGTCTGTCAACTGACCAGATTACCTGCGAGACAAGATTAATTTAAATAAATATTATTATTTTCAAAAAATGAACAAAGATTTTACTAGAATAAATAATAATTGTTAATAATTCATTTTAATTATAATAATAAATGAATTAAAATTATCTTTTATCTAGTTTTTTAAATAACAACCTTAAATGTTCCACAACGAAACATTAATCATCAAAAAACCCTTTAAGCAGTCTAACATTATAAACTGTTTTATACATTATATATAACATTACATAATTACTTTATATATAACATTACATAATTACGTTATATATAACATTACATAATTACGTTATATATAACATTACATAATTACATTATATATAACATTCTATGTATATATGTATGCATGTATATAGAGTTTGGCACTTGTACCAATTGCACTGGGCTTCTTTATTGTTCTTCCAGTGGTTCGGAGACTTGGTGACGATGGAATGGTGGGACGACGTCTGGTTGAACGAGGGATTCGCAACCTACATGTCGTGGAAGGGAGCAAAGTTCGTCGAACCAGATATAGATAAGGTGAGTACTTATATCATCAACATGAGTGTACAGGGAAGGGGGTTCCATTTGCCTTTCGCCCCTTATCCCGGGCAGGGGAAGACTATGTTCTTGTGAAACAAATATTGCAACTTATAGTAAGGAAAATTATTGTGGTTGATGGTCCTTTATTTATAGAGAAAAAATATCATCTTTTATGGTGCGAGTAATACCATCATGTGTTCATGTAGTGCGAGATATATCACGCCGAGCAAAGAATATGATGCAAGGAATAACATGTTGTGTTGAAAGTACAAATAATACCATCCTATGACAAAGTATTGATTCTGTATAGAAAGTGCAAATATTTTTTTTTTGTTATGGATAATTTGATAATTCTTTGAAAATTTTTTTGATAAAGTGTTGATTCTGAATTGAAAGTACAAAGAATACCATCCTATGATAAAATGTTGATTCTGGATTGAAAGTACAAAGAATACCATCCTATGATAAAATGTTGATTCTGTACTGATGGTACAAGAAATGATATTCTGTGTTGCAAGCTATTTTATACAACAATTTAATTAACTTTTAGAATGCAAATCAATGTCCTACCCACACAGACTTTCGATTGATTAATGTCCTACGAGTACCTAATAGATACGCTTTTACAAATAATGACTTACATTTTTTATGTACATGTTAGAGATACAGTTTTAAGAAATGTTGTGTTGCTTTTTCCAGGAGAATGGCCTGGGATTGGGCCGCCTGATCGATGCCATGACCGCAGATAGAAGCATCCATTCGCACCCTATTGTGCGGAGGGTGGACAAGGTCGGTTTTGAAATATATGACGACATCGCGTATGCCAAAGTAAGTCTCAAAAATATGTCTTAAGTTTTCCATTTATAATAAAATTTATTTGCTCGTTCTTAAACTGGCCCATTTCATGGAAATAGTATAAATAATCCGAGGTTTTATCAGTCAAACTAATTTTTGTTTAAAATAACTTTTTCAAACTGTGCAACTTGACCCTCAAGGGGTGGACGAGGGAAGGTGGTGATGTATTTCTTGTAATCTAAGTATCAAAAATACTTTATAAATTAAAAAAATTATGATTTTTTTTTGTCATGCAAAAAATTTAGTTGCCACCAATTTCCAAATTATATTATCTTTAAGACTACAAATTTTTCAGAGATGTTTCATTGATATTTCTCACACTTTTATTAAGAGGAACCAAAATTGAATTCGTAATTCACTTAAAGAAAAGTAATTGATCTATTTTTTTGTTTTGTTATTTTTTGGAAAACATTTGTTCCAAAATTTAATTCATTAAACTTGTACGTAAAATTGTTTGAGTCTTTCTCAGGATAAACATTTAAAATTTTAATTAATTATCCTTTTATGGAAACATTTATCATTTGATATTAATATAAAGGATTTTTTTATGGAACATTGGTGGGCTTTTCTATGCCACCAATGGACCACCGACGGGCGATATGGTCAAGGGTCTTTTAAAAAGGTAAATTCTCGGAATTTACTCATAGTGTCGGAGAAAACCCCCATCCTCAGCCGGCCACAGCCAAACTCGATCCTGTTATTTATACGGGATATGTATTACTCGTCGCAATTGCCATCAAGTCTTCTCTGAAGCATTGATTGCGACTGTCGGCGGATTCACGTTACCATTAGAATACGAGTTGGGCAAATAAATTTCCGAAGCCTAAACTGCTTTAAAATATAATCTATTATTATTTTTTATATGTTACCATTAGCAAATGAACTGAGTAAATAATAAAGTTGCTATGTTATTTTATATAAAAATAATAAAAAGAAAAGAACAGTGACTTCAAAGTGTTTTCTGAATAAAAGAAGAGTTGAAATAAAGTCAGATAACAACTGGTTTACATCGTTTAAATTTGTACAAAATCTTTGTGTTTTTTTCACGAGTTTGCATTTATTTGTAAGCAGTTCTTCGTGTTTTTCTAGGGCGCATCTGTGCTGCGCATGTTGGAAAATTACATGGGAGATGACTTCAGGGAAGGAATCTCTGTAAGTATAATTGACATAATGGCATATTTTTTAATTGTTTAATATCCCCTCTGTAAATAGGTGTTACGTTCCCTAAATGCATGGCTAAAATAAAATGAATTTATGAATTAATGAATTTATACATTAAATGAAGAGCTTCAGTGAATGATGCCAATACTAATGTTCCAATGATTAGTGATAAGGAGTTGAGGTTTTCCTATGGAAAGCATTTTGACACATGTTTTTCCGCTCTTAAATGGCAGATAATGCAGAAGGTTCAGCGTTACTCAGGGTAATCCACGAAGAATGACTCACTTTTTGTCTTCATAATTTGGAACAAATACTTCAAGGATTAGACCTAGGGAGTTTACATTCACCTCATCTATCTAAATAGAGGAACTTTCCGGTATTTATATATCATGTCGATCCTCAGCATTTACACGGAAACCTTTTGTTTAGCATGGGAGAATAATCCTATTAAAATAACAACATTTTTAAAAATAGAATGTTTACAATACAGCAGAATATTACAACACAAGTTTTTCCACACAATATTAATTCTCGTTTAGTGAGGTCATATACGAAATGAATATATGAATTGTTGAAAATAGATATTGAGCACATTCAGTCAATGGCTTTAATGATAACCTAAGCGTTCATGTACAACGCCATCAATCCACTTCCTGCCATGTTCTCCCCTCTACTTTTAAACGCGGTTTGTGAGAGTCCAAATCTGTTAACTATACTCACATATGTTTCTTTTTCGTTCCTGTAGGCGTATTTGACTAAGCATTCCTTTGGAAACGCCAAGACCCAGGACCTGTGGGACGCCCTCACAGCCGCATCCAAACAGGTGCAGTATGATACCTCATTTGACGTATGATCTTGATTTGATAATTGCAACGGAGTTTGTGTTGTATAGCTTCGTTTCATAGACAAACTATAACTAAAAATTTGAAGAAGCTGTTGACAGACGGTCGTGGCCGCAAATAATTGGAAAGAATTCATCCTTTCTGAGAGTCACACAAAAAAGAAACACTTAAGAGATTTTAACTTTAAGAGATTTTATTTATATTAACAAAATTTGCTACAGGTATATAATAATTGAAGTGAGATTTCTTATTTTAAAGAAGGAATGGGATAAAGTGTTGAAGATCCTGTCAAATTTTCAGTCTATCCCCACCCCACCCGTTAATCTACAGCAGGAATGCACAAACTCCTGAAGACCGCACTCATAACTCATATATTTTGACTTGTCTGTAGGCCGCATAAAAAAGTCTTCGAAGTTAACACTAAAAAAATAATGTAATCCAAAGTATATAAAGAATTTTATGTGTGCTATTATATCAATTTAATAAATCTTTCAATATTTGATTTAATTTTTGTAGTAAACAAGCCCAATTATGTTTAAAAAATGATTTTTATTGATTTTTTTATATTCATGCCTGCTTATTAAAATATGATGATGCATATCAATTTGCGCATTATAATGCATTATCTTACAGGAAGTATAGCTACTTTGTATGAAGAACGTACTCTTCATTGATGAACTTTCATTTAAATTTCTTTTGTGAAACCTTCATTTAGGGCTGAAGTAGATTCTGCAGGAAGTGTTAAAATCATAGAATTGGTTGTTATTCAGTATTGGGAAAATAATTTAAAGCGACGAAAAAACGACATTCGGTAGAACAATCTTTCGTTTATCCCGACTTACACTGAAGTGACACAAGTCATGGGATACCTCTTAATATCGTGTCGGCCCTCCTTTCGCCCGGCGAAGTGCAGCAACTCGACGTGGCATGGACTCAACAAGTCGTTGGAAGTCTTCTGCAGGAATATTGAGCCATGCTGTCTCGATAGACGTCCATAATTGTGAAAGCGTTGATGGTGCAGGATTTTGGGCGCGAACAGACCTCTCGATGATGTCCCATAAATGCTCGATGGGATTCATGTCGGGCGATCTAGGTGGCCAGATCATTCGTTGGAATTGTCCAGAATGTTCTTCAAACCAATCGCGAACAGTTGTGGCCCGGTGACATGGTGCATTGTCATCCATAAAAATCCCATCGTTGTTTGGGTACATGAAGTCCATGAATGGCTGCAAGTAATCTCGAAGTAGCTGAACATAAGCATTTCCAGTCAATGTTCGGTCCAGTCACACCAGAGGACTAAGTCCATGCCATGAAAAAACAGCCCACACCATTACGGAGCCACCACCAGCATGAACAGTGCCTTGCTGACAGTTTGGGTCCATGGCTTCGTGGGGTCTGCGCCACACTCGAATCCTACCATCAGCTCTTACCAACTGAAATCGTGACTCATCGGACCAGGCCACGGTTTTCCATTCATCTAGGGACCAACCGATATGCTCACGTGCCCACGAGAGTCGCTGCAAGCGATTTCGTTCTGTCAGTAAAGGCACTCGAGTCGGTCTTCTGCTGGAATAGCCCAAGAAAGCCAAATTTCTCCGCACAGTTCTTCTTCCCTTGTACGTCCCACATTGATTTCTGCGGTTATTTGACGCAGTGTTGCTTGTCTGTTAGAATTTACGACTCTTTGCAGACGTCGCCGGTCTCGGTCGTTAAGTGCAGGCGGTCGACCACTGCGCTGTCCATGGTGGGATGTTATGCCTGAAATTTCATACTCTCGGCACACTCTTGACACAGTGGATCTGGGAATGTTGAATTCCCTAACGATTTCCGAAATGGCATGACCCATGCGTCTAGCTTCAACTAACATTCCGCGTTCAAAGTCTGTTAATTCCCGTCGTGCGGTCATCATCACGTCAAAACCTCTTCACAGAATAACTTGAACAGAAATGAAAGCTCTGCGAAAGCACTGCGCATTTATACCTGTTCTACGCGATGCTACTGCCATCTGAAAATTTGCATATTGCTATCCCATGACTTTTGTCACTTCAGTGTATTATTGCTCAACGATTACGATTTGAGAGTTTTGCTTTTGTATCTCAGAGAATAGATTTTTGTGAATCGGTAGTCCATTCGCTCTCAGGATTGGTTGCTACTTAAAATAAGCAATTAATTACATACATGACATAAATTTTAGTAAAATTATAATGACGTATTTTGTACAGGGCATGGACGTGGGCCGCATGATGGACACATGGACAGGCCAAATGAACTATCCCTACCTCTCCGTCGAATGTCCACTTGCTGACATCTGTGCCGTCCAGCAGCACAGATATCTGGAGGACCCAGATACAGCCCAGCTCTCGACCCAGCCCACATCTTATGAGTGAGACCTTCCATTTCTTTCATGTTTTTTAAATGTCCGTTTACATTTTTTCGCATTGTTTAACAATCAGCATTTGCTTTTAAATCTATCACGGAAATGGGGGTCAGGGAGGACTGTTAACAATACATTAGACAGATTCTTATAGATGGAGATTTCTGGCTCTCTAAATTGCAAAACTGAAATCAAAAATGTCCAGACATTAAAATGGAAATGATTAGATACAGTAAAAATATGTAAAATAAGATTGAAGACAGAAAAATTGATTGCTGAATAAAGCTTGGATCCTCCTGAGTCAATAGATGAGAGTATTATCCCTAATATTAGAACAATCTGGCAGAAGAGTTTTTAGAATTTATTTCTAATATTAGATATTTCGGAGATTTTTTGTTCGAAAATTTTTTTAAAACGTATCTCTAATATTGGAATAAAATGGCCAAATACATTTAAAGAGCATTCACTAATATTGGACTATAATGGTCCAAGCATTTTTTTGAGCATACCTATTAATATTGAAAGAATCTAGCCAAAGCAGGTTCTTAAACAAAATAGAATAGTTTGACCGAAGCTTTGCTAGAATGTCAGGTTGCAGGTTTTAATATAGAGGATCGTTTGATTACCATAAGTATTATTAGCATTTCTGGAGATATTTTGGAAACTATTGGAGATATTTTCATTATACTACTTGCACTACAATATCAAATTACATAATTTTTGTTTTGTTAGCATTGGTCTTTTCATATGTTGGGAAAATTGTGAAGTATTTTCTGCCTGAAGTAAAATAGCACTCTGAAAAAGGCGTAAGATTTCGCAAAATATAATAATCAAACATATTTTAGGAACTTTTTTTTTTTTTGGAAAAAAAAAGGGGGAAACTATTAGCTTTATACAATGAAATTAAGAAATAAAAGAACTTGAATATTCAACTCTTTTTGAATAAGGAATAAATTTAATTTTTGTTTCCATTTGTAAGGTTAGAACAAAAAAATGTTGGTAAATCACAATTTAGCCAACCTTAAGGTTGTACGAGCAAAATTCAGTAGTGTTCAGACCTAGTCTTTTAAGAAAAAAAAATTACAATTTTATTGATCAGTTAAAATATATATATATATATATATATATATATATAGATATTTATATATATATATATATAATGGGAGATCAGGAGATGGTGGGAAGGAATATAGAATTTTGCATGTAATTCCTTTCGTTTTTGTGCAATTCTTTTGGAATAAATCACTTTTGAAGTAGAATTTGATTATATTTAAGTAATTAATTCATATTTTTTAAAAACTGTTATCTATCCATCTTTGGCTTCTTATGTAGTTTATTTTCTTTTACAGCTACGTGTGGCATATACCAATGACTTATCGCACCTCCAACGAAAAGGAAATATCTTACTTATTACTCAACGATTCAGAAAAAAGTGAGATATTCTTGTTTTTATCCTTGTGTAACTTATGCAACTACAGCAATACGGAGTTCAAGCAGACCAACAATAAAATATCGATCATTGGTACTTTAAAATAATACAACTCTATACACCAAAAGTGTATGATTGTGTAATAAGTTTCATGTATTTTTTCTAGACTGTTGTTTTAGAAGCTTCCTTGCTATTTTTTCCCTGTTAAGTTAAAAAATACTATGAAAATTATTAAAACAGATAAATGTTGGGTCTTAACGTGATAATTTATATCAATTATAGAAATAGATAAAATGCTTTTTTAATAAATGAATGTTTTTTTAATAGATAGATCCAGAACATGCTTTGTTTTTCGATCAAAATCTGCCGTTAATATATTTCATATAAACTTTTTAGCACTAACTTTTTGATTTTGAATTCTCAGTGACTGTATCCATACCTCCCAACGAATGGATAACATTCAATGCCGATTTCAAAGGGTATTACTCGGTGAATTACGACCGTGAAGGATGGGACAACATTATACGACATTTGCATAACAACCATACGGTAAGAATTTTTACTTATTCATCATAAGTGTAAGAGGGAGGAGGGGGGGGCAGTTATCATACAATTAGTGAATGATTGACTGCAAGTGACCCTTTTTTTTAAAATTACCTTCTTTTTAAAATTTCTCCTTATTCTGAACGGAAATTCGGCAACAGCTGCCAAACTGTTCACAAGGCAAGATGGTCTTGTGTGTTATAATTGGCACCCTGATAAAAATTGCCAATGAAAGATACATTGTACCAAAAACAAGTATTTTATAAGAGATACCAACTCTAAGTATCTCCTTTATACATATTCTTGTAAGAATTCTTTAAGAAATTTGAACAAATTCTTATAAGAATCTCTCTCTCTCTCTATAAACGACAACTTTAAAAAAAAAAAATGAAATAGAAGAGGCTAAAAAGAAAAATTATAACTTTTATAAAGTTCAAAATAAGCAAATTTTATTTGTGACGTCGAAAACTAAGTGTTCCATATAAGGAATGAAAATCCACATTCTTTCTGTAGGAGGGGATTAAAAACAAAACAATTGAATGTTTTGTTACAGTGATTACGATGAGCAAGATTATCTTGCTGAATCGGTAGCCTGGAGGGCCATCGGCCGTTTAGAGGCTGGTCAAACTCAATCAGTTTTAGTCATTTCCAGACTATGGAATCGGCTTTTGGAAACTGGAAATATTCGTCGGGATCGTTGGGAAGATCGGGAGTAGGTCGTACGCATGCAAAACACAAAAGGAGGATCGATATTTAACACTATCGGCCAGAAGGAGCCGCGCTATTAAAGCCACTTTCTCGAAACAGTATCTTTAGAGGGTTACTGTTATCAGAGTTTCAACTCAGACTATTTGAAACCGACTCCACCAGGTGAGTTTGTATGCTCGCAGAGCTATGGTTTGTATTTCGTTGACACAGGAAGTAAACACAGGGACATCTCAGATGCGAACGAGATAAGTGGAGCAACCAGTTCTTCATGGACGAGTCCCGCTTTAGTGCTCAACCTGACAATGGACGGATTTTCATCTGGAAAGAATCTAGTACATGGAATACTCCTGCATTTGTGCATGAAAATGTTCGATTTGGCTGATGTCTGCGCCTGTATTTATATCAATGACTACACCGACCTGCACGCTATCAGGAATGGAGCACTAACGATTCAGCTATATAGGGATGAGATCCTCAGGCATACTGAAGCAATCCAGAATGAATTCATTCTCATAGAAATTGTCCACTAGCGCCATTGTGCTCAGTTAGTGGAAAATTTCTATTCGACGAAGGAATCCTTCGAACGGATTTGGCAGTATATTCCTTAGACATGAGGCAAATGGAACATTATAGTGAACTTATAATCCCCGGAGAGAATACCCTAATCCCTTATTAATAGCTTCATTGATTCCATGCCTCGTGGATATATGCCACTGCTTTCGGTTAGGGGAAATCATACCCCTTATTGAAACTTTGTATCCGAGTAATCACATTTTCTGTTTGTTAAAAATGTATATCCACAATTCTCTCATTCTGTATATAAGTGATTGTTAGTGCTTGTGTACGTATATCGTATTTTGCATGTTTAATATGTTCCGCAGGTTTTCAGCCCCGCAGATCGCGTGAACTTTATCTACGACTCATTTTCACTGGCAAGTTCGGGACATGTGGGCTATGACGTCCCTTTGAAGCTGATTGGCTACTTGGCTAGGGAGAAGTACCACTGGGCGTGGCGAATAGCGTTGTCTGAGCTCAACAATGTCAAGAGGTACTTCAAAGCAGACAGAGAAGCCAGAGAACTCATCAAGGTGCTTATAGCCCTATGTTTTTTTTATTTCCTATTTAAGTTTTCAAAAATATCCTTAGTTTGATTGTTTATTTATATCAAGTGTCTTAAGTTCATATCTCTTTTCTATGGAAAATTCTTTATATAAATGTTTACTTTTAGCAACTTATTTTAATGTGACTCTTTTTATAGATTATATAAAACTGAGTCACATTATTATAAGCACCTCATACATCTGACACTACTTTCAAAAAGTCTATTTGTCTATTTATAATTAACTATTATAGACCTACAAGAATATTTCACAAAATTTTTCATTGAAATGAAGGTGATACTAATATGAATTTTATCTAACTGTGATGAACTCTATCTGTCCCCTATTATAATGGTGTTAATATGTTTAGTAAATAACCAATACATATCCTTTTACTACATAAAATGAATTTTACAATGACGCTGCCTTATTTTTGAAAGTTAAATTGAAGTCTGGTTCTAATAATAGGAATCTAACGTATATGCATATAAAATGTTTTATGAATAGGTCAATAAATCATTAAATTAAATAATTAAAGCATCCGATTGTGTTAAAAATAATTATTTTAAAAGGGATGTATAAAAGTTATATTTTTAATATTCGAAAATATCTTTTTATTTAAATTGTAAAAATAATATAATAAGTTTTATATAATTTATTAAAAATATCTTTTTGCTATTAAATATATCTTTTTGTTTTTATTATATTATTAAAAATATTGAAAATTGCATAAATAATTTAATATTGTTTTTTTTTTAAACTAATAGTCCAGACTCTTCACAGCAATATGAATAGCTAGTATGCCTAATTTTTAGAAGATTTTATGGCAAAAATTATCGAGTTATCATGATTTTTTTCAACGATTGGAATTTTCACTTAAATTAGATTTTTCTGACGATGCATTTTCATGTTATATTTTGCGTACGCATTTATGATATCAGTTTGAAAACTACTATATTGATTAACTTACAAGTGACTCCACATTCTTGGCGAATGGCTTTCATTCTTTTTATGACCAGTAGTCTATTCAGTATATAAGGTCTAAACGTATCATTGGTAATGTTACCAGGATTTAAATTAATTACAGTAAATCTGAATCTGAAATACATCATCAAAATGTGTTACACCAATCTATGCTTCCAGAGAAAATATCTCAAAATCCGCAGATATCTCCTAAATAGAAGTTTCAACCATATTCCAGAATTCTCATTGGGATTTTGTGTTTTGCCCTAAAGTTATTCTTTCAATGAATTTAGAATCACACAGAAATTGAACTCTAAAATAAAAATTTCACCTGTAGAATTATCACGCACATCTTAAAGAAGAATATGCAAATTACAGGAAACCATCAGATGGCGCGGATAGTACGTCACAATGACGAGAGTGTAAGAGAGGGGTATATAAGGAATGGTGGCAAAGAAGTAAAATTGTTCACAAGCGCTTTAAAAGCCTTTCAGTGCAATAACCGCATAATTATGGCACAAAGGAAGCATTTGGATGATTTTTTACATGGTAGAATTATCGGACGACTGGAATGTGGACGTACCCAGCTGGAAGTATCCGAGGAACTCGGAATCGCCCAGAGTGTCATCTCCAGGCTTTGGAAACGATTGCAAGATGATGGTAATGTGAGTAGATGTTACAGCACAGGTCGCCCCCGAGTTACAACGCCGAATGAGGACTGGTATTTAGCAGTTACTGCCAAAAGAAACAGACGGAGCACAGCATCAGACCTGTCTCGTCAGCTCTCTTCAGCTACCGGTACGACAGTTTCAAGGCAGACCGTGTACAGACGCTTAGGGCACATTGGTCTATATGCTCGTAGGCCTGCCAGATGTGTTCCACTTACCGCAGCTTACTGTCGCCTGCGATTAACCTGGAGTAGAGAGCATGCATTGTGGACACCGCAACAGTGGTCTTGTGTGATGTTTTCAGACGAGTCCAGGTGTAGTTTGCAGTCTGATTCTCGCCGGACTTTCATATGGAGAGCGCCACGTACCCGTTACCACCAAGAGAACACCATTGAACGGCACCGTTACGGTGGTCAGGATGGCTCGTTTGGGGAGGAATTATTCTTGGTTCTAGAACTGACCTGCATGTTCAGAGTGTAACGATGGCAGGCCACATCTATCGGGATGTCATTCTGGAACAACATGTACGTTTGTTTCGGGACGCCATGGGTGCTGAATTTCTGTTTATGGATGACAACGCCCGTCCTCAGCGTGCAAACATTGTAGACGAATGCCTTCAATTGGAGGATATCACCCATATGGATTGGCCAGCATGCTCACCGGACTTGAATCCAATAGAGCATGTGTGGGATATGCTTGGCCGACGAATTGCAGCCCGTCAACCGCCTCCCACTTGTCAACCGGAACTTCGGAGGACATTGCTTGATGAGTGGTGTAATATTCCCCAAGATCAGATTGATAATTTGATACTCAGCATGCCTAGGCGTTGTAAGGCCTGTATTGCATCGTCCGGGAGACATACTCCATATTAACCATCATGCTAATCATGTTATACTGTTTTTTGTAAATAGGTTCTTTTTTGAAATTTGCTCCAGGGAGTAAAAATCGCAATGTTTATTAATTATGTCAAACATATAACATCTTTTTTGCCCTTTACCTTTTTTTTAATAAATAGACTTTACAAATAAGTCAAATTTGCTTTGCTTCTGTCTCTTTCTTTGCCTGAACTTCATTATCCTTAATTTATGGACATGAGTGTATTTATATATTCTGCATTAATAGATTGATTCTCTGCAATTAGATCATAAAAAAAAAAATTTATTTTGATTTCAGTTTTTATTCCTTTGAAAAGGTAAATTTTTATACAAGACAGATAATATTACGAACTATTCTGGACTTGTTTTTTATTGTCTATTGTTTATTTGCAGGAATACATCCGTAGTCTGAGCAAGGACCTTTACAAGCAGCTTGGCTGGAACAACACAGGAGACTACTCGGAGAGGTTTGTCGTTCTGTTTTTATTCTCTCTTTTGCTAGGTTAATACTTATCCAGCTTTATTTACTAAGGAGCATGTTTGACTTGACATTATACTTTTAATCATGCCATATTCAGAGACGGCAAATGAGTTTTAATAATTACAGATTGCGAATGATCTTCCGGTAAGCAAAGCAAAATGATTTCATTACAAGAATGGCACCAGATCTTCTTGGTGCACTCTGGTAACACTGGATTTGCTACATATTTTCAGTTCCAGTCATGAAGGTCTTAAGTGAAAGTGCCCCACATTTGAAAACAATACAGGGTGATTCAACGATCATGGGACACACTTTGAGGGGTGATACAGCTTACTAAAGTATAGATTTTTTTTTGTATAGGAATATAGGGTCGGAAGTAATGCGTTAAGGAACGAACACGAAAAATGAGACACGAAAAGAAAAACATTGTTGATTCACAACATTATTGCAAAATGCTTCTTTGATTCAGTGATTACATTAAATGCTCAAAATTGCTACCACCAACAGCAATACATGCTTGGAAGCATCGAAGGAGTGATTAGTGAACAGTTCCAAAGATGGCAGGTAGTTCGCGCAACGAGGTCCTCAACTGAGTCAACTGGAGTATTGTAAATGAAAACACAGAATAAATATAAAATAGAGTGGGCATCGGGGTTGCCAGCCGGAGGATTTGAAATTCGTCACGTAACAGGTTTCAACTGAAACCTGTGCCAGAAATTCAGAAACTATTGCTGTGCCAGAAACTATTGCCAGAAATTCGTTTGAAAGTGTTTTCGTTCCTCAATGCGTCACTTTAGTCCCTAGATTGCTATACAAAAAATTTAACATGTATCATCTCTTTAGTAACACGTATCATCTCTCAAAATTTGTACTTTGACCATTGAATCACCCTTTATATTATGAATGAATGATAATGTGAAGAAAAAAGCTTGATAAATCTTTAGTAGTAGCTATAAAGGATGACGCATGTTAAAATTGTATGTATATAAGTTTACCACTGTAAAATCTCGGAAAATAAACAGATAATTGACGTAGTTTTTGTAAAACATCAATATGTATGTAAAATTCCTCAGAATTTGTTTCTCTTTTTTTGGAGGATTATAAATCTAGTCCATCCTTAATGTCTTTTTTTTGCCACTTCACTTGACACGTTCACGTTACACTTTCAATTGTGTCTACAGGGAATTGAGGAAGGCCGTAATTCTGGCAGCGTGTGAGAGCAGCAACCAAGAGTGCCTGGAAGCGGCGGCGCAGATGTTCAAGCAGTGGTCAAAAGATAGTAGGTGAGAGCCATGTTTGAATCTCCACTCTTCACGCTTTGCCTTTTTGTTCATCTTATCCATTGAAGCCCTTGTGCTTTTGTAGGTTGTCACCCGACACGAGGCAGCTGGTGTACTGGTACGGGGCGAAAGCATTCGGCAGCAGTGACCAATTGTGGACGCTCATGTGGAACAAGTACCAGAGGGAAGATGATCCCCACAAACAGTATCTGCTCATGGACGCCCTCACCACCCTCCGCAACTCCACTCTGCTTGAAAGGTGAGTCGACCTTCTTTCAGTGCGGACACGATGCTATTGATGGTGTCATAGTGGCTGAACATCATCGTAACAAATCGCCATTAAGATTGGATGATTCCCCATTCAAAGTAATTCATATTTTCAAACTTGCCATTACTTTAAGTTTATTGATTGAGATATATTGTATATTTAATTATTTATAAATTCATTGGTTCCTGGCCATCTATCATGACAAAATTATCGTGTTATGTTGTCATCACAACCTGCAAAACAGTAAAATAAAGGTAAAAAAAAATTAAATCATAGTAACATTATTTGTGATTCACATCTAAAAATTTGTCGCTAAGGCATTAATAATGGCAACTATTTATTTATTATGCATGGGAAACACAAAAGTGTTATCTTTAGGTCTGGTATATTTTTTGTATTACACATCAAAAGATTTAACGAACTTTCAAAAGACATTTGGATACTCGCTTACAGTAACGAGAAAACTTGTTTTTCAAATTATAACGCATGAGAACAGAGGAAGGTTTTGCGAAATGTTTCAAATCTTGACGCTATTTTAAAGGATATGCAAAGTAAATTTAGCAATCCAAGACTATTAAATTGCAGATGAATTAAAGATAAGGGAAATATGTACATATCTACAAAGGTTTATGTAACCGTTACAGACACGCTTTATTAACAATGGCTTTTTTGCAGGCTGGTACGGCTTGCGCGAAACGAGAGCGTGGTCCGGAAGCACGACAGCCTGGCTGTGATGAAGAGGATCGCCCAGAACCCCAAGGGATTTCCTATCATCACGCATATGATCTTCACGCAATGGGACCAGCTCGTCAGGTGAGCCCCATTCTTTTCAATCGAGTGGTTCTCTCAATCCTCAAGATCTATTTCCTACACTTGAAACTGCTATCAACTTCCTACATCTCAAATAACAACTTCCGAAAACAATTCTTAAAAAGAAATGTGAAATCAATTAAGAAATTGAGTTTATCATCTGTGAAACATAGTTAATTAATTATTTATTCAACTGAATTTGAAATAACAACTACATATGAGAATTATCGTATTCTCACTTGTAATGTGCTTATTAAGCTTTGAAAAACTTCAAGAATTTCATGTTACAGATATGTTGCAGATCACTATATAATTTCTTTTTTTTTGTCAAAAATTTCTGTAAAGATTAACCGCAAAAAATGACCTTCTAAATATTTTTTTGCAAAGATTATAAATGAAACTTTAACCTGAGAGCGAAATAAATAGTTCCTTTTTTAAAAAATAGACTGAAGATTTGTGGAAAGCTGCGGTATATGAAAAGTGGTCGTGCATATACGAAAGAAGGCAATACATAATGCACTCCATTTGCTAACGTCTGAGAATGATTGAAAACGGTAGGATATGAAGCATCAAGTAAGATAATTCTGGTAAATAACGCTTCGTAACCACAATTAGTCTTTAGTTTACATTTTTTGAAAATATTGGATTAATAAAGATAAGGTCATTAGCAAATGATCAACTGTTAATATTTGCTAATCGGCTAAGACTAGTATTCACATTGATATTTATATATATATATATATACGTATATATACTCTTTCATGCAACATTATAATCATTTTTTTAACTTCGCACAGGACTTATGGAAACGGGGAAATTGAAGAATTTGCAGCTAAGGTATTCCAAGGCTTCACTACTGAGAAGGACTTATTGAAGGTGAAGAAAAACATGCATAAAATACATTTGATTATGTTTTTAACGAGTATTAAAATATGAGCAACGGTGCTTAAATAGTCTTATTCAATTCCTTCTATTAGCTCGCACTCTCCCTATATATATCTTGTTCAAATTTTTCAATCGTTCATAAAATACTTTTTATTCATCCACTCAAGTTCAAATACATTTTTTTTTGAACTTGTGGATGACACTGGATCAGTTTTTTTCAAATATTAATTCAGTAATTAAATTTAATTAATTAATTTTAGTTTTTTTTAGATTTAAGTTGCATATATCTACCAATAGATGGCACCAGATAAACTTAAAAAAATGAATGAAAATTATTTATAAAGGACTTTCTGCAATATAGTGGAAAAAAGTAGGAATTGACTTTAAATTTTTTTTTATATTACTTGTTTTTTATTTATTATTATGGTTTCAAGATAAATAAATGTATCAATGTTTCGTTATCTGTATATGTAGAATTAAGGTACTGAGATATCCTCCACCAACAGCAGTGAATATTCCCATTAAATCTCTTTAATATCAACCTTAGGTTCAGTATGCCTTTATCGAAACCACGTGGTACTAAGACTAAACGAAAAATTCTGGCGAAAATCGGTATTTCCATGGAAAATGTTGAAATAAAAGACGAAATAGTCTATTTTGTAATGCTATTTCTTCTGATCCTTATTCATTGGATTATTTTTATTTTTTAAGGGGTTGGGTTGTCAGATCTACGCTCTACAATCATATTAAACCGGGGCCTACATTTTAAAGTGGATTTTGAACCACTACAAATATCCATGTAACTGCCGCGACTAGAACCTTATATCTGTGGCACTGAGCGCCAGAGTGCTAATCACTCGGTCATCAAACCCTTATAATGTTATTACTATAGTATAATTTCACATCGTAGAATTCCAACCAGTCAGAAGCCTGATGTTCTGTATATTTAGGCTTACAATTGGCTGGTATTCTACGATTTGATTCCTAAGTATTAAGTGAATAGCGATGCAAAGATAATTGTATATTTGCCAGGTATTTTTAATTTAGTATACTTTAATGGAAACAAGACAATTCCAAAAATTACGGTTGCTTGTTGACTGGCCCTCATCGACTCTCGTCGAACAACCTCATCTTAAAATTTTATGTATTTAGTTTCTTATGATAATAGAGAAATCGGTTTGATATCAATCGCACCAGAAATTTTATCACCATCATTAAAACAAAATAATTTGTTTCCTCATTTCTAAATTTAAAATCATTCGTAGCAGAAATACAAATCTGATTTTGGATGACAATTTGTCTTGTCTATGATGATGATGGTTTAATAAATCCATTCCATGACAAAAACATTCGTTGATTGCGCTGCTCAAAAGAGCATCCTCTCCGATCTAAACTGGTTTGCTGTCGAAATTTATTTTTCGCATATTACCCCTGATGTATCAAGGGCTTTCTATAACTTTTTCTGCCTTCCTCCAGATGTTCAGATACATTTCATTTCTGTATAATACTAAAAGAAAAATCCAATACGTTAATATGAACTTTTGCAATATATATATATATATATATATATATATATATATATATATATATCTAGTGTCATTAAATTATTTAAATTAAATTATTCCAGTGTCCAGAAGGGAAATAAAAGGATTCTATTCTAGGAAAAAATTCTAGATTTCTATAGTTACTTTCTTTTTCAGACTACTTCTTATCATGTCGAAGCATTGACACTAAAAGAAAGCACGAGATTTTCAAATCATCAATGCATTGATGTAAATGTTTTAAGGCTGGAATAGAACAGTTTGACTATAAAGGAGTTAGTTGAAAAATGCAAAGAAAAAAATATGTTTATATGTTCTCACTTACACGAGAAATGGAGGCTATACATTGCTGTATGAAAAATGTTTATGTTCATCCGTCAAAATGGGCCATTTCATATTTGCTTAGTTTGCTTTTCATTGGCAAGAATAATTCATATCCTTAGAATACACATGTTCTTATATTCCGTTATGTTTTAGGTGAGAGAATTCTACCAGCGTCAAAAGGGTAGGTCACGCCAAGGTGCTCGTGCCCACACTCAGGCCCTCTACAGCATTTCCCTCAATATCAATTGGCTGAGGAGGCACCGGAGGACAGTTCGCGAGTGGTTGCTATCTCACGTTTACATGCCTTGGAGGGACATCCGGCTGCCAGCCCATGTCCTACCTGTGCACTACGATCTCCTCCTCAAGCCCAACATATCGTCTCAAACTTTCGAGGGGGAGGAGCTTATAAGCATCAACATCACCAAGGCAACGGACTACCTCCTGTTCCACGAAGGCGGTCTTCAGATCCGCAACATCCAGTTGGTTGGAGAAGAGCAGAAGGAGGACGTTCCCATTGCCGAAAAGTTCTCTTACAAGAGGAACGAATACTTCGTGATCTTGTTCAAGGAAAAGGTGCCTCCAGGGGACTATCTCCTAAAAGTGGTGTTCTCCGGGAAGTTTTCTGTGAGTGGCAACGGAATGGATCGGTACCAGTACACTCATCGAAAAACAGGAGAGATCAGGTAAATTTCCAATTTAGGGCAATGTGTTTAAGACGTAACATATAGGCTGTGTACAAATGAAAGTCTTTGAAGATTTCATACGCTTATAATGTTTATATATTATTTCTATATCACGAAAGAAATCTCCTTATAATACTTCATAATCGTTTAGTTTTCTTTTTCGCTGTGTACGTTTCCCAAATAATTTTGAAAATCCAGCCCGAATTTCTTCATGTGAAGTTCTTACTGCTCGCGTCGAACAACGAGTTTTCGTAATCTCTATACGAGCCAAAAATTTTAATTAAAGAGATTAGGATTATTTTCATTTTACTGTCTGTCTGCTTTGGCAGTGGAAATGTAATACTAAGAAACAGACATCATCAATAATTAAATTTTTTTATATCGGTATACGATTAAATACCACCCAGAATTGTACGTGAGTGAAACGGTTTTTTCGAATAATGTAAAAACTTTCGTGTAGCAATGAGCTTCAAAGACATTATTCATTCATACAAAGACATGCACCATTCATTTTACTCACAATTTTTGCATGTACCGTAATTTCGTCGCACTGAAATTCTAACAGTTTTTATTCAAGAATTCAATTTACATTTTTAAATGCATGAAAAGAGAAGTCTTGAGCTTTTTTTGTAAATAAATAGTTAAAGTATTGGGATCAGATTATTCCAGCGCATATGCTAACACACACGCATATATATATATTAATAATCCTTTTTTAAAATCCAGGTACTTATTGGCTACGCGCTTCGAAGCAACCTATGCTCGAAGAGTGTTTCCTTGTTTCGACGAGCCGAGCTTCAAGGCCAAATTCAAACTGAGCATTGTTCACCCTGCCAACCTGACGGCAGTTTCCAACATGCCGGAAGAGGTGAGTGCCCGCAGAGATTAAGTTCATTTAAATAACTCTACCGTCTCTGATTTTGAAGATTCAATCATTGATTTCAGAAATAGGGTGGCATAATGTAGATGGTAAATGGAGGAAATTTTCTTACAATTATCTTACGTCCTTTTTCTCATAAAACCGTAAATGCAGGATAATTACTCTTAAACATTCTTCTAGAAAGCGCTGAATCGATGAATTGTTATTGGCAAACAAAAAAAAAGTGTCCAAGTACAACAACAAAATGTGGAGATTTGTAGGATTCCATAAGATCCACGATAAGAAATATCAGTTTACTCTCCATCTGTCTTTAACTTACTCCCGCAATGGTGGTATTTATGAAATTTATATCACTATACTTAAATAGTGAAGATATATATATGTATATATTTCCTTTATGTTTCTCATAAATTCTTTAGTTTCACAAAAGTCCAATAAAGTTAATTTCCTGTGCGCCGGATGTTATGTCATACTTTTTCTCTACCTTTTTTCTCGAAAAATGTACAGAGGTTTAGGTTTCTAAAGTAACTTCCGAACAAGGATTTTTGCACTGCAATTCTTTAGGCAGTATTATTAGTTAGAACTGAAAATACACAAGGTCAAGTTAACAAGAAACTGTGATATGCAAATTAAGTTTTCAAGTCATCGGTAAAATGACCTCTTTCTTTTAAGCATAATTCTTAAATGCATTTCTTCTTATTATCTTAAATTTTTAACGTATTAATTTTTATATAAAATTGTGGTATCACAATTGAAAAACTGCCATGTATAAATGTTATGCTTATGCGATTTTTATTAGATGTGATTATTTTTTTCCAGCCAAAAATTACAACCTAGGTTCATACGGTGCTCCAGAATATAGACAGGAGGTTATGGTCCTCAAAATTTATTAAGTGATTCAATTCAGATTTCTTCTTAGTTCAATTTTTGTGTAAGTGAAAAAGTTTTGTGTGTTTTAGGAAAAAGTGGGCCTGGATGGCGATCTGGCGAAAACTGTGTTCATGGAGTCCGTCACGATGTCCACCTACTTGCTGTTCTGCGTCGTCTCAGATTTTGAATTCCTGCAGGCCGATTACAACGGAAAACCGGTGAGTTTACTAGAAGCGTGTCTCTTCTTTAAGTGCTGATGTCTCAGAAAGTCTGTATATAGGTAACAGATTGCTATAATTATAGTAACAGAAAGTTTAGTGCTGCAGGAACGAAGGAAGGGGGATTTATGGATGCCATTTCGTAGTACAAGATCTAATTTGATCAAGCTATGCCAAAAAAAATATTAGCTGGAGAAGTTTTTATTTAAAACATGATAAACTTTAGAAGTAAATCAGAAACAGATTTAAAAACACAACTTCTACTAGTAAATGAAACGTTATATAAAAATCATTTCAAATGCCATAGTATTCTTCATCGAATAAAATTCTAACGATAAGAATTGACCTTTTTGTAATTCTCTAGATTTCTTAATCAATAAATTAGAAACATTGTGCAATTATTGTCAAGATCCATGTTATATGTCTATCCTGTATATTAGTAGAATATCGGTAGGCGTTATGTTCCACAAATGTATAGTCCTTCCCATGTCACTCACTGAAGAGGGATAAGGTAAGTACTTGTAGGGGTAACTTACACCTTATTTGGATATCGTATGAGAGAAAATCCTGAAAACTCCCACTAGGCAGCCTGACTAGCAATGTTTACGTAGTTACGATCGAATCTCCTCGTTTCTGGAAGGACTGCAATAGACGTTACCAGTGGATACGAAACTGAGTTCTTTGAAAGGATAGCTGTGCATGTTGTTACCAGGTTACGAATCAGGCTTCAGATACATTAAAAATAAGCTAATTAAAGACTGTAACATTTGGTTCAATAATAAAAAAAATCTGAAGGCTTAAAAAAATAAAGTTTGAGCAATGGTGTTTGAAACAATTTTTTACTAATCTTTTTTTTTTTTTTTTGCATAGAAATATTCATTTACAAGAAATATTTCCTAAGGAAATTAATCAAAGTTTTTATTTTCAGGTGCGAGCCTATGCACCCCCAGACAGACTGGAGGAGGCCACCCATGGACTCAACATGACCTTGAGGCTGCTCAGCACCCTGGAAGATTTCTTTGATGTGCCCTATGTCTTGCCCAAGCTAGGTAGTAATTTCCTCTCTGTAGATCTGCGTATTTTACAGATTTGTTTTTTCATCAAAAAAAAGGGCTGATTCTCATCATTGAATTATTTTCTATTTGATAGATACTATATAGATTAAATAAGGATTGATATGAAAAACTTTCAAAGATGGAAGTACACAAAATATAGTAATGTATGTGGGCTCACGTAATGATTGCCCGTGACAGGCACGAATCATAGTCTGTTTATTTCTGCAATTATAGGTTTGCACTACCTTTTTATAGTAAATTTTCAAAACACGATTGCAACACAATATTATTGAAAGAACTGAAACACATTTTCAAAGATGCTGTATGTTTCTCGATAGTTGAGGTCCCAATCGAAATTCTTGTGACAAAATTCTATGCGGACAATGGAAAAGCTCTTGTAAAATAAACTTCACTTCTCAGTAGAACTGGTATCTGCCATACAAGAAACAATATGATATTTCTTATATAAAAATCTTTTCATATCTTCAAAAGAAGTCTATTACTTTTTTTTTGTAACAAATCTAGAAATTGTGGGAGTCCGTTGAATAGTCCACCTCGAAAAATCCATATTTACCGAAAAGTTGTGCCAATATTCGCACTCTAATTAGAGAGTGTTCAGACTCTAATTAGAGATATAATTCATTTTGCATTATGTTAAAGCCAAGGGCACCAAATCCAATCCATCCGATTTTGAATTTCAGTTTCCTTTTCTCTTGCATAAGATTATTTTAATTTAAAATAATTTTTTAATATTAGCGTGCTTATTAATGCAATTCTTGTGTTTGTATTTATATGGTGAATATATTTGCATGCGCTTCTATATAAAGAGTATGTGCACGCTATTTGCATAAACACACTTTTATATAGAAGAGATGGGATGAGAAGAGCAATGTACAGAGAGTGCTTAAAGATATAATTTTGAAATGGTTGCTTGTACTCAGTTAAATTGTTCAGCTTGTACACAGATGCAATATTGTAACCTTGTCCATATAAAAGGGATAAATCTATCTTGTAATTTTTAAGACATTCAATTATTGTGTGTATCATAATTATCGTATTTATATTATCAGACAGATTCAATGACTTTATTGAGTAACTCGCACTTGCCGTACAAAGCAGCAACCGCCATCTATCCTGTGCATCTGCCAAGCTAACTGGCATACTGTGTAATTCCGATTCTTCTACACCCACTTCAAATGTAGTTTCGAAACACCTCGTGTAAAAGCAGGCGAATGCTTGAAATTATATGTTATTTGTAAGCTCGACAACATTGGGCAACATATCAAAGCAATTTTTTTATTTATTTATTTATTTTTTTGACGTATCATCCCAGATAAAACTTGTCGAATGTTAAAGAAAGAATCCGTTCTTATTGATACGAAAGATAGACTCATAGTGAATTATGAAATCTGCGTGCAAAAGAAATAATTTTTATAGTGACCAGTTACATTTGCACAAGATTGTTGATGCAACCTTTTATCATGGCATTAAAAGATATGGCGCTTTGTTGCAGATTCGGTGTGCATCCCTGGGTACGTAGTGCCGGGCATGGAGCACTGGGGCGCCATCTCGTACAGCGGCGACCGATTCCTGGTGAACGGCAGTTTGCCCGAACGATCCAGGATCCTGCACGTGGACAGAGTCATAGCGCACGAGGTCGTGCATCAGGTGAGGTGTCGTCAAAATTGTCACTTCTGTCTATAATCATCAATTTTAATTCTTAAGAAAGTTCTAATTTAAACCTTAAATCGATTTTTCCAAATAAGGAAATTATAAATTTGTTGTTTTATATGTCAGTAACTTATTTAGTAACAAAAAGAAGTAATATAAAAAAAAATTTAAGTCAATTCCTACTTTTTTTTCACTATATTGCAGAAAAGTCTTTTTCAAAGTTGAAATTTCCCTCTTACATTGGGCGCCATCTATTATTAGATATATGGAACTTAAATCTTAAAAAAAATTTAATTAATTAATTAAATTTAATGAATGAATTAATATTTGAAAAAACTGTATTAACATCCAGTGTCATGCACTACAAGTTCAAAAAAATGTATTTGAACTTGAGAGGATATATATATATATAGGGAGAGTGTGAACTAATAATAGGAATTGAAAAACTTCTATTTAAAGTTGTTAATAATGTAAAAATGTATAAAAACAGAAAAATCAAAATAGAAAAAAAAAAAAAAAACAATAAAGAATTTTTTCATAATCTTGAACAAATATAGTAGGAACTGAATTTTTCAACCACAGTATGATATTGCTACGTAATTATTTTCTTTAAGAGTTCTCGTGCTTTTCTGATTCATACACTTGATCAGAAGTTAGACTTAAGCAAAAAAAACCCATTTTCTGTTTAAAGATTGAATTTTATTCCAGTGGTTCGGCAACCTGGTGACGATGGAATGGTGGGACGATTTGTGGCTGAACGAGGGGATGTCAACCCTCATCATGTACATTCCTCTTAAGCAGTACTTCCCTTCCATCAACGAGGTGAGATTCTGTTCCTTTTTCACCCCAACCCAAGAACGTCTTTTTGCCTCTTGTCTCACAAGTCTAAAGCCTTATCTAGTAAACATAATTTGGCCGAATTTCCCACATACAAAGGCAAAATCAATTTGGTAAGAATTATCTTATGTTGTCCAACATGCAAGGAGACATTCATCATGTTAATTTCTTTTTATTTCTTTCTTAAATTGTAGTTACAGATTGTATATATAAATTGTTTTCATGCACTTATATTATCAGTTTTTTGTTAATCTTACACTTTTATTTTAGCTGTATTGAACCACTTGTATCTGTAAAATAACTTGCAAGTTTTCTTAAATTGTTTAGATCAGCTTGGCTAAATCTTGCGCTTGAGCCATGAAACGATACATGCCTAAACCTCCACAGTTAAAAATCATGCTTTT
This sequence comes from Caerostris darwini, assembly GCA_021605075.1. Taxonomy (NCBI): domain Eukaryota; kingdom Metazoa; phylum Arthropoda; class Arachnida; order Araneae; family Araneidae; genus Caerostris; species Caerostris darwini. Next base: position 795,308 of record BPLQ01001741.1, on the reverse strand, counting down.
TAAGTTCCAGGTGTAACAAGAACCATTACACAAATTTCGTTTTGAAAAAAATTCTCTCAATTATAAAACTCTCAGACTTCGATAAAAAGGTCAGATGAAACAGTATGTTTTGCATTATTAGTCGCTATATTACACTAATTATCCAAAACATTAAAACCTATAGATTATTTACATCAAGTTGTCTGTAAGGAAAATGAAATAAAATGGATTTTCAGAGAATACATAGAGATAAAGTATTGCTCCTAATAAAGCGCGATATATCTAAATATGAGTAAAAGAAGGTTTATTTTACTTTGACAGAACTTGAGGTGGCCAGAACTGTGATGAATAACATTACTGAAACTATGTCCTGTCAACTAGCTACAAAATGCTATAGTTATGACGTATCAAACTAGTGGAACACTCAGTGGAAGACAATGTGTTGTACGATAGTATAAGGCCATTCAAAGCAGAAATGAATCTTTTATGGTTTCATACAATAATTTCTATTAATGGTCGATAATAGTTGTAATAACTCACTGACAAAGTCCAACTTGACGAAAGGATCGCATTATATTGTGTATATTTGAGATCTTCTATACAATATTTACGAGGCAAAACTCGGAACAACGAATATCAACATCGTCTAAGAATTTAGAATTGGGGCAACTTCTATTAAATCATGGTACAATGTGCAAGAATCTCTTATTGAGCAGGTGATGGTAATGTTTTAGCTGATCAGTGTAATCACAATATTGTAAAAGTGTTAGTTTAGTTGCTTTCTTGGATGGGCTTCAACTCCTCTCTTTGCGCAGGTGGATGTGCGCAAGATGTCCCGGATGATGTGCCCCGATTCGAGCGTGAACTCCCATCCCATCGTGCGCAACGTGAGCACCCCCGGAGAAATAGAAGCATCCTTCAACGTCATCTCCTACGAAAAAGTAAGAATGTCTCTTTTTGCTGTGCTGTCTTCAATGCACCCATGAAAACAGATTTACCATTTATAGTGTATTCTTCGTAGTTTCAACGAAAAATTACAAAAACATTTGGATTAATTACAGATTACGAAAAATAAAACCTGCTTTACGAAAAATATAACTGCTTTCACATATATTTAAAGCAAAAGCTGCCATTTTTTTGATTATTTTGCCAATGTTGGACAATTAAAAAACTTACGTCCATTTCAACAAAACTAATATCAGTTTTCGCATCAAATAGAACATTGTATTCAATTTATTTATATTAAAAAATAACATAAGTTTAATTCAATAATAACATAAATCTAATTCAATAATAATATAAGTCTTGTTAAATAATGTGCATAAATAAATATAGTGTCTCAATTATATCTTCCTCCATTTTCTACGAAAGTCTTTATACGTAAAGGATAAACTTTAATGGATAAATTTAATTTAGGTAATATAAACTTTTTGTTGCAAGATTTCATGAAATTTTCTGCACTTATTATATTTTTATTTCAGATTGCTGCGCAGCATTATCTGTAATAATTGCACTCATATTTTTAGCATTAAGTCTTGAATTATCTCTAAATTAACCCCATTTTAATGAAAAATCCACATTTTTTTTTAAGTTGTTGCATTTCTTGATAGTATCATAATTTGCAGCTTACTGTAAACATTTTTCACCAGGAATGTTTACAGTACATCTAACTTTTATTCATAATTGAGTGTTCTAGTAAAATTGGAAAGATAAAAATAGAAATAGAAAAAAAAATTAATTGTTTGATCTTATTTTAGGCTTTTAGGACTCAATATTTCTTAATGAACGCATTGACTTAAATAATGACTACAGAAAATGAATTGAGTTGCCAAGTTGTAAGACTTTTTCATGAATATTTCCACAAATATTATAGAAGAAATATTTGACGAATTTTTTTGAATTGCAGGGTGCTGCTGTGATGAAGATGTTGCAACATATCATGAAAGATGACTTCAGGAAAGGACTTTCTGTGAGTAATTATTCACTTAAATTCGATAGATTATTTTAAATATTATTTTAAAGCAACCTTAATTACGTTCGATTAACGTTGTTAAAATCTTCAAGCAACGGTATTAAACAAGTAGTTAAAGGTTCTATTAAATTATTTCGGAACAAATAGCGTAAATCTAGTGGTTAGGATACCAAGAAACGTAGGCTTTAATCTAAAAATTTGCATAAGATCTTTCATTAAAAACTTTTCTTAAGATTCATTTTGATAGATTTTAGTATGTATAAATAGTAAAAAATAAAGTTTAGCTACTAAAAATTCTCGAATTATATTCTGTTAAACAAAATAAGGATCGTTATTTAGCTTAAACTAAAAGAATAAGTAGGATGAAATTTATTTCTGAATCATATTTCTCTTTAAATTAAAGTTTGGTTTTATTATTGGGAATGCTTTTACAGAATTATCTGAAGAAGTACGCTTATCGAAATGCGAGAACAAGTGATTTGTGGTCTGAATTGGACAATGCCTCTACCATGGTAAGCACCTCTTTCATTTATTATTATTATTACTATTATTTTATTATTTTTTATGAAGGAAATTCAAGAGGTAAGACATCAAGCCATCTCAGACACGAGCTTTCTCATGTAAGCAAGACTTGCTATAAGAAGGCATTTGTCAACTTTATTTTTTAACATAGCCACTGTTCGATTCAAATATTCGTTCAAGTAGTGCACATTAACTCTGTCATTGAAAATATAAATGTCTTTTGTGATGCCAGTTAATGACAACTTGATTACCATCCATATCATTTGTGAATGGATTACAATCAAAATGATTTTGCATTTGATCCATGATGCCATTTCATTACAGCTTGGTTACCATCCATATCATTTGTGATGGGATAGCATTCCAAATAGAAGATAGTTCAACAACTTCCAATGGAAGCGTCATAAAATCATGAAGATAGGATTTTATTGATTTAAGTGCATTAAATCGTGTGCACCTTTTCACATAATGGTGGCATCATAATGGTAGAGTATTTGCCAATAAGTTAATGACAAGTTAAGGTATTCTTAAACAAAGAAACGTGATCATATTTTGCAAGTAAACGTTCCATCTGATTTCCTTCAGCATTTCTTGCTCGACAGTCACTTGTGCCGTTTACTGGAGAAATTCCATGGCTCTCCGGGCTGGAAATATAACTGTTAAAAACATTGTTACGCTCGTGATTACTTTCTTTCTTTTATATTTTGAATTGTCTTCTTCGTATATTGAAATTTTAAGAAAAACATCAGAGGGCGATTGCTAACTATAGCACAGGCAGATTTTAAAATTTTAGTTCCTAGTTAATTATTAAGTTATTATTTAAGGAAACTGTTGTCAGGGTGTAATTTCTCTTTGGTGGTCGTGGAGGAATGATCTTTTGATACTGATTACACATTTGGTATTCTGATGATAAAATTGTGTATATACTAAAGTATGAATAGTGCTGCAATTAATAACAAAGATATTTCCAATGATCTTCTTAGGAGGTGAACGTATCGGGTGTCATGGACACGTGGACAAGGCAGATGGGTTTCCCTTACGTGGAACTGAACCGTGAGGGATCGAGTCTGACTGCCACCCAGCACTGGTTTTCCAGGAACGTGAACGAAACCAAGGCTGAAAAAGTCACACTCAATCAAAAATACGGGTAAGAGATTCCTTTTTTTTTTATTCATCTGCAAGTCGAGAAGCTCGAAATTTAACAACACTGTGTTTTTGATTCTGTTTGCACTATTTTATTTTCGCATACATTATGAATGTAATACTTTGAAGTGATTAAGAGAATAATCCGTTGAGCTGCATGTTGTGAGAGTTTAAGGACTAATTGGGGTTTGTTTCCGCTGTTACGATTGCGTGCAAGTAAGAAATCAAAAAGTATTTTGATGCCAGCACGGATTGGGCTGTCATTATGTATTAGGAAATTAGGTCGAAAAGGGTAAATAATTGACTTTAACGGAGCGGTTAAAAAATGTTTGTCTTCGCAAAACCGTTTGATTTCTGCAAAAAAACGTTTGTAAGAATCTTGGTTGCAGATAGTCAATTTCAGTGGTTATTGTTGTAAACTCCTCTAACAGATACTCTTCTTCCTTGATGCAACAGCCCCATGATAGGCCAAGGCCATCTACCTACTGGCAGATTTCGAGACAGGACATTTCTTTTTTACAATGTAGGGTTGCCAGCCGTATGCCCAACGTTCTTACAGTCATACAGAGACCTACGGTTTAAAGTGGAATCTGAACCACTGCAGACATCCATGGCACCGCCGGGACTCGAACTCGAAACATTAAGCGTCACAGCGCTAACCATTCGGCCATCAAACCAAATGGTTAGATGGTTAGAATGGTTAAATCTAATAGATCACTGTGAACAATTCCATTATTTTTTGTACCCTACACTGAGAAGACTCTTTTTTGAACGCAGTCTGTCGGTTAAGGCTAGAATTACAGCTAAATCAGTCTTTTGCGCTTAAGGTATCTGTACTCAAATTAGAAGGTAGATATGCATATCTGTATTCAAATAGAACACTTATGTAAAGAATTTAATTTAGTATTCGTACAATAATTATCATGTTAAAATGTCTATGTATCATGCAAAAATAATTTTAATAAAAATATTAATAAAATAAATTATAAAAAAGAAATAAGCAAAACGAATACAAAATAAATAACAAACAATAAATAAATGAATACACTAAACAAGATGTATGAAAAAAGAAAAGATAGTTAATATCTAAACGATAACTAAATAATAACCTTCTGCAAGCATGGTCATTCAATATTTAATGACTTTGACATTTATGTCTACAAAAAAAAAAAAAAAAAAAAAAACTTTTTAATTTTAAATTCTTATTATTAGTGTTTTAAAGTGGTGACGTAAATAAAAACTTTGATACAATCATTACGACTTTAAATCCAAAAGTAACATTAAAAAAAAATATTTTTGAGACAAGTTTAATTGTTTACTTTTTCCTTCTCATTTTGTAGGTTTATCTGGCAAATTCCATTGACATTCAAGAATCTGGCAACGGGAAATGAACACACGCTTTGGCTAAAAGACAAAACAGGTTTCTTGCTTTCTTTGAATTTAAGCAAAGCATTATTCTTTTTATTTTTTAAAGAAAACATAATTTTTTATTGGTATTACTCGATAAAATGCGTTGTGTGTTTAGTTGTTAAAATTAATTTTTATTAAAGACAAGAAATAAACAAACAATGTTAATGAAATTTTAAGAATCTTTAATTTAGTTAAATAGATCGTTATAGCTTTGAGATATATTGTTTTTGTTGATTTTATTTAATAATCCATAACCATAATTTGGCTTTTCTTTGTATCAAAATATAAAAGGAAATTTAATATTACGACTAGTACAATTCTTTGATTTTTAAAAGATAAATGGACATTTTCAGATTATAATTAGTAATTAAGCAAGAAGTTGTGTATAAATGTCTTGATTGAAGAGAAAACGTTTCAACATATATCTTATGGAATTCAAAAGATTTAAAATTAATTCAAAAGATTTTTTTGTCGCTCTACGGTCTTTTTTTTCACATTTTGGGCTAATTAGACCGGGAACTAGAATATAACGTGGATTTCGAATCACTAACGAACATCCATGCCACCGCCAGGATTCGAACTTGCTGCATTTTTTGTCAAAGTCGCTAGGAATGATAATGTTCAGCCTAATGTTTTACAGGAGAAAACCAAAAAAAAAATTTCTAATGCTATTTATTTAAATAGGCGAGAGATTTAATTTAAACGACTTTTAAAATATTATAAAAAATTGATAAAAAAATAAAATTGAAATAGAAATAAAAATTGATAAAAATAGAAATAGAAATGGATAAAAACAGAATAGAAATAAAAATTGATAACTCTCATAAAATTCTTTTTATATTAACAAATGAAATTTTTACCATTTCCTACTTCTTCAATACAAATTTCTCACAAAATAAATAAATAAATAAATCTGCCTTGTTTATTGTATTGGAAAAATTTCAACGATTGAAAGTCAGAGTTCTTTATTTTTTGTGACAAAATAATAACTAGAAGCATGCTTTATATAAAAATAAATAAATAATCTACCCATATTTATATGTTTAAAATTTAAAATTATTCATGTAATCTGCACCATCGTTCAAAGTTCAGCCTATTTTGTACAACGGTTTCAATTAAATCAAATTGTTCGTTTTCAGCCACAGTCGAGATCAATGCTCTGAAGGACGACGTCGTTAAATTCAATCCCGGTTTCATCGGATTTTACGTCGTCAAGTACGACTTCTCGGATTGGGAAAAGCTCGAGCGGACACTCTTGGAAAATCACGAAGTAAGCTCTTGAAACAAATGAGTGTTTTTTGTCTCCATCGATGTATTATGCAAATTTAAAAATCTTTAAAAAATTAGGATTAGTGAAAGACTAATTTTCATTACCAAAACTTAGATTTTAACATCTATTTAAACCTTTATTTTATTAACGCCATTCTTGGTTAAATTGATGTCTTGTAAGCCAATTATCTAATCAGTTTAATGTGGTAATTTTATATTTCTAACCAAATGAGTAAATTAGAATAGCAGATAACCATCTGAAATCTCATAGGATAAAAAGACAGCCAATCTTATTTGACTTATCTGAAATCCTAATATTTGGACAAGTCTGCCACCAAAATATCCCAAACATGGCTATTAGACTTCTGTTTAGCACTTTTTAGGATCAAAGTAATGCTCGAAATAACATCATCTCACTTAGACATATTACAAGTAATTTCAGACATTTATATTATTATATGGTGTATGAAGAAGATATATCATTAAGTTTTTGTAGACTTTAGAACTTACAACTTTCTTGACTTGATTTGACTTGAAGAAGTAATTTAAGATTTATTCCCGTATAAACTGCTTTATTTATCCAACTGATATTAAGAAGAAATAAAAAATGAATATAAAGAAGATAATGAGAATAAAAAAAATCTGAAGGAAATCATCAAAGTTTGAGTTTTTAAAGGTACAACTTTCATATAAATCAATATAAATAATAATAGCTTCCAACTAAATTGAGTTATATGGATGCTACTTACAATGGATGCTACCTACGCTACATAAGTACGATACAAAATAGCAGTAATTACTTTAGATTTATAGCATGCTTGTTTTAGTCCTAACAACAGGATTTCAGCTTTTATGTTGTATTCCAATATAAGTAGAAACTTATGTGCAACAGACAAGAGTTCATTATCTTCGTAAAACTACACGTCGTCCTTTTAAATATCGTATTTTATAACTCAGAATTTCTTTAAATGATCATCAAAGTCAGAGTGGCCAGCATTCGAAAACAACAATAACTTAGAATAAACATTAGAATCTAGAATATGCTCTCAGTTGCATAACGTCTGTCAACCAGCACAATATAACACGAAAATCTTGCATTTCTAGAAGAAAAAGGAATAATAATTTTTAAGAATCATTGTTGACACGTTGAACTTTGTTTGTGTAATGTAGGCTTTGGATGTGACGGATCGTTATAATCTGTTGCATGATGCTTTTGTGCTGTCCGAGACGGATCGTCTGCCGTATTCCATCCCTCTCTCCCTGACGATGTATTTGAGGAGGGAGAAAGACCCCTTGCCCTGGAACCTGTTCAGGGACCACGTCCTGCACTTCGAACACAGCCTCGACCAGCATTCTCCTACCCTGGCACTACTTAAGGTCAGTCTCTCCTTTCTTTTCTTATTATTGGGATATGTTTCATTAATTATTTATTGTGCGCTCATAAATTATTAGGCACATTTTAATGCCGTTTTTCAAATGTCGAAAAATAGGTGTCATGCATGGTGTTTGGAAAAGATCACTTTGTCGAGACATAATACAAAATCAATCTTAGATAAAAGATGAAAATAATTGGTGTGGGGTAGATCAAGTCATAGCAATAACTTGAGGCGGGTAATATTTGAGCATCTTTTGCTATGTCTCTACAATAGACACGTAAGAAAAAATTCCTTATTATTTAACTTGTTAACATTCTCGGATAATGGTTGCTAAGGGGACATTCAGCATGTCAAAAGTGATGGCTTATTCATTCTTCCAGTTTCGATTGTTCAGGCTGAAAGCAGTATATTTCAAACTTTTTCACAGAACAAATCCAAATAGATTAGAATGGAGTGAATGTAGAGACCAATACCAATCAGCTATTAAATAATTCAAATTACTTACTTCCGTCACTGCCATCTCTTGATTGAGTTGTAACTAATTAAGGCAGCCACTATGTGTTAACAGATGTATCTAACCATATAACACTGTGTTTGCTGCCCATGTATTTTGCACATTTCCGAAATAATATCTTTTCAAAATTATGGTACACTTTTTGAAACATTAACAACACTTCGTAAAAGAATGAATGAATTAATTAAAGGGAAAAGTTTGTTCGGCTTATAAATTTCTTTATTAATAAAATAAATTAAATATAATTTAAATATAAATTTCTTTATTTTCACATATTTTGTCTGTTAATTGCAAAAATAATCTCGCACAGAATTGTAAACTGAAAATTTAAAACTGATGACCGAATGACAAATCTTCCAAGCTTTCGATGCCACAGGTTTCGGGTTCGAGTCCCGCTGTGCAGTGGATGTTTGTAGTGGTTCGGAGTACTTTGAACCGTAAGTCCTGGTCTAAACTGATAATGACTGTTGGGCGTAGGGCTGACAACCCTACCCCGTAAAAGAAAGTATCTCATGTTTCGGAATCTGCCAATAGGCAGACGGCATTGCCCCACCATGGGGTTGTTGCGTCATTGACGAAGTACGGAAAATAAAGAAAAATTTGGACTAACTGAAGACTTCGAAAAAAATTAATCCTTTTACATAAATTAAAGCAATTTTTTGTCCATTACATTTTCAATTTGTGCAAATAAAAAATCATCAAAGACTGGAAAAAAATAGCGTCAGTATTCACGTAAAATATAAAATTGTATGCAATTTTGTAAGAAAGCAGCATTTATTTTTATACAAAAGATGTGCGTAAAAAAATATCGCTGGCCAAAATTCCTTTTTATTTTTCCTTTGCTGGCAAAAAGAACTGTTAATATGCTATTTATTTATTTAAAAGGATTTATTACTTTTTGATGGATAGATTTACAATTAGCATGTATAAACTTTTTGTTATTAATTTTGATAAATTATTTTTTTTACGCTTACATTGCTTATATTTTTATTTCAAAATGCTGTGCAGCATTATGCATTCAAAAAAAATTTTTTTTTCTAAATATAATTCAACATGTAACAAATAATATCATGACACGTCTCTCTTAAGTTAATCTTTATTCTAATGAAAAATTCCTCGACTCCTAAAAAATATTTTATTTCTTGATAATATTATAAAATGCAGCTACATTTGCAAATGTGCATTTCTGCTGATCTGAATTCAATGGTAAAGTTGATAATTACTTTAACTGGAAGTAAAATTTTTGCAATTTTACACTTACGTCTCCAAGGAATAATGGTGGTGATGATCCAATTTCATTCGTGAATAATTTTAAAAGTATTTTACGTTGAATGAAAATAGTTCTGGATTTGAAAATTCGCCTCAGAATTACTATCAGAGGCATATTGTCATTATTCAAACAACATGATGATTGGTGTTCCTCAGAGTTACCATCAAAGACATATCATTATTACAATATTTTCACGTTCAATTTGCATGATCCTCAAAAAACTTGTAGCATCCACTTACAAGATAAGAAATGTCGAAATGAATGTTCTGAAGTGAACTCAGTTTTTAAAATGAAATGGTAAGCAATGATTATAGTTATTCGTTCTAGAGATCATTGGGCATCATCAGAAATTTGTGTTGGCATGTTTCATTATGTTAATACAAAAGTCCCATGACAGCTATGATTATGCTCATATTAATAGCAGAAATATGCTAATGATTATGTTCGTATTACTGGCAGAAATATGTGAATTATTATGTAAACGGTTTTGTTCATATTAATTGCAGAAATACGTTAATGATTATGCTCATATTAATTGCAGAAATATGTTAATGATTATGTTCATATTGATGACAGAAATATATGCACAATTTTGTAAAATGGCTCTATTCATATTAATTACAGAAATATGTAAACGGTTCTATTGATATTAATTGCAAAAATATGTGAATGATTATGTTCATATTAATGTAGAAATATGTTTCCTGATTACTTTCGGGTTAATTATGGTTGAACTCTTAGTGTAAATGTAATTTTAACTGAGAAAAATTTGCCTTTTCATTTCAGAAATATTTGATCGACCTAACATCAGACTTGTATGACGAATATGTAGCTTCTGCCAACCATAAAAGGTACCTCCAAGCACTGTTTTCATTTACGACTTTGCTCTCTGAGTTTGATTATGCATCTTTGCTCATTGTTATCTGAAACTTATCTTTGCCTTTATCCTGCAGCGTATTTAGGAAATGGGACATCAAAACTGGCAGCTGTTCGTTTAGCTACTCTGATTTGTAAGTATAAGTAAGAGGATACAATTAAAAATATACAAAGGTAAATCAATCAAAATAAAGGTTGAATAGCAATTTATGGGAAAAGAGGATAGAATACACGACACAATATTTTGCACACAGCGACTCACAAGCAGATAGCATTCATACAGTCACAAATAAGCTTACCAAATTATAATTTCTTTTGCATATTTTAATCAAATTCGTCATTAAAATTCGGGAGACTTTTGATAAGTCGAACTAGTAGACAAATCAATAAATTTCATGTTTTGTTTTTAAATGCAATGTTCATTACGTGAGTTTTTTCGACTTCATCTGGAAAGCCCTACAAGGGCCATTTGCATTGCAGTCGCCGCAGGTTGAAATTTCTTACGCAAGAAGCTAACTAATACTAACTACTCTAATAAGTAATCGCAAGAGAAGCAGTGGTGCTTCGACCGACGTGGATCAGACGGATTTGTTACAATATGGACAAAAATCTAAAGAGGACGCAGTTTCTCTTGTCAACATTCGAGAGACTGAAATTATCCTCTGTGTGCTGTTAGTTTTTAATCATTTGAAAGTTCACAAATAAGTAAAAAAAATGCCCCTCTAGTGTAGCGCCGACTGTTGACTTAGGGTGGCATTTCTAGTCAATTGATTCCTATAGAAGTTTCATTCGTTCACACAAAAAAAGTTTAAACAGGGAAAAAATTTACTAATAAAATTAACAAATGATGTAATTAAAAATGTCACTGAAAACATACCCGAAAATAAGTATACCAATGTCTAAATTTGAAACATTTGACAGAACATTCTTCTGTTCTAGGGTGTAACAAACTGACAACTCAAAAACAAAACCCTATTTTACAAGAGAGCTTCCAGACATCTTTCAGATAAGTCGTAAATCCTTCGATACCTAATTAGAAAAACCGACACAACGCCGAGCGGAGAATTTCCCCCCTTGAAATCTGGCAAATGAAATTGCAAGCAAATTTTGCAATTGGAAATTTAACTAGTAAGATCGTAAACTAAATTAAGAACAATGTTAAAAAAATGAGTTAAGAACAAATTTTCCAGGTAAGCCTATTCCAAATTGAAGAAACAAAGTTTCAATTTTTGTTTTACGCTTTTTATCCTGTTAATCCATCTTTAAAACATATTCTACGTTACAAAATGTCTCTCCAGGGATCTGCCTTCCGTCGTGATGGACCTGGCATGCCGCTCTTCCCATCCTAAGTGCGTGGAAGCTATGCGCGAAGAATTGCATCTCTGGCTCCAAGGACACAAGTAAGTAGTATGTCACTACATGTTATGGTATTAATGTTATGGAAAATCACCGCATGTAATGGAAAATAATGCATATACTAATTTTTAATAATAAATAAAGCACTAATTTTTTTCCATCATTAGACTTGTTTATAAACTTGTTGATTTCTGATTTGAGTATAAAAAAAGAAAATAAGGTTTACTTTTAAAAGCAGAATTTTAAATTACAAACTCGGGTAAAATAAACAGAAATAAATGTTGATATCATTTCGCGAAAGAATCGCAGAATTAATGCCAAGTTTACTGAATCAAGTAACAAACAATTAAGATAGCATATGTTGAAGCCTTTCTGTAATTTTTGAAAGGAGTATGTAGAATTTTCTAGTAATTTTGTTTGTTTTACATATTCCTTGGGTTTCAGACTTTTAACTATTTCTAGAAGGCTCTCTTGGCTTTCGATATTTAACTTGTATTTTTAATCCAAAATGTCTCTAGAAAACTACTAAATACAAGCTCTTAATTCATCACCAATGCTATCACTTCACTTTTATCGTCAACGCCAAATCGTTGCGAGGCTGTTTTTATAACCAAATTTGTTACCTAGAGAATTACACCTGTCTCTAAATTTTCGATGTATTTTTTAAACTTCGCGCAGTGTTTTGATTTTTTCGTATTTTTACTGAACAGGAGTATTTTTTCTAGATGAAGTAATTAATATTGTACAGAATAAATTATAAATGAGCAATTATGTGCATATTTGTCAGAAATGTTCGTAACAATTCACTTTTTTCCGGATACTGAAAAAAAACTGTAAACTTTCAAACTGTACCATCCTTCAATAAATATCGCATTTATGTAGATTCATCATAGTAAGATAATAATGTTTTGATTTACAATTTAATGTTTTGATTTATTTTGGATACATAAAGAGAGATCATTATTTCTTTGTAGTTCCTTATTAATTGTAACAAGGAATAACCAATGTTTCCAATAAAGTCATCTATAGACTTCAGTAAATGATAGAATATTTTCTTCTTTGAGAATATGCTGTGTATAACACTGTTATATTTCCCATTTACATGAGTAGTAGTTGCAAATTCTAATAGTTGAAGTTTTCTTCTAATGCCAGAGATGTATCTCGTGGCAGATGGCTAATTATATTATTATATTTATGATTTATGTTTATCAACAAATGCCATTTTTCCTGCCAAAATACGTTTAAGCATTCTATAGGCTGACAGTAAACTTCAGCTTTTATTGTTCTATTCCAACACTATACAACATTCAAAATATTAGCTGCAGACCGCTTCGAAGTTGTTGAATTGGCTCTGAATGACGGCTAAACCACTGTATTTTGCAAACATTACTGTTGGGAATCCACTAATTTATCATAGATAGTTAGAAATTTAATTTGTCTTATATTTGTTGCGTGGGCCTAATGGCCAAGTGACTAGCGCTCTGGCACTCATTTTCATTGACTAGCGCTCCAGCACTCTGGTTTCGGGCTCGGATTCGGCCGCGGAATGTTTGTAGGGGTTTAAGCCATAGGCCCCTGTCTAATGACTGCAGAGACTAACAACCCTACCCCGTAAAAAGAAAACATCTCCTGTTTCGGAATCTGCCAGTAGGCTGTAGTAGTAGGCTGTAGGCTGTAGTAGGCTGTAGTGCCAGGGAGTTAGTTAGTTAGTTATATTTGATACGTCTTATAATTATCCTTTAAAACATATAGAGCCTTTGTTACAACCTGATACGTACAATTAACACAACTAAAAATTTAACCTGCCCCATTTTAATTTTATTGAATAGAAAGTGTGGATAAAAGCTGAGAAACTATAAAAGAAGTTTGATGACGCAGCAAGTAGATCCACACTTATACTTCCAGTGCATATTTTCTGACTATGTGCTTATCTTTTTCAGCTTGACCTCCGACCCGTCCTTCGCCCTGCAGACGGCCGTCGCCCACTTGGGCAACGACACCCTTTGGGCGCATCTCTTCGACCAGATGAGCGACAACAGGACCAAAAGGAGCAGGAGGTTCTTGCTGGCCGAGGCGCTCACCAGCTTCACCAGCGGTCCACTGATTGCAAAGTGAGTCCACTTCTCTAAAGTAAGCGGAATGTAGGCCATCGCCTCTATCTCTGCTTTGAATTATAATTCCAAGGACCACCAAGAAGTTTTACATATCTTATAACAGGCTTGTTTCTAGAGGCCCTCCATTGAGTATGATTAAAATCAAGATATCTGATTTTTGGTTAAAGTTCATACTCAATGAGCATGAACAATAGCAGTGAAACCAGGAAGAGTAATTTGTAGAGAATAGCCTTATCCTTTTCTTATGAATGATACAAAAAATTACAGTAATAGCAATTGTATATGGATTATTAATAGAAATGAGCTATATATTCACATCGTTTAGAAAATTTTTCAAATATAGAGAATATTTATTCGTTAGTCTTAAATACATTTCTGGTGTTCATAAAAAACGAATAGGTTCTTCTTCGAGCAGTGAGCAAAGGAATTCTGATACTCCTGTTATGAAATATGTTGTATTCATCTCGAAGTTCAAATGGCTGGCATACTATATCAAACTATGCCACAGGGGCATGTCACTGAAAGTATTAAATAATATCTGAACATAGTTCTCATTTCTCATCATCTTGTACAAAATCTCAATTTTTAAAATTTTTCAACAATGTTTAAAAATGAATGCTTTAACACGTTTTGTTTTTCAGGACGATTGACGTGATGGCTTTCGATCCCAGGATTGACCTTGAACTAGCGAAGTTCATGTTCCGGAGGTTGAGTGCCAAACCAGAAGCAGTGCGTCATCTGTGGAAGTACACTACCAATCACTGGCACTCGCTCATGAACAGGTACCTGTTTTGATTTCATTTTACTTGATTCTTTGGGTAGATATGTAAACATAGTTTAGTTTTAAAACAGAGATTTATTAAAATAACTATTAAAATACGAACCCAAGCAATACACACAGAAAAAGAAGTGTAGATAAATTCCTGATAAACTTTATAAAGCAGACATTTAATCGTCTCTGATTGTCATCTGCTGGGACTTTTATAGTTCTTCATATAGCCCACTGAAGGATGCCGGGCTTTCTAGATTTTTCTCTTGCATAACCATTTTCGTCAAAGACAAATTAGTGGGATTCTTTTTAGTTATATGTTGGCACAGTGCATTTGGCATTATTTTTAGAGAACTAAAAAACTTTTACAAAATACATAAGGTGTATAAACAATCTACAAAAAAGCATAAAAACTTGAAATTTAACAAAAATGATCAATTACTTACATTTTTACAATGAAGTTTTTAATAAAAGTATGTAATGAAACCAAACGAGTTGCAAAAAGAGATTGTTGCCGTTTACTATGACTTAAGTCAATTGTTTCTTACATAACAAATATGCAGTAGATTCTAAGTACCAATGTACATCCTATGTACTTCTGTTGTGAACCCACTTATAAAAAACACTCAAGTAGAGCACAGTTCGAATAATTTATTGTGTGTGTTCTTCATCATAGATGCAAGAAGTTTCGATTCGATTTCCCTGGACGGTTTCCGTAATTTTCCCAACTTGAATGTTTTAAATTCATTTATCTCGCGATTTCAATTTGTTGTTGTGAATTTTTTCAGATGATTAAACTTTTTATTTAATTGATTGTTTGAGTTTTCTTAAAGAATGAAATTCTTATTAGAAGAAGCGAAACGGATACGAAACTTTCGCAGTATATACGCTTGAAGGAATCTTTCATTTGAAAAGGGTGTTTTGAATCTCCCATCTCTTGTTTTCTCAAAATAATGGATGGAAATTCTCAAAAACTGCAGAATTCACTTTCTGTACATTCTTGTAATCTAGTGATGGGCTATAATTATCTTGTAAGAATATATAAAATTAGTGCACAATACAAATTTTCTTTCTTTCAAGGGTGTGGTATTCAGAATGCTATCCTCCAATTTCATAGATTTTTGTGTAACGTTAGGACTAGCGGAATGTGACTGTAAGCAGCAAGATAACAGACATGGTAGCCTTTAAGCCTTTTGTCAAAAGGCTATTATGATGAGCTAATGATTCCTTCTCGGCGAAATTAAGGGTTTGAGACTTGGAATAGCTTTCTACCTAAACTACCACATCCAATCCAATTTTCAAATTTCTGTGGATTGAGTGTATACGAACTTGACGAAATACCCAGCACAAAACAATTGCTCTAAACCAGGAATTCAAGTAGGATTTGTGCTGATATTTACTCAGCTTTGGACAAATATTCTCCAGTTTTTATATCCGAGAAGCACGCATAAAGTTTTAATCTTCGTTAGTTTATATTCGAGATTTCATTGAGAATTCTTTCAATTGCAACACGACATAGCCATTTCTTAGAATTAACATGGGAAAAAAGAACTGCATTTTACTTTTTTAATGGTCCCACGTGTTTAAATCATGTATGCCACAAATATCATAGTTATGGGTGGTAAGAGGAAGAATTCACATATTTGCATGTCGGGTAAAGGTAACTTTCACGTATTTGCATGTCGTAGAAAAGAAAAAATTGAAAATTGCTTACCAAATATCTTTGCACTTTATACACATTTTGACAGTCTCCTTCAGGTCTTCTCGCTTATATCATATGAAAAAATCAGAAATACAATTCGAGAACTATCCTTTCGATCGAATCCATGAAGCAGATTGTATTTTTACTCCCAAAGACAAATTTTTTCATTTTAATTCTTATGGTACTAGTCATATTGTAATGGATGATTATATGGTACTAATAGTCAAATGATAGTAGTAGACAGTGGAAAGACTTGGGAGATTTTTAGATTTTGTCAATACAATTATTTTAATTCTGTAATAAATCTTATAGCTGTTCTGTAAATCTGTTTCAGACTTGAAGCACAGAAGGATCCATCTATTGGGATCTCCACATTCTGTGACAAGCTGAAAACCACAGAGTTCCTCGGAGATGTAAGTAGCCCTCCAATGGATTCACTCAGAATTAAAACAGATCTCCAGACATTCGAACCCTGGCCTTTTTTGCCAAATCCATGCCTCGGTTTTTTTTAATGTTATTATTTTTGATGATTCACCCGGCCTTTTGATATTTAATAAACTCATTTGCTTATTGAATGCTTTTGATATTTAAAATATTTTGCTTTAATAATATATATATATTATCTTTATTTAAAATATATATATTTTGTTTCCAATTGCTTAGAGATATAGTAAAACTATATAACATAATGAATAGGAAAGGATTATAAGCAGTTCGGTGACAATCCAGTAGTAGATCTGAAGTTGACAGTTAGCAGTTAAAACGCCCAAAAGCACTTATGGTGGAAAAGCAGCCGCTGACGAACACCATACCACAAGAGAGACTAACAATATCCTAGTACAGTTCGACTGGGAAATGATTTTTTGTTCACATTATTTGCACTCTCCAAGAGGGTACCATACTTTTAGAAACAAAGTTTAACTTCAAGAGAAAAAAGTGAAATAAAACTAGATTATTTTTTACAAAAATATTCAATCGAATTTTTTAAAAAAAGGAGGTAACGAAAACCTGATAGGAAGATGTCATTGAAAAATAATGGTGATTATATTAATGACTTAATAAGTTAGATTTTTTGACTAGTTTTATTTCCGCGTGATATTTTCAGTTAAAAATATCATAAAACATTATTTCTATGTCTGCTTTGTTTAATGCGGTGTCTTTTCGTTTCAGTTCGTGCGCCTGACGCTTCGCAATCCCCCTGCCAGCGAGTTCGTGACTCAGAGCTGCATGGAAGAGATCCAGAGCTCCATCGAGTTGGCTTCCAAGTACGAAGTGAAACTCTCCCAGTGGTTGGAGAGCTACCTCTCCAGCTCTTCGATGAAGAGCTGATTTAATTTAACGAACCATCAGCATAGTCGGAGGAACTGCGTTTGGGACGCAGTTTCCAACATGTGAACTTCTTCATTTATCAGTTTTTTTTTAAATCAAAAGGACGTTTAAAGAAAACGCTTTTATGGTACAGCATATTGATTTGAAGAAAATAAAGATTTATTTTATAAAAAAAAATTGATGTCATGTTGAAAAGATATTGTACTATACAATTTCATAAAAGAGTAAACATACAACTATTTAAAGTCATCATACTGTTATCATTCAAAGAATAACCATCAGCATAATTTTTGGAAAATGTATTTCGAATGTGCTTGAAAATATATGAAATCTCCGTTTACGATCTTAACAAAAAGGTTTTGAAGACAATGATACAAATTATTAAGCATCACAATTAATAAAAATATATTCAATAAAAGAACGTTGCAAAAAAGGGTTAGGTATTACACTAAAAAGTCATTTAAAATGCAAAAAAAATAATAATTAAATTGCTTGTTGTGTTAATGTCCTACTTCAATGCACAGCGTATTTATCATAAAAAAAAATTAATAAAATCATAATGATTAATTAGAAATATATAGGATTAATTCTGAAAAAGCAATCTCTATCTTTTTTAGATTGTTGACACTGTCCTTGACATCTGTGGGAAATTTGACGTCAAAATATTCATTAGTGTTTGAGTTACGCTTGGCTTTGTGAGACGCTAAAACTGATTCCGTCGATTTTTGAAATGTCTGAATTAATTGAGCAAAGAACTTGCATTCAATTTTGTTTGCGGAAACAGATAGAATGTTGCAGAAGGCATTCGGTGAGCATTTCTATATCGAAAAGAAATGTTTAGAAATGGCATAAACAGTTCAAAGAAGGCAGAGAACGCGTTGAAAACGAAGAACCCTCTGGTCGACCATCCAAAAAATTAGATTAGGTGCTTGCAAACCACCGATTTACAATGATGTTTATGATGTTGGAATTTCAAAAGGATCAATTCAATTCCATTTTGGGCCTCAAATGCGTCAAATCTCGATTGCTACCGAAAACACTGAATGCGCCAGCTCACACTGCAATGATTCTTCGTGACGTTTTCGCCAAAAATGAAACCCATATCGTTCCACAACCACCGTATTCACACCGTGCTGCGACTTCTTTCTGTTCCCTAAACTCAAAAGATCCCACCGGGGACACCATGTTGAGTCGATTGAAGAGATTCAACGTGAATCACCGCACGCTTTGAAGGCCATCCCTGCCGATGACTTTTTAGAATGCATTAAGTATTGGAAAAAAAAAAGTTGGCATAAGTTGTGTCCGGAGGAGATTACTTTGAAGGCGATGAAATAAATTGGAACGAATAAAGAAAGAGTTTTTAAAAAAAATAATAATTGGTCTTACTTTTTGGGCACAGTAGTACATGTGGGATTTTAAACCCACATGCATACTGCAAACAGCTGTCCGAGTGGTGATAAGAAGACAACGTTACTTTCTAGGTAACTATCTAACTCTGGTTCTACCAATCTATCTACCCCATATTTGCATATAAAAGAAATCCCGGAAAACTCCCACCAAATTGTGTGACTGTAGACGCGAAACACTTATAGAAGTTGTCTACATGTCCATCGGCGAATTCGGCTTTGAGCCTTCCTGCATACTTGTTGCGCATGTTACCACTGGGTCACCAGCCTTTCCAGTATTGATTGTAAGAATATTATCAAGCCAATGTCAGACCATTGACGATTAGGCAAAATTACAAGTATATTTAAAAATAAATAATTATGTACGAGACAAGTAGCAATTTAAGCTGCAAAATAATTTTGTTCATAATGAACAACTTCTTTGCTTCTTTCTTACCTCATACTCAAAAGAATCTCCTTTATTTGCAGATCAACTGTTGCAATTAACATTATTACAGAGGATCTCCTAATTCATCATACATTATTATTAGATATTGAATTGGTGTTGGTATGTATAAGATATCTTTAAAAAAAACGAATCAAAATTCTCAAATTAAAATTCAACTGAACAAATTTCACTTTCAATTCGAAAATTGCTAAATTTAGAAATAAGTTCGCATATATAAATTTTCCGGATTTTAATTTTTAATTTTTCATGTCCAAAATGTCACATATTAATCACGAACATTATTATTAATTAAGGACTACAATAATTAATATACGTAAATTGTATTGAGATGTTTGTCTATTTACACTCAAGCTGGCGGTGCCAATTAGCCAAGTTATGATGTCAACCACTAAAAGGTAGTGAATGATTCGGTTGTAATAGTAGTAACGACGTTATTCATAATGACATAAAAGTAATAGTGATAATAAATATAAATAATAATGGTAATAAATATTCATACCAACGAAGATTATCTGGTATGCAATTTATAAAAAAGGAATTTTCAAATCATTTCACCTTTTTTGTGGAGAATGATTTATCGGGCTGCAGTTAATCTAAACTAGAACAAAGGAGGCATAATACCCTGGTCTTTGTGGATGCCGCTTTAACTATGATCTTTCTCTTGAAGTATAATTAATGTAATAAAAAAGTTTAACGCAATTAAACATTTAATTAATAGATAAAAGATACCTTTTATATTGTGTCTCATTAATAAAATATTTATCATTAAATGTCATCACATGATAGAATATTCTACGAAATACTTAAATGACAATAATAAATTAATTTTTTGATATTTGTATTTTTAAGACATCTCTAAATAAAGATTTGAATTTTTATACAAATTTATTTATTTCTAACGAATATGTCTTATTTTAAAAATAAATGAGTTTACAATATAGGTACTTTTTTCGATATTTGTGCTCATTTCGGCTACATTTTAACCTAATCAATGGTTAAAAAAATGCTGTCATTCATCGGGCAGCCTTGGCACTACATTCTTCAATACCAACTTTCACCATGGTGCCACGCTATTTCAATGCTAACTTGTTGAAATTAAACGGTGTGGCGTGTCTTTTTCCAGAAACAGCTTGGGAACAAAGGTTTGTGCGGCGATGTTCCGTATGACATCTGCCATTTTTCGAGAAATGGAACAAATCCAATAAGAGATATTAATTCGAACACAAATGATTCCACCAGCTGCTTCTTCCATCAGCCCACCCGGGACACTCTGTCATTATCGGATTTTTGCTATCTGTTTCACGAATGTAAATTTTTTTGTTTGATGACTGTGGTGGTCGCAGAAAGACATCGGCAAATGACTTCTTTTTCGCCGTTCGAATATCGATGAGTGGTGATTAATTTGAGGTGCCCCGTCTGAACCGAACCGCCTCCTACAAATGCAAGACTCGTAAAGAAAATCGATTCTTTTTCACCGCAAATAAAACTGAGCAAATTCTTATTCGTGAGTAATGCGTAGGATATTAGGCAAAAGAAAAATGTGGGTTTTCATTAGCCCTGAAAATTGCGTCAGGATGTGTTTCGTTTTGTGACAAGGAGTTAAGTATTTTTTTTATATGTGAGTATTAAGTTAATTAATTTGGTAATATAATTATTTATACATAGAATATTAAAATAGTTATAAATTTGAATTTTATTATTCTTTACATATTCAAACGCATGCAAAAATTTTTAGGCGTCCAAACATTTTATTTCTTTTAAGAAATATTTTAATAGTTGTGCGTTAATTATTAAAATATTTCTTAAACTGGTAGTTTTCAAAAGGTATAAAGGTTAATTTTTTAAAATATTTTTGTAATTCATGCGAAATTTTATCATAACTAATTTAATCATAATCATATAAGGATAATATTCTAATATTTATAAATTCAAACGAATTCTTTATAATGATTATATATATCATATGTTATTAGAACATATAACTTTCTTTTATTTAAATATAAATATATATAAAATTATACCTATCCATTTGTACAAAAATTGTTTTTCTATTTTAACTCGTACTATTTTTTTCGTTCTTTTTCGAAAACCATAATAAAAATGAATTCTCCCATAAGTATTTCTGGATTAAAAATAATAAAATTTCTGTAGTTATCTTAGTTATAAAACTATATTACTACATCAATGATTAGCTTATCAAAAAGTAATGATTAGTATATAAAATCATTATCATTAATGATTAATATTTTTAAAAAATTAAGTATAAAATTATAAAGTTTTCTGTAATAGCTTTTAACGAAAGCTTTCTATTGAAAATGGAAAAATTCTTAAAATATTTTTTTTGTAAAAGGCACTTTTAAGCAATTCAAGAGAAGTATTGATAATTATTATTAATGGAGTAATATTTTGAATAATATTATTCCATTTATAATATTTTCCAAGGGACGGTGTACATTTAATATACCACCTTCGATAGCTGTATCTTCTTCATAGCTACTTCATAGATAAAGGAAACGATTTCTTCATAACGAGTATATATTTTGGGAGTGTTTATTATTATTATTATTGGAATATCCTTATGTCGATATTATGAATGTCATTTTAGGACGCTATTTAAGAAGTGTCCAACATTTATTAAGAGCGTCCTTAAAACTATGGAGTTGATGGAATATACACAATTAGAAATAGTGAAATTTTACTTTTATAGAGAACGATACAAATTTTTACTCGTAATGTGGGAAACAAACTATGTGGAGAAAAAAAATTGCATCGTTTTACAAATAAATTCCAATATTTTCTAAAAATGCGTGATCTTAAATGACATTTCTGCCTCAAAGATCGTAAAAAATATCTGTATCTCTTTAAAAATTAGAAAAAGTTCCAAATGAATCTGCAAAAATGATTTTTATACTATACAAAATTCTCTAATTTTGCTTAAAGATACAATTTTCCCTGATCAATCTATGCGTACGAAATTGCGAAATCTTTGATCTTCCTCTCAAAATTAATCTTCAAAAACTTTTTTTGATAAATACAAGCTGTTTATTTAATTTTGTTTTTTACCCAAACTAATTTATTAAGATAAAAATGTAATGTTTTCCATAGAAATAATATACAAATATTTATAACAATTTCAGCATTCAATATAATTTAATCGTTTCGAATTCTACTGGCAGCTTTCGGGGGCATGACATAAAAAAAATACAATTAAAATAAATATTATAATAATTTTTCTTTTGATACTTTTCTAAATTCGAATTTTGTAATTTTGAAATGCTTTTCCAGAAGAATTTCGCAATAAACTCATTTTTATTATATTTTAATTTAACAGCAAGCCATGACTGTTAGAAGGCATTTTAATTTTATAGGCGAAGAATTTTTTTATTAGATAGATACATTAGGAAAAACCCCCATGAAATATTATACATTTTTATTATAAAAATTAAGATTTTATTTTGTGTAAAGTACAGAATAAGCTTTGAATCTATCATTGAAAAGAGACATTAAGTTAACATGCTAAAAGCTTCTGATGTAGCGAAAACCTTTTCGAAGCACTGTATACATATGCATTCTTCCTTTCACTCCACGAATGAAAACGATAAATCCGAAAAAGAAAGAGAACTTTCAGCAGTATTTGTTCCATCAGAGACTACAATTAGCTCACTAAATTGGTATTTTAATTATAAAGTGGTCATATGTAATCAATGTGTATATACTCAAATAGTGATAGAATTATACAAGAATTAAGAGGGATTTATTATTAACTTTTCACAAAAACATAATTTTTTATTGATTTATAAATGGTTATAAAATCTGAATATTAAAATTTAGAAAAAAACCTTAACATGCATTAGAACTTTATGAATTTCATTAATCGTAATATTTTGTATAAAAATTCAACAGGTATTATTCTACATTATTTAATAAAAATACCTTTGATTTTTAAATACTAACCACTACATTTCATAGTTTATAAATATATATATATATATTTCATGTTAATTTATTTTACTTTTTAAAGTTCCAGTTATTCTTTTATTGCAAAATTCTTAACATGAATTGTTGTATAATAACCGAAATGAAAAAAAAAAATTGCTAGTCAGAAAACAACATAAATGATAATATTAATTCAATATGCATTTTATAAATTAATTCATTGAGGCAGATTTCTTTTAAATAAGTAATAAAAGAGTTTTTGCAGATGCATCGAATGCAGATGATATTTTGAAGGTGTGTGTTGTACTATTTTATGACTGCAATAAAAATTAGAATTTCAATCTAAATCATAATAGATGTTTAATTGGTTATTTTTATAAAAGTGTTTCGCATTCGATATGGAATCAAATACTGAAAGTAATTATATATACCTTACATATTAAATAATAATAATAATAAATATATATTGGTATTTCGTAAACTGACTTAAAATACATCATTAAGAAGGTCGTTTTTTTTCCCTTCATTTATTATTCTGTTTAATTAAAACTCACGGAAAAAAATCTAAAAATACTCCTCGTAAGCGCACGTTTTATAGATCAACAGTTGCCAAAATTTCTTTTTAAAACTTTTATCGGGATTTAAAAGAATTTTTTATTTAATAAATAAAAATAATAAGATAGTAAGCACCCTTTAAGATAGCAAGACGAATAAAATTTTTATTTCTCCGTCTTGCTATCTTAAAGGGTGTTCCTTTGTTATTCTCACTAATAAAAAAATCTATGCCAATCGTCATGAGGTTTAATAAACTTGCAATAAGAATAGAGAGAAAGGAAAACAATACGAAGTTCATTCACTGAAGGTAACTCAATAATGACCTTCTACACGCGAACAAGTCCGAACATGTGCGTTCTATTCCCCGTTCGAACGGGTTGCATGTATTGAGTTGCCGCAATTAAATAATCACCAGTGGTCAAATGTAGATTGAAAACAATATGCCCCATTTTCGTAACTAATAAGTATCTCTCCAAAAGATTTTTGTGCGAGGGTGACTTAAAAGTAAGATTGAACTAGTTCAATTTATACAGGATGATCCAATGGGCATGGGGCAAATTTTGAGGGGGGAGGGTTGTACACAGTCACGGATTTAGGTTCGATGGCTCCTTAGGCCCAAGTTAATTTGACGCCCTTATATATAGTAATAATAATAATACGAATAGCAATAATGGTATTTTTAATTAAATTTATTTATATTAATTAAATTTAGGTATTGAATTTAGGCAGGAATTAAATATATATATATATATTGGTATAACAACTAAACATACAATTTAGAATAAATTGTTTTTAATTAAGAAATATATCATATATCTAATTAATCATATAATCTATTTATTTTTTGCTTTCATCCGTGCTAAAATATTAATGACATCCTCCTACTTAACTTCTTGAACTAATTGTGTTTCAATGCTTAATAATGTAAGTGGATTGATCTTGCTTCATACCTGCACGTAAATAATTTTTCACTCTTTTCAAAATCTAACGTCAATAGATAAATGCAATGCTTAATGAAAATTTTTTTAGTACCTATTTGTTAGATATTTTAAATTTTACTACTTACACAATTAATCATTCTGAAAAATAATTCTGCCCTTTAAATAGAATACATCTTGAGGTTGTCGAAGGAAGAAAAGAAGCATTCAAATTGGGTTCTTACAGTTGATAAAAAACAAAATCGATTTCAAGTTTTTGCCGCCCTAAGCCCGGCCCCCGCTAGCCTAATCCGCCTATCGAAACATAAATGTTTTTCATATAAGAATGTGTGGCCGGAAAGGATGCGTTGACGAAACGAGACATGGAAAAAAAAAGCATTGCTTATTTACAAACATTGCAAAGTGCTTCTTCGATTCAGTGCTTACAATAAATGCTCAAAATGGCGACCACCCACAGTAACACATGCTCGGTAGCGTTGAAAGAGTGATTGACGAACAGTTCTAAAGATGCCAAGCATTTTGCGCACTCTTCCAGCCGCAATGGATAGTCGAGTAACGAGGTCCTCAACTGGATCAACAGGAGTTTCATAAATGAAACAGAGTAAGAATTAAAAAAAGTGCGTAAAGTATAAAAAAAGTAGGCAAGGTGATTACAAGTCAGATTACTTGAAACTCGTCATGTGTAGGGTATCATTTGGGGCATCGTACCTGCATGTCGCGGGAAATGTTTTAAAAGTATGTTTTTTCTTCAACACGTCACTTCCGACCCTACATTCCTGTACAAAAAATACTTAGTTAGCTGTACCATCTCTCACAATTTGTCCCATGGCCGTTGAATCACCTTGTATAGAGAAATCCACTTTTCATCTCCATTCTTTATATACTTTTAAAAAGGACCAATTTCATTTTTGTGGCTAGTAATGTGCGAACATTTGTTCGTTGCCCGACATTTTTTTAGCTATAAGCTCATGTGGAACTCAAACACTAGCTGTATAAACTTTTCTCGTCATTTTTGGGTATTAGACTACAGCAAACACTAGTAGTGAAATACCCCAAAATGCTAATACCAGCATTTACTACTTGTTATATAAGGTGCGAAAAACTAATAAAACACCAGCTAATTCTCTATTTGTTATGTACGGTTTTGACTCTATCAGTGTTTTCAGGTCATCATTATCAACCTGCAATGGTTGACCATTTCTCTTATTCATCCTCAAGGTCAATATTCCTGCGTTTTAAGTCAATGTTGAGCTTGACTTTCACTTGTAGATCCTGGAATCACAGAACAAACCTTTCCGAGGCCTTTCAATGCAGCATAAACTCGAAAAACCATGATATGGCATATATGGAACTATATTCCATTACTTCTCTGTGAAAAATTAAAATTAAAATTTCAGTGTACTGGGGTGTGTAACAAAGAGAATAATATCAAGTATAAAATAATTAAAAATGGACAGCAAATCCTCATTACATATCGACTTGAAGTTAAATAATTTAAAATCCCACATTACATTCCGTTCATCCCAATAATTGAAATTCATATTGCACTAAATCCTGACTAAATACAGTGGCCTGACGGCCAATCGGCTGGCGTTCTGGCCTTTTGTGCTTCAGCTTCAAACCCTGGCGCTGGCATGGATGTTTGTGAAGGGTTCGGAATCCACTTTAAATTGTAGATCCTGGTCTGTTTGGCCCTCGTGTGTACAAGATGACCGTAGAGAGACAAACCAAACCAACTTTGACTAAATACGTATTTAAGGGGAAAAAATGGTCTTATTTCACTGATTGACTTACTGCACAAAAGAATAATCTTTAGAAAAATTTACTTTATTGTTCTGTTTATTTGTACAACTTCTTGGAGAATAATTTAATTATAAGTTGTCGATAAATCTTGAAATACGTGACCCTGAAAAACATTATTGATTCATCTGAAGCATATCTCATTCGATTTTTAAACTTGATAAACATCAATAAAAATAATCAAAACAACCTATATCAATAAAATTATAACAAAGACATACTAAGCTTTTGTTAACCCTTTTTACTAAAATTCTAAAAATGAAAATGCATTTAACGGGATTGAATAGTATAGTATTAATGTAAAGCAATTTAAATTCTGACACCTATAAATCTTTTTTTATTAAAACAATAAAGCCTTTGCTTATTACAAGAGTAAAAAATACAGAAAGTATATTACTTATTACAAAAAGCTACTTTTACTAAATAGAACAGGTAATATATATATATATAAAAAAAAAAAATTAAAGTCAATTCTTACTTTTTTTCAGTCTATTGCAGAAAGTCCTTCATAAATAAAGTTCAAATTTCCTTCTTACATCTGGCGCCATCTATTGGTTGATACATACAACTTAAATGTAAAAAAAAACTAAAATTAATTAATTAAATTTAATGAATGAATTAATATTTGAAAAAACTGTATTAGCATCAAGTTTCATGCACTACAAGTTCAAATACATTTTTTTAAACTTGAATAGATAAATAAAAAGTATTTTATTAACGATTGAAAATTTGAACAAGATATATACAGGGAGAGTGTGAATTAATAGTAGGAATTGAAAAAAAAGAGTTAAATATAATTTTCTTATCCTGTTTATTTATTATTGTTTACATGGATGCATCCTGATGCTGTAGGAACAACAACTATTTGGAACTATTGTACAACAAATTTTTGGAACCAACATTTCTAAAGGTGGCATATGAAGAGATTCTTCTGCTTCCCTGTCGTCCTCGAACCTATACTGAAGCATTCTGGTCTACGAATTTATAGATATTTGAAAGCCAAGAACTTGGACAAAAGTAATACGCAGCATGTAGGTTATTAAGATATACCTCTTCAACAGACATTTTCGTTAGCCTATCACAAGCTCTGTAATTCCTCTTTATTTTGTGTACTCGCGCCCCTTTTCTTAGTTATTAATAAAGAAGTTTGACTATTATGGCATGTCCATAATGAAATGCCTAATATTTTATTTTGAATGAAAATGCTTTGAATCAAATCAATCGCACTAGAACGGCAAAGATATATCAGATTAAGTGAAATCCAGATTCTGTGAAGGAAATCCTAAGGCATCCACTCACATTTTTCAGCCACAATTTTGAACGAGCATTCCCAGCGATGCCCTCCATGAGTAGGTCACTCTCTTTTCTTTCTCGACGAGCCCAACACAAGGACTATCCGGGCCTACGCATATATCATGTGTGTTCTTGACATTGACACGGAGGCTTTCGGTTCGGGATTCGAATCCACCTCACCGCCTAGAAATCCAAGTCATGCATCAGACCATTGCTTCCTACGTCATTCAACAATATAATTTATATTTAGGGTACCACAGGGTTAGGGTTCGAGTCCCGGCGGTGCCATGGATGTTTGTAGTAGTTCGGAATCCACTTTAAACCGTAGGTCCCAGTCCAATAGGATCGTAGAGCGTTGCGGGGGCATTGTTACTCCGCGTCTGTGGCTTATCTTCAAGTTACACGCGCCCCCTGGGTTATACAAAGTGAGTAAGGTCTGTGCAGCGCTTGCCTTAAGGCATCCAAGATCAAGCTGTCTAAGTGTTTGCCAGCTGCATTAGAAATAAAAAAAAATTACATTTAGCAAATAATTTATGGCAGCAATAATAATTTAGCAGATAAACAATCCTTACCTTAAAGAAATGTAAAAGATTAAAGTTAAAATAAAAAGGATATTCGAAATAACTTTTGAAAATTTTAAATTTTTTCTAATGATACAATCTATGAAATATTGTTTGCTTTGTAAAAATTTTTTATCTAACACCGAAGCGAGTTTTTAAGTCATGACGGACAGTGAGCTAAGTTACATTTCAAATGCTAAAATGCATGATCATCGAATTTCAAAATCTGCAATACTTTTCGTTTAGGATTTGATAATGAAAATCCCGTAAAAAATGTCTCTTTCTCTGAGAGCGTGGACCATTTGTTTTATTCTGATGAACGCTATGTTGATTTCGATGACCACTAAAGTGAGTAAGTATGTTTTTAATTCATTATGCTTAGCTTATTTTTCAATTTTCAAACTGTATATTTCTGATATTAATTTAATTAATAACGATGGCAAAATTCTTATGGTTTTTCTTCGTTAAAGGTCAGAATGAGCAAATCTTCATTATAGATTCATTATTCCTTATTTGTATGCTGAAATGAGTTTTATTCCAAAAGTAAATTTGGTATACACTATTCTTTTTGTACAACAACGACTTTGTATTATATCTATGTACGCCACGAACAGCCCTCAAAGAAGGACATTTAGAACCCTAAATTTGCATGTTGTATGAGAGAAACTCAGAAAAAATTCTTATCATGCAGCATGACTATTAATGCATGGCGCTTTAACGCATGCTCTCCCAATGGATCCAAAATCCAGCCCTCCTGCATGCCAGCTGCGAGCTTTACCAATCTGCCACGTATCTGATGGTATATAATATTGACTTCTCTGAAAATAACGCATGACACTGGAAATAACAACAGAAACAATAATCAGAGAAATAAAAAGTCAAATAAAGCAAAAACAACAAAAATAGTACAACAACAAAGTAAATTTCATGTTTGATTCATGGTCACTTGAGCTATTAGCGTGCAAGAAAACTGGGGTTCTATTTCGCTGGAGGTACCAATAGCAGTCACTGCGTTTTTTAAAAGAGTAGACTGGATGACTATTGTGACAGAAACGTCTTGTATCGATAATCAGATTGTCGCTTGGGAATTTTCGGGGTCAATTTCTCCTGAAAGTCATCTCGGAAGGAAATGTCCTCCTTTCATTGCTTATTCGTTACATGTGTGATAGGGACACAAGACACGTTGATGTTAAACAGCAAAAGGAAAAAAATACTTTAAATAGACTGTTTAGGGTGCCAGTAATAGAATGAGCCTGGAGGATTAGGTTTTGATTCACTGGCAGCGTTCGTTGCAGTACTTTCAGAAACGACATGACTCGATGGCGATTACAACAACTTGTGATAACGTCATATATCAATAGTTAAGCTGCCTGGTGGTTTCCTCTCATATAGAGCAGAAATGTGGGGCAGTTAACCCTAAAAGTCTTCCCGAGGTAATGTTCTCCTTTCATAGATCATTGATGGGCTGTTCTTGGCTTATATAAGAAGGTCCAACAATGTGAAAAGAAAAAACGTGCGAGAAAAGAAAAAAAAAATTCTACGGTGACTACGATTATTTTCAAACGTTATTGTTCAAAGTTTTAATCAAATAATCAAGTTTTCCTCTCGTTCTTACTTAAATTCAATATAGATACGATTATTGATGATGTATTAAAATTTTTTAGTAGAAATGTTTTATTTGTACATTGCTTTTTAGACTCAAATGAAAATAAACAAAATTGTCTAAAAGGAATGACGCCACTTTTAGTAACTCTCTAAAGTAATTTTAAAAAATTGCTCTTTTAAAAGATCAAAACCAATATCCAATTTTCATTTGTGACATTATTAAATGAAATCTTGCCAAACTTTAGTTCAGCTTAAATATTGCTTATTCATAAATGACATATAACCAATACTTTGAAAATATACATAATAAAATTTTAGTATATCCTAGATATGCTACAATGATAGTGGTTCCATTTGGTTTTTTTTTTTATTTAACGCAACAATAATGTGATAGAAATCGGTGACCTGGTTACAAGCACAAAATAAAAATTGTGAAACAATCTTGTCATATATTTTTTATAATGACAAAAAAATAATTAAATATGTTTTAAATTAAAAATTATAAAATGAGAACTATTTTCTTAATTAACGGGGGCTTCACTGATTTCAGAAACAAGGAGACTTAATGATAATTTAGACATTGGCAAGCAGCCTGCCTTTAAGGAAGTTTTTAGACTTTACGAATCCCAAATCGAAGTGTTTGCCCTTAAAAGCCTTCCAGAAGGCAATGACTACCCCTACTCTTGACCCTGTGGGTTGTTTATGGTCATTCTGACCAATGGACCTTTTAGTGGGCCATTTTTAATAGCAAAATTACCGATAGTGTGACTAAATCCTTCGTAATCATTTAAATATTATTGGTGGGGTGAATTGTGTAGGAAATTCACGCTATACAAAGCATATAAAAATTTTTTAACCTTTTCTTTATCTGGTTCATAATCGGAAAAAAATTATAATGGTTTTCAATTAACTGAAACCTATTACTTTTTTTATACCAAAATTACCTATGATATTGAATTAAAGCAATTTAAACTTGTTCTTTTTATTCACGTTCGCCTTTACTTATAAATTCCATAATAAAGATGAAGAAATTAAAATATTATAAATATTCTGTGCCTTTAATAAGTAAACTAAAGTTGGAATTTTTCAATTCAGTTTAATAATTCTTACCCGAATTTATAAATTCCTTTTATGAGACAAATTACCTTTTTTGGGATGAGTGAATTGATGAAAATCAAAAGCAATTATTTCGATGTCTTTGTTATAAAGATCGACTAAAGCAAACTTTTAAATTAAACCACCTGTAAAAAAAAACTATTAATTGCCATTTCATTATATCTGTGCATCATTTAAAAAGTGCATTATAAAGCAAAAATATATGCCATGCTCGTTTCATTTCATTGTTAATTTTAGTCGTGCTCTTTGCCCCCTGCGACGAGTCGGTGACCAACATCCTACACTTGGTGAGAAAATCGGTGAGACGTCACATCGTCGTAGTGGCCAACCACCACAATCGGGTCTTCATGAACAAGGACACCCAATTCACACGTCACGACCTCAGCGATGGTGAGTCAAAATTTCAGTAATAAATTATAAAAGTTCCATTTTAATGCTATTTTCAAACCGAGTAGCTGTCATTCCGAGAAGAACCACATATATCTAGCAGATTCAACGTTATCCAAGGATCGTGACGGAGGAAAATTTTCTGCTACATGGGCTCACCACAATTTGTAACGAACTTGACAAGTGAGGTCCCTTAGAAATGGTACCTTGTGTCTTCCTCGCCTCCTCCTGAGGGCGGCTTGGTGGCCAAGTGGCTAGCGCTCTGGTCTTTGGTATCCCAGGCTTCAGGTTCGAATTCTGGCGGTGGCATGGATGCTTGTTGGTGGTTCGGAATCCACGTTAAACTGTAGGTCCCGGTCTGTTTAGCCCTCGTGCGCACAAGATGACGGTAGAGCGACAAACCAAACCAAACCAAACCTCCTCCTGAGGACCTTTGGTATCCCAGGCTTCAGGTTCGAATCCTGGCGGTGGCATGGATGCTTGTGAGTGGTTCGGAATCCACTTTAAACTGTAGGTCCCGGTCTGTTTAGCCCAAAGAGTGCACAAGATGACCGTAGAACGACAAATCACCACCTCCTGAGGACCTGATGGCCAATTGGCTAGTGCTCTGGCTTTTGGTACCACAGGCTTCAGGTTCTAATCTTGGCAGTGGCATGGACAGGGCCGAATTTTCCTATAGGCTAACTTGGCTTCAGCCTAGGGCCTCAAGATCAAGAGGGGCCTACATTCAAATTATTAGCAAAATTAGAATTACAATATTCTAAAAACAGTAAACACTGAATCAAAAATAAGAAGAAATTCTACACATATGAATAATAAACAAACGTAATAAGTAATTTACAAATTTAGAAATGTGATATGAAAGGACCTTATAAGTGGAATAGACTAGGACCTCTTTTCAGCTAAATCCGGCCCTGGGCATGGATGTTCGTTAGTGATTCGAAATCCACGTTAAACAGTAGGTCTCGATCTAATTAGCCTAAAGTAAGCAAAAAATATGACCGTAGAGCGACAAACCAAATCCTCACCTCCTGCTCTTGACCAACCAAACATTTATTACTTAAGGCAATGATCGCCTCAGTGGTCGATGTAAAATTGTTACGGGTCGATAGGAAAATAAAGGTACCATCATTATAAAGATTGTGTCACCACAAAGTTTAGTGAACAATTGCGGGTGTTATGCATGCGCTTGTGACCTACGAAACATTTACAGCCTACAGCAGTGATTAGCAAAGTGGTCAATATAACATTCCTAGGGTTTAGTAGGAAAATGTAAGGCGCCAGAAAGGGTACAAAAATTGTTTCCCCCTAATTTGGAACGAACAACCTTGTGTGTGGCACCTAGAAAGCTTACACCTTTCAACGCGTGTTGGTATAACATTCTCTGCTCCTGTTCCTTTGGCCAGTAAAACATCAGCAATGGTCTCCAAAATGATCAATATAACATAATTACGGGTTCATCAAAAATATAAAACATTATGGC
Source organism: Caerostris darwini (assembly GCA_021605075.1). NCBI lineage: Eukaryota > Metazoa > Arthropoda > Arachnida > Araneae > Araneidae > Caerostris > Caerostris darwini. The sequence continues at coordinate 762,180 of BPLQ01001741.1, read as the reverse complement.
TTGGTAATATTTTTATTTTTATTACTTCTATCCTGAATGGAAGCAAAAATGGATCTCTATAATCTCGAAACCTAATACGTTATATACAAGATCATTGCATGCATTAATAGTGTGAAAAATTAAAATGTAATATCATTCATATGATTGAGTGCTTCATAAAATTGAATTTATATCCAATTTAGTAAATTTTAAAGTCACTCCAATGGTAAAGAAATACGATTCAAAATTATTTCATGCTGAATTTTATTGTAGCGTGCCACTGGGTGTCTGAGGGCACGGTTGCAGTGCTGGCCGTTACTTCCACCCGTAAACTATGGCATGGTATTGACAGTACTGCCCACACCTTCAAGCTGCCCCACCTGGTCGTCCCTGACACCTGCAGCAAGTCCTGTTCCAACTCTCCCCCACTGCAACCCGAGCTTCTGGAATTGGCCATCTTCGAATACCTGAAAGACCAATACCTGCATGACGTAATACTGCTACATGAAGGAGACGGAGACGGTAAGCTGTAAACATGTAGTTTCTCTTATACAACAAACATTGCTGGGCAGTTATTCCAAAAAGTCATGCTTTTGAAGGGAAAATCTTTTTTGAATGTGTATAGATGTCATGATCCCGGGTTTGCACCAATGATCTTTGCTTCATTCTTTTGTTTTCTCCTTATTTTCTTGTCCATTATCAGAAATACAGACCTCACCATTGTCGTAATAGCTTGTTGAAATCTTATTATCTTCATATGTGTTCCTTAGTGCTTGATGATTTTGTTTTTCATGTACTTAAAAATTTGTGATTAAGTTCATATTTATTTATTGATTAATTCTTTTGATTTTATTTGCTTTTTACTAATAAAATCAATATTCCGATCCGCTTATTTGCTGTTCGTGGCGATGTGTCTCAAGAAAATGGGATCTTCGCGATGGAATCTTGATGATGTGGCCAACCCATCTCTTTGGCCTCCGCTTCTAGTAGAATTTTATTACATCTAGTTTCTGAGTGTGCCCATCGAGTGGTAGTTAACAGCCGATTTAGAATTCTATTAAGGATTCTAAAATATGATTCTTTTAGGATTCTAAAACAGGTTAAGCTATTTAAGAATCAAGCGATGGTTCTCTTGGGCTACTCAGTAAGAGTAGAGGTTGTATAAGGAAGTGGTCCTGACCGTATATGGACATTTAGTAATGACTAATCTTCCAAACAAAACACTTCAAACTCGTCTTCATTTATATTTGTCAATAATACCAGTTTAGAAGAAAGAAAACGTAAATGGCGGATAAATTTTATTCGTTTCTTCGTCATATCGACTACTAACAAAGATTTTCAAATAATGTCACTGTTTAATATTAAAAAAACAATGTAAAACAAACGGCGGTGACTCTAAAGCAGTCAAATCTCTTTTCTTGCTGTCCGCTCCATGTGTCATTTGTATTTAAAATTAGTTTGGTTTTTTTATTTTTTTTTCACCAGACTTTTACGTGAGATTAAAAAGGGCAATAAGATTTAGTTTTAATTTAATAAAACAGTAAAAATTTAAATATCAGAAAATGATTTTGTTGTAAGTTTTCGATTTTACAGTACTCTAGTCTAGTTTATAATCATATTTCAAAAGTATTAACGAATGAGACATATCATGCTAGAAGATTAAAAAAAAAACATTCTTAAATTTATTTATCAATGAAATTATTTTCTCGTGTTATAAAGCAAAACAAAAAGCTATTTCGGTTCAATATACAATGAATGATTTCGTTTCCACATCACCCAGGAGGTAGAAATCTCGATGCGTCTTTTTTAGAGAGGTGTCGCCAGGAGCCCTAGTCCTCTTTTTGGTGGCAGGAATGATGAAGGTGCATTTCTTAGAAGAGAATAAACTATTTTATATCTGCTTGATGTAGGATGATCAAATAATGCAACTGTTTTAATTTTGCTTTTTATCCATTTGTAAATGCAGTTAGATTTTCTTGATATACAGTTCCAATATTTCACTATTGTTGAAAGCTCCTTGAAATATTAATTTTTGAGGAAACTTAGCTTAGCTTTTACAGCATCCCACGAGTTGAAATGGACTTTAATAGCATCTACAATAAGTCCTGTTATTAGGAGGGTAAATATTGGTTGCCAACGAATAAAAATCATGAAAAGGTGCACGTATATCATGAACAAAATGCATCCATATCCAAGCAACTCAACCTCAAACGGGTCTCTCTGGTTCCAGTCAAAATCAGTCCAGTCAAAGCCAGACTCCTTCATCTTTTTGCCAACAAATCCAATCAGCAAAACCAGACCGGTAACGTCAATAATATTGAACTCAAACCAATCCATGAGAAACATCACAGTCAGTATGGTGAAACTGGCTTTTCCCAAAAACCGCTTTCCTTCCTCAATAAAATCCATCCTTAATCAGTTTGAGACATCCAACACAAATCAATGCGTCTCTTTCTCCTTCACAAGAGAGTTACAATATCGCACAAAGTCAGTCTGTATCAAATCGCAATCAAAATAATCACAGTTCGCTCAAATGGCCACGAACGCAATAGGAATAAAAAGAGAAATTGCCTAAAACAATGATCTATCCTAACAATGCCATTTTTACATTGTTTACACAATTGTTATTAATAAAATCACTTATATTGTTGTAATTGGCATTGTTAAATTTTACCTTTGTTACTATTAAAACAATGTCCGCTAAGATTTAGCGTCAAAAATTCTTTTCGCCAAATTGCACCTAGAGAAAGGTTGCAATTGTAAGCGGAGTGAATTACAAACAATACCAGAGTTCCGGATTATCACATCCGGCGACTTATAGCTCAGTTAGCGCCACAAAAAATCTCCAAATCGCAACGGCCTCTATTTTACAATTTGGCTAAATTATTTAATATTATAAAAGAAAGAAAAAACATTAAAAATTTTAAATAAATGCATTTTGTTACATATGAGAACTACATTGCTATAACATTTCAATGAAATAAACAATTTTTGGTTTCTTTCTTTTAGAATACAAGTTTTGTCCATTTTGAATATAATGGCACTGCATAGAACACTATAAAGCGATGATGCTTAAATACTTGCTTCAAAATATTTTCAAGAGTTTCAACTCGTTATTAATTGTTATTAAAATTACAATTGAAGTGTACTTTAGTATATGGTTTTGAATTAAAAAGTCATATTCATATCAGGATATATAAAAATTCTGATAGGCGTTATTAAAATTTTGGAACAAAAATAAGTTCAGTTTCAACGAATTTTTTCATCTTTATGAAGTATGTTCTATATATTTCAAATGCCTTTTAAAGAAACTAAATTTCGTAGAAGCTTAGCCATGGCTTAACCATGGTGAATACCCTTTCTGTGAGTGATTTATGTCAGACCATTCTATTTAAAATTATATTGAAATATTCTTTAAGAGAGATGCTACTGTCACTTGAATTCTTAGTGACTCTACGATAACACTTTCATAAACTTACCAGCAAATTTGTTGATTACTGTCGATGTGATCGCATATATATTCTTACTAATTCAGAGGATTTAATTCATCAAGAGTAAAATTCATACAAGCCTTGTTTTTGATCTTCTAATTCGCTTAATTCACACTTCATGGCAAGCAGATAGCTTCGTATATGGAAAAGCAGCCATTTGAGTTAGTATAGGGTGCAAAGCGTTAGCACCATTAAAGAGATAAAAGTATTCTCCATGATGTTTAAATTGTTATACAGTTCCATCGACAAAAGATACATTTTATCCTATTTGATAAAACATATTTGATTATTACCCCTGTGCTTCCAAAATTTTGTTCACATTTTGTTTGTGTAAACGACAGCTCGAAAGATACATTTTATCATAACAAAATTAAAGAACTATGATGTAAAAATAAAATGAAACAATGATCTATTAAATATTTTAAATTTGAAAGATTTGATTAATATATCGCGTAAAAATTGCACGTAACGTAAGGAATAAACGGAGATAATAAATAAAAGTTGAGAGAATGATAACAATTTTCAGTATTTCTTTTGAAGAAATTGAAACAAAAGTTCACGTTACCGGCATGCAATTTTTGAACTAGTTTCTACTATTATATGAGAGGAATTAAATAAATATACGTAAAAAGTTTGAAATTTACTAATATTTATAGTACAAGTTTCAAATAAATTGAAATATATTTTAGTATCATAAAAAGAGATTTCAAATATTTTTTAAAAAATAAAAATCAATATATGGATTGTTTCAATGTTTGCTGCATGTAAATTTAAATGTTTCTCAGATGCAGATAGGAGTTTTAGGCCCCTTCGGGGGGGCCAAGGCACTCCGAAATCCTGTAAAGACGGTTAATGCATATAAATTTAGTGTGCTTATTTAATCTGAAGTTCAAATAAAAAATCTTTACAGTCATGTTTTACAAACCTTGCAATTTTGTGCTCTCCTTTTTTATAACAACATTAGTGCTGTGATAGCTTTGACATTTTTGTTGTTTTTCAATAGAAATATTTGAAAATAAGTTTATCTTCACAATTATTCAGCAATATTTAGTTCTTTAATTGTAAATAATATTTAGTTCCAAAGAATTATGCCTTCATAATCTAATTCATAATTAATACCTTATAATTTAACAAATTTTTTTTGGTAGCTGAAAAATTCTTCGCTAAAAAATAGGTATAATCAAGATTTCGGTTTTTTAAAAGTTAAAGTAGAAAAGCTACTTTCATCTTAGTAAATAATGAAAAAAAATTGATTATTTAATTCTCCGTGATTTTAAAATTTCTTGCAATTATTTATAAAAAAAAATTGAAAAAACCCACTTATTAAAAAACTAAATCGATGAGAAATTCTCATTTTAGAAAACGTTATTTATTTGAAAACACACTTTTTAAGATTCTTACTGTTTAAACAAAGTTCTGCTTCAAAATATTAGAGAGTTTTTGCATACCGTATTTTGGACGTCCGTTAGCTTTTTCTCCCTAGCGCGCGTGCTGATAGGAAACATTATTACAGATACGCATGTGCAATTTTCTATGAGCATGCACGCCAGGGAGAAAAAGCTAACGGACGTCCAAAATACGGTATGCAAAAACTCTCTATTTGTTCTGCACTTTGCATAAAGATTGATTAAGATCAATAATTTTATAATTCATTACATTCTTGTTCATTAATAGATTCTTCTTCTTATTCATTAACAGAGCTCCTAATATCAGCTCAGCTTAACAGATATTTTTCATTAACAGATTATTATTCTTGTTCATTAACAGATCTCCTAATATCAACTCCTCATCAGTACATTCAAACTTGGATTCTACATACAAGCGTTATAATCCCAAGTCAGGGTCCCTGAAATCGCAAACAAACTTTACCAAAGCCACTATCTAGATTAACTTTTAAGATCTCCACGGGCCATGTAGAATATCCAATGGAACTGCTTTCTATACGAGAAATTTCATTTCTATTTTGTGTCTGTGTTGGATTTCGAAATTAGCACCATCAGTTCATAAGCGAAACCATTTTAAAAACAATTTTATATGAAATAATTTGACTTTTTTTCTTTGGGAAATATTTCGTATTTGACATCCAGTTCTTTTATATTTCGTAGTTTGCGAATCATTGTACTGTGTTTAAAACTTTGGTTGATAAAAAAAGGAAAACCATTGTTAACATGAAGCAGAAAACATCAACTTTGAAACAAAGATTAGTGGAGTACGTTAGACGATTATTTTATGAGTCCTGGTTCAAACACGACATATTTCCAAAGTAATATATTTTCCCCGACATATTCCATGATGTGCGTTCATCCGAGGAGAAGCCGGGAACTGCTACTCATCGTTTATCACTCATCAAAGAAACTATTATGGCAGTGCATTATTTTATAGTTAAAATAACGTCATGTTAGATTGGCTTGCAGACTTAAAGGTCTGTGTCGAAAGCTCTGTGACAGCTGGGGAGTACATGGATGGGATCTTGAAGCCTTATAGTCACCTTTTAAAGAGTATAGTTAGTTCTGATTTTATTTTATTTGATGACAAAGCATGTCCACAAAGAGCTAATATGGTAGGTAAATTTCTGGAAAATAAGACATTCGCTGGATATATTGACGGCCGAGGCCATACTGAGCTTTAGGGAATACCCTGCAGCAATCCTGATATGCAATTAGCCTTCTATCTCCCACAACCATTATATGGTTATATTTTTAACCATATCAACCTAGCCGTTTCGACACCGTAATCACAAATTTCATTACAGTCTGTTCAGTAATTCTGTCATTATTAGGCTAAGCTTAAAATTCTTTTACTTTTTAACATCAATGTAATAAGAACATTGCAACAAAAAAAAAAACTCGTTAGAGAAAAGGTCTCATATGATTGGAAAAGATAAGGGACAAAAGTCGTACCATTTTCAGCAGCTACAAAAATATTTCCATTATAAAATATGAATATTCTTTCTAAATTAAGGCGAATAAAATCGCGGGGTAAACACTTGTAAAAAAATACTAATGAGATTTATGTAATTGTGATTTTTCACTGACAGTAGTTTGTAGTTGTGGATCAATTTTACTTGTACCAATGATGAATAGAGATTTAAGATGCTCATCCGTTACCTTAGATCTGTAAACATTCTTTGTGTACTTCATTTTGGAGAATGCTTTCTCACACAAGTAAGTAGCACCAAAAACAGAAAACAGCCCACGAGCAAATTTATGTAAATTATCAAATTGTATCTGTGGAAGACTCTTATAAAACTCCAACAAAGATGAGTTTTGATATTTGTTCTTAATTATATCACTGCACTGCAAACCAATAATTTCCATTTGAAGTTCCGGGGCTAGGGTTTCAATGTCAGTATCAAAAGGATTTTGAAAAATCTTAATTTCATATGCAATGACATCAAAGTATGAGAAACGAGCATCAAAATTTATCTTCAAAGCACTCAAAACTTCGACTGCAAAATCGACGGGAAACTCAGTCTCAGTAGTGTGGCTGAATGTTTCATGTGTTTTAAAATGTGTGAAACATTTTTTACGTAATTGTGATTGAAACAATATTTTCTACCGGAACGATTTGATATTAGTATATAGATCAGGCAGAAGCTGGATTTCTCCTTGCAATCTCAAATCGACATAGAATGCTAACTTCCACAGCCATTCGCTATTTTGTAATTCAATAAGAAGATGGTGCTTTCAATTTAAAAAAATTTCGATCTGTGCTCGAAGTTCAAAAAAGCACTGCAGGACTTTTCCGCAACTAAGCCAGCGGTGATTCAGCCCAGTGGATCTGATGAAATTAACAACAGATATGACTGATTTTAGAACTTCAGACATATCCAAAAATTTTCCGCACAAGGTCTGTTGATGAATAATACAAAGTAAGGCTAATGATTTTGAACCACCATCATTTTCTACTGCCTTTGACACAAGTGAAACCACTCCTTTATTTTTACCACACATGTTTTGCCTCCATCAGTAATAGATTTCAAGCTTTTCCATCGTAGGTTCTTTTTATTAATGGCATTGTCAACTCCCTTACAAAATATCTTCCCCAGTAGTCATGCCGTGAATACTATCAATATCAAGAATTTCTTAACAACCTTTATTTATTCCTCGAATAAAAATCAACACCTGAGCCGTATCTGATACATCCGTTGACTCATCCAAGGCCAGAGAAAACCACTCAAGATGTTCATTTTTGTCAGACAGCTGAGATGATATATTTTCTGCAATGTCTTGTACCCTCCGAGCCACGGTGTTTACTGACAGTTTTAAATAAATTTACCTTTTCGGAGCACATTTCTTCGGTTACTGCAATTACGCATTCTTTGATCATTTCTCCATCGGTAAACGGTTTTCCACGTTTTGAGAGTTCAAGAGGCATACGAAAACTGTCACGAGTTGCAGCCTTTAGTTCAGTATTAACTTTCGTAAGCAAAGATTGCTTCAATTTCAATCCGCGCTTCAAAGCTTCAAATTTTTCTATCCTCAAACTTCCTATACATTTTGTGTAATTTTGAAAATGTTTCGTTTCATAATGACGTTTAATGTTATATTCTTTGAGAACATTATGGTTTCATTGCAAATCAAACATAGTACCTTATTACTGGACTCAATCACGAAATATTGAAAGTTGCATTGATCTTTGAATGTTCTGCCTTCACTGTTTATTTTTCGCTTCTTTTCCATACTAGTAAATCACACAAAAAAATTACAAGTTAAATCAAAATACAGTTAATTATGGGCGTTGGTCGGATCGGTCTTTTAAACAGGGTTACGCACTACAGATTTACTTCACAATAGACACAGTTCCAGTCGCGGTCGCGCCCTGCGATCTCGAAGTGAGTGGAATACACCAGAATCTTCTCGAACCAATGAGGTTATTCACGAATGTTTAATTGTTATTGCGCTTTCGAAACAACTACTAGCGTCATCTGTTAGCGATAAAGGATACCTACCTATTTCCGCTTTTGCCACTATATGTCGTCAAGTGTCACGGTCGTATCGATACACACAATAGTAATTGTAGTGATTGAACCAGCGAATTTAACAAGCGTATGCTCGCTCAGAGCGCGAACTCGGCGACTAGTCTAGAAATTATAGATAATGGCAGAAAAATTAAAACGGTTTTGGCCCTTGGTACTTACTGGAGTCTGGCCCTAAAGCTGGAAAGTTTGGAGACCCCTGTACTAGAGGATCAGATATTTTGTAAATAAAGTGCATAAACTGATTTCAGATGCCTGTCTATCAATCCAATTTAATTTTTATCTGTAGAAAAGCTATTGACAAAAACATGTTAAATTTTAAAATTGTGGTTATTGATTAATAACATAAAGTTTGCACAAGCCTGTTTGGATCAATCTGTATTCACGTACAAACATTTTTAGCCCTCCCTTATACGTATATATATATATATATATATATACACTCATGTCCATAAATTAAGGATAATTCAGAATCGCAGAGAAATTGAACTCTAAAATAAAAATTTCACCTGTAGAATTATCACACACATTTTGAAGAAGAATATGCAAATTACAGGAAACCAACAGATGGCGCGGATAGTACATCACAATGATGAGAGTGTAAGAGAGGGGTATATAAGGAATGGTGGCAAAGAAGTAAAATTGTTCACAAGCGCTTTAAAAGCCTTTCAGTGCAATAACCGCATAGTTATGGCACAAAGGAAGCATTCGGATGATTTTTTACGTGGTAGAATTATCGGACGACTGGAATGTGGACGTACCCAGCTGGAAGTATCCGAGGAACTTGGAATCACCCAGAGTGTCATCTTCAGGCTTTGGCAACGATTCCAAGATGATGGTAATGTGAGTAGATGTTACAGCACAGGTCGCCCCTGAGTTACAACGCCGAATGAGGACCGGTATTTAGCAGTTACTGCGAAAAGAAACAGACGGAGCACAGCATCAGACCTGTCTCGTCAGCTCTCTTCAGCTACTGGTACGACAGTTTCAAGGTAGACCGTGTACAGACGCTTAGGGCACATTGATCTATATGCTCGTAGGCCTGTCAGATGTGTTCCACTTACCGCAACTCACTGTCGCCTGCGATTAACCTGGAGTAGAGAGCATGCATTGTGGACACCGCAACAGTGGTCTGGTGGGATGTTTTCCGACGAGTCCAGGTTTAGTTTGCAGTCTGATTCTCGGCGGACTTTCATATGGAGAGCGCCAGGTACCCCTTACCACCAAGAGAACACCATTGAACGACACCGTCATGGTGGTGCAGGATGGCTCGTTTGGGGAGGAATTATTCATGGTTCCAGAACTGACCTGTATGTTCAGAGTGTAACGATGACAGGCCACATCTATCGGGATGTCATTCTGGAACAACATGTACGTTTGTTTCGGGGCGCCATGGGTGCTAAATTTCTGTTTATGGATGACAACGCCCTTCCTCATCGTGCAAACATTGTAGACGAATGCCTTCAATTGGAGGATATCACCCGTATGGATTGGCCAGCATACTCACCGGACTCGAATCCAATAGAGCATGTGTGAGATATGCTTGGCCGACGAATTTCAGCCCGTCAACCCCCTCCCACCTGTCAACCGGAACTTCGGAGGGCATTGCTTGATGAGTGGTGTAATATTCCCCAAGATCAGATTGATAATTTGAGACTCAGCATGCCTAGGCGTTGTAAGGTCTGTATTGCATCGTCCGGGAGACATACTCCATATTAAACATCATACTAACCATGTTATACTGTTTTTTGTAAATAGGTTCTTTTTTAAAATTTGCTCCAGGGAGTAAAAATCGCAATTTTTATTAATTCTGTCAAACATATAGCATCTTTTTTGCTCTTTACCTTTTGTTTAATAAATAGACTTTACAAATAAGTCAAATTTGTTTTACTTCTGTCTCTTTCTTTGCTTGAACTTCATTATCCTTAATTTATGGACATGAGTGTATATATGTATGTATATAATGGGCTATTCAAATGTTATGGGACAAACTTTGAGGGTTGGTACAGATTACTAAAATATACTTTTCTTTGTATAGGAATGTAAGGTGGAATGGAATATATTGAGGAACGAACACACTAAATAAGACACGAAATGAAAACCAATATTCTTTGACAACATCATTGGAAGGTGTTCCTCTGATTCAATATTTACAATAAATGCTCAAAATTGCGTCCACCAATCGTGATACAAGCTTGGTAGCGTCGAAGCAGTTCAGCTCTAAAGATGGCAGGCCGTTCTCTCACGCTTGCTGCCTCAATGAACAGTCGAGCAACGAAATTCTCCATTGAGTCTACTGGAATCTCGTAGCACACAGTTGCAAACACAAAGTGAGAGTAAATTAGTTATCGTATCGGAGTTTTCATACAGAGTATTTGAAAATCGTTACATGTCGGATATCAGTTGGTGATTTGTGCCTGGCTTCTGCGAGAAATGTGTTTTAACGCGTCACTTTCTATACAAAAATGCATATTTTAGTAATCTGTACAACCTCTCAAAGTTTGTTCCATGACCATAGAATCATACTGTATATTCACTCATATGCATCTCTTCTCTACGAAAGTGGTCACTTTGGTTGAAAATGACATTGTGTTGAAGGAATGATCGTTTTTATGAAGAAGCCTACATAACAGTTTGAATGGAATTTAAATATATATTTTTTGTAGATGGAAACCTGCTGGCCTACCTCATGAACACGCATTGCGTTCGCATGTCATACCTGCAAGCCACGGATGGTCCGACTTTCTTCAAGACCTTCGAGCGTTACTTCGACAATTGGAACATGGCGGACTTGACAGATGAAGGAAGGCTTTTGGTTTCGCTTGGAGACGGAAACATAGCGGACCAAGTATTGGTAAATGTAAGTCTTTTGTTTTCAATGACAAGTATTTCAAAACTTTGAGAATAGGCATAGATAACATCAAGAGGAATCATTATCTTTTGGGAAAGAATGACTCTGAAATTGTTAGGTAGGGCTGTACGCGAGCGCCTAGGTGAATATGTATGGGTTCCTCATTAAAGCCATTCACTGCTTGTAGTCAACATGTACCGTATCACCAAGACTGAGTTGGTTGATATTCTTTTCGTGTATGACATAGTCAACGAGATCACTGTACGTTTGTTGGTTGTATCCTGGAAAGTATGCCACCAATTGCTGTTTCAGCATGATGTAATTTCATCTCATTGCACAATATGAGTGACATTCTTGGGAATGGACATTAAGGAATACGTATTGGCCTCGGTACATGGGATTCCTCAATGACCTTAGGTGCATTGTTTTATGTTTATTCATTATAAGTTTTTTATGTACTTATTTTGCACACTAATTTATTCCCGTACAGTTTCGTTGGTGTCTCCTTCACGTTATTTACCACCTTACTTTCCAATGTGATTCTGATTTCTATCTGTGTTCTTTCTTCACTTGTTTGGAATCAGTGTTCTGGTATACCCTGTGTAATCTTTGGCGTGGTTAACAAGCACAGATGATTCAATATCTGATATATGACCTATATATTACCTATATCGTGATGTATCACCTATATCTATATTAAAACATGTGTTTTAATATAAATATGTTGTAGGTAATATGTATCTGTGTTTTTTGTTGTTGTAAACAGTAGTGTTCTTTTTATAATTGAGTATGGGTATCTGTGTTTCCCATTGTTGTGAATGTTAGTGCCTTTTTATAATTGAGTATGGATATCTGCATTTTTTATTGTTGTGAATATTAGTGGCTTTTTTATAATTGAGAATGGGTGTGTTTCCCATTGTTGTGAGCGGTATTGTTTCTTTTTATAAGAGTATGGGTATTTATGTTTTTCATTGTTGTTGTTAGTTAAGAGCATTAATAAGTAAATGAGTGCGATCAATGATGTTTGCTATAAATTTTCTAGAGAATTGGAGATGTGCGAAACACTGTTCCGAAAAACCAGGATATAATATCCTCTTTTATTCCGCAGCTGATCGAGAGCAGCATGCACAACAAACGCACCAAGATTCTGGTGTCTGGGGGTGTGCACAAGTGGCAGGAGCGACTGCTGCGGGTCAAGGCTTACGAGGTGGACCTGGTGGTCATCAGCAGGGAGTCCGTCCCGGCGGCAGACTGTCCACTCGCCATTGAGGTGAATCAAGTGTTTTCTTTTTAATTGAGATTTAAAAAATAATTTAAAATGAAAAAAAAAAATTCCAGTCCATAAAAATACATACTTTTCAGGAAAAACAAATAAATAAATAACGCAATCCTCATAAGAAAATATAAAATTAAAAGTTACTAACATTATTTTGCAAAATAATAGATAAATTTATTATTATTAATGTAATTTTGAAATTTTTTAAAATTTTAATGAAAGTTTAAAACCAGAATCCAGCTAATCTGTTAAAAGTAAACATTTAAGTATTAGAACATTTTATTCAATGGCTTCTATTGCATTGCAGATCAGAAAATCAGAACTTTTGTGAATAAGATGCTAACTTAAACTCAGGAATTCATAATTTTTTTATTTCTGTGTTTTTCATTATCAAAAACATGTTCCATTTTAAAAGTTAGTTTGACAAAAGTAGCTATGCATGTAGATAGATAATGCATTCAGTGTGAAAGCTTGTTTGAATAAACACATATTTGTGAACAAATAATTTCCAGCACGAAAATTAAATAAAATTATTCATAAAAACCAATTAACTCATCACTTTTGGAATACTTCTTCTTCAATGACACAACAGCCCCTTGGTGGGCCAAGGCTGCCTACCTACTGGCAGTTTCAAAAACATGAGACGTTTTATTTTTACACATTAGGGTTGCCATCCTTACACCTTTACAGTTATATTAGACCGGGGCTTGCAATTTAAAGGGGATTCCGAACCACCACAAAAATTCATGGTAATGCCAGGACTCGAACCCGAAACTTGCTATACCGAGTTCCAGAGCACTAGTCCCTCGGCCATCAGGCCCCTTTCTTGTGATTGGCTAGGGAAAAATTTGAGCCAAATACTAACTAAACCAATGTATTGCAGAACACTTTATATGAAAATAATATGTATATATATTCATTCATAAATCTTTGCATGGCTGCAATAAACAAGTCTTCGTTAAAGTAGCTGAGATTACTTTATTTGTTATGAAATCCATGTTGATGAGTTGATCTGGAGTTAAAGATAAGTTGCAACATAAAAGCTGAAAACCAAAAATTAATTTTGAAATGGGACTTACCTCCAGACAAAAAAAAAAAAAAAAATATCACTGTATCGGCACACACATTTTATTACTCCTTTCTCTTTTCACATGATCCTAATTAGTAGGATATATGCACAACGTGCTGTTGTTATTCTCGGAGCCCACCACAACACACGTCATTTTAATTTTAAAAACTATATCATGTGGATTTATATTTTGATGATTACAATCAAGATGTTTAATAAAAATATTTTTTTTTTAAATTAAGTATTTAAAAATAAGTTGTTTCGCAATTTATTACAAATTGCGAAATAAGAATTTCTGACAATAGTTCACTAACTAGAATGCAAGTTCTTGGCAACATTATTTGTTTTTATTTCATTCTTACTATGAATGCAAGAGTTTGAACTCTGTTGCTTATCAAAATATCATATTATTAAAAAAATATTTAAAATTTGTCTACCCTTAATAATTTTTGCAATTATCGTGAAATCTTCACATAATTAAATCGTAGGAAATGGTTAGTAAGGAACTAATTTGTGGTTTAATACAGTTGATTAACAAAATTAATTAACATGGTTTAACCATTAACTCGAAATTTTTGTATTGCAGAACCTGAGATTTTTTAACATAATCGATTCAGCGTATGGGAAATAGTATACCCATTACTTTCTGTAAATAAAATTCACATAACTTTTAAACTTGCAGGAAAAGACTAGTTTTCATTATTATAATCACTTTGTATTTGTACATCTGAATGTGTTACCTTCTGCTTGTTATGATTACTAAGAATAAAAAAAACCAAGAAAAATTAGCCTGATTGAAATAAAAAATGTTTAAAAATAATAAAAATAGAATTTTTTTAATTTAAATAATAATAAATGCACATTTTCATTATTTTAACGCAATCATACCATTTAGAGTAAATATAATTTTGTATTGATCTTCTCTATGATTAAGGCGTCCTGATGGCCAATTGGCTAGCGCTCTGGCTGTTGGTACCACAGGCTTCAGGTTCGAATCATGATGGTGGCATGGATGTTTGTTAGTGGTTTGTAATCCACTTTAAACTGCAGGTCCCGGTCTATTTAGCCCAAAGTGTGCAAGCAATTACCTTACACTGACAAACCAAACCTAACTTATGATTAAGTGAGCCATGAATGGTTAAAATGCTTTATAAGGCAGCTCAATAAAATTACTTAATTTTTTGTTGTAGTCGTCTTACATTTTCTGAGCTAATAGTTAACCATGAAGATCACTATTTATTTTTAACTGCATCAAATTAACTAATAAGCAATGATTCAACGCAGCCCTATTAAATATTGGCTTTTTAAATTTTATGTAGGAGAATGTTGCCATCAAGAAAAGTGGACTTTTTTTTGCACTGGTTATTTATTGCAAATTCAGCTGACGAGAACATAAATCTTGTGAGCATCAATCTCAAAATCAAATTTATTGCAAATTGATAAAAGAGAAAGGTTTTTTTTCATTATTGCTGTTTAACAAAAACGTTTTAAATAGAAACTTATTAGAAATTTGACGATATTTTTCTATTTAACTCTTTAGATAGAAATTGAATAAAAGATAATTTATTAGCATTTTTATTCTTTTAATAAGATAATTTTCAACTAAAAATAATTTTAATACAAAATTTGTGTTAGGTGGAATTAATAAAGTCACTTAAAACAGATTAAAATGAAAGAGTGGGATAGTTAGGAAATGATATTTCAAGTTATCATATAATTATTAATGGATATCCATTTTTAAAGCTTAGGAATTGAAATAAATTCGTAAGTAATTCACTTTTTGTTTACTCACTATTTTAGTAGTAAATCAATATATTTTAATTATTTTTCTTATAACAAATTCTACAAATATTTTGAATATTTAATAAATAAGCTCTTTTTTTACAATGAGGATGCAATTATTTTATTTTTTTATTCAATTCAACTATTCATGTTAACTCTCATAGTTCGTTCTTTTGATGTTCGTAGTTTTTACTTAATATTTTAATATATTCACTTGTTATTTTCATTTATTTGATATTTTAGTTTCAATCCACGTATTTATTTATTTATAATTCAATTACTATTCACGTCATAAGTATGTTCTTTTCGTTTTTCTTATTTAATGATTTTATTCATGTATGATGACATAAAAGTGGATAACATGTGTTTATCGTTTTTATTCCTAATTTTAGTTTGCGGGATATTATGAGAAAAACAAATTCAATTGAAATAGATATTATAATAATGTTTTCTAAATTGAAAAACCTTTCAAAATTGGAGTTTTAGAATCTTAAAATGTTTTCCAAGCAGAATTTGTTTTATTAATTTAAAAAATATATAACACGAGACCATGTCCGATAGCAGGGATTAGAATATATTTTACTTTAAATATATTAGGAAAGAATTTTTTAATTTAATATTATACAGATGTAATTAAATATTTTTAAAATAAAAAATTCATGAAATATACATTTTTATTATAAAAAGTTATTTTATTTTAGATCAAAATAAGTTTTAAATCTATCGTTGAAAAGAAACTTTTTAATTAACTTAGTAAGCTTCTAATGTTGGGGAAATCTTTTCAAATCACAACACGTCTGAAAGCATAGCATATTTCTGCTTTCCAGCCAGATATAAACACATTAAATTACTAAGCCGGAAAGATTTTGCATTAGATTTTAGAAAGAAAAGTTAAGAAATGAGTTCCTATGAGCTATATTTGTTCCAATTTATGATGGTATTAGAGAACAAAATTTTGTTCACTTAATCAGCATTTTAATTAATCAACATGTTAACAAACCTTGTTCATCGAATCTAACTAAATATTAAAATATCTTAAAGATGGCTTTGCAGTTTTCTTTCTTTTTTGTATCCCGCCATTAAGTTATCAGGGAGTATATGCTTAAAGGTTTGGCAGTAGGTGTTTAGGCAACAAAAATTAAGATTTCTGGTTAAGTTTTTATAAGGTGATTAATAAACTTTTTATTGTAAGTAAGAAATATTAATGAGTGATCGCATGGCTATTGGTCGATTCTTTTCAAAAATACTTTGCTGCATGAGTAGAATTTATAGAAATTAATTTGTTTTTCTGGTGTTATAAAATTCCAGTACCATTAAAGAAATAACTGTGAAATTATGTTCACATATGTTTAATAGGAATGTTTAATATGATTCCCAATATTTTATTTTCGTATTTTCAGATCTTACCGACTGGTTATCATGGACATGGATGCATGAAATGCGAGGTTTTGTCGCAGAAAGAACAAAATTTAGGAAGGGCCATTCTAACGGGCATCAAAGTAAGTTTAACAATTATTTCATCACGATTTACGTGATAAACAAAATAAAAACATTTATTTCATGTTTCACCATGTCGTCGCAGGCTTATATTTGAAGTTTGTACATCTAGTAAGATTTTAGAAAGTCTTTTCAATCCTTAATCTTTTTAATCTCGAATCTTGGAAATAGATTTTATGTTCGGCGATGATATTTCAGGAGGACTTGAGGCTGGGCCGTTGCTGCTCCCCTCTGGACGAATACACGATCTGGAAGAGCTTCCCCGCCGAGCTGGGGGCCCAGCGACTGCGCCCCGTCGCCGTGTGGGCCAACGACACGGGCCTGCTGAGGATGGAACCCCTCGACCTGGAGACGATCACTCTGAGAGTCGCCGTGGTTCAGGTGAACGAACCTTCTGTTATTTTAATGAATTAAGGTTCAAAGCACGAATGCTTTTTTATTTGATCAAGTCATGGTCCCAATGTCGAACAGATTTTTATTCGATCAAGCCATGGCTTAGATAACCAACAGATTTTTATTCGATTAAGCCATGGCTTAGGTAACCAACAGATTTTTATTCGATTAAGTTATTTTTTAGATGTTTATTCGATTAAGCCATGGCTTAGATAATCAATAGATTTTTATTCGATTAAGTTATTGCTTAGATAATAGATTTTTATTCGATTATGCCATGGCTTAGATAATAGATTTTTATTCGATTATGCCATGGCTTAGATAACAGATGTTTATTCGATTATGCCATGGCTTAGATAATAGATATTTATTCGATTATGTCATGGTTTAGATAACAAAGAGATTTTTATTAGATCATGTCATGATTCAAGTAAAGAATATGTTTATTCGATCGAATTATAGTTATCTTTTATCGTTTGCAGTCTTTATTGAATCATATCATACACTTGCCAGAAAAAGTCTGCGTACAAGCACATAGCAAATATTCAAGAACGAAAAAAATTATATTTCGAAAATGATGATAATTTCATATTGTATTTATTTTATTCCTTACACAATTCATTAACTTTTCATAATAATTTATGAAATATAACACACGTTGTGTTTAAGAAATAACAATTGAAATAAAAAATAACACAAATTGCTACCAGTAACAGTTTGCGTACAAAAATAAATATAATGAAATGTGCAAATCAAACTTCAATTAATTTTAACCACTTGCTCAGGTTTTATTAGATAGTAGTCAAAATATTATGTTTTCAAGATTTGTGGCAAGTAAATCACAATGGATTTAAAAGGAAAGGAGATTACTCCTGAAGAAAGAAAGATCATCATAAAACTTAGGAATGAAGCCAAAACTCTTCGGGAAATTGGCAAGATTGTTGGAAAACTCATTCCTCTATCCAAAGAGTGATCAATAATTACACTTCATCGAAATCTATAATCTCAAAGCCACGTTCTGGACGTCCATCTAAGCTGACTGCCCGTGAAAAGAGATATGTCTTCAAGTCCGTACGTTTAAATCGACGTATGAGTGCCTTTCAGATTGCAAATGACGTTAGAGAGAGATTTAAAAAAACACTCCATGAAGACACCATAAGAAAATTTTTGAAAAAGGCTGGGTATCATGGCCGTGTTGCTCGCAGGAAGCCACGCATATCAGCTGTGAATAGGCAAAAGCGTTTACATTTTGCAAATGAGTATGTAAATAAGTCTCCACAATTTTGGGAAAAAGTACTATTCTCTAATGAGAGCAAGTTTTGCATATTTGGCATAAAAGGGCGAAAGCTGGTGTGGAGAAAACAAAGTACGGCTTTTGAGAAGCAGAATCTTGTGCCTACAGTTAAGCATGGTGGAGGTGGTATAATGCTCTGGGGGTGCATGGCTGCCAACGGCGTAGGTCGTCTAACCTTTATAGAGTCGACATTAAACCATAAGGGATATATCAACATTTTAAAAGAAAATTTGAAAATTTTCAACAAGACAATGATCCGAAGCACACTGCCCATAATGTTAAGCTCTGGCTTCTGTACAATATCAAAAATCAATTGATTACTCCTCCACAATCGCCGGAATTAAACCCCATTGAGCATTTATGGGACTTGTTGGAGCGAAAAATTAGACAGCACAAGATTACCTCAAAAGAAATGTTAAAGTGAGTGATAATCACAGAATGGAATAACATTTCTTCTGAGGAGACCTCCAAACTCGTCCATTCTATGCCCAAACGATTAACAGAGGTTCTCAGACGTAAGGGTTATCCAATCACTTATTAAAGTTTAGTTGAAAGCCAATGGAAAGTATTTTTTAATGCTTTTTTTCATCTGTACGCAGACTTTTTCTGGTAGCTATTTCTAATGTTCCTTATTTTAATTGTTATTTTTTAAACACAAATTGTGTTGTATTTCTTTAATTGTTATTAAATGCCAATGAATTGTGTAAAGAATAAATTAAATACAATATAAAATTAATATCATTATTAAAACATGATTTTTTTTCAATTTTGAATATGTGCTATGTGCTTGTACACAGACATTTTCTGGCAAGTGTATATAATTTTCAGAGTTAAAATCATTGCACAAAATACAAATATCATTAATTATGTTTAATTAAATTTCGAAATCTTTCGCTTTTTATTAGAGTTTAAATTATAGTATAATATACGAAGCAACAAATGTAAAAGTATCTACAATATGTAAAAGGAAAAATTCATTTAAACTTTTAAAACTTGAATATTAACCACTCTAGTACAATTTTGCAAATTTGATCCGACTGTGAAACAATCTATTCACAACAACGAGTTTGCTAAAATAACATATGAAGTAATATTTAATTTATCAATAGTTCTATTTAATAGCGGAATAGTTTTACAATAGCTGAATAGATTTTTAATGATCACAAATATTTTGTAAAGAATATCTGGACTTGGTTGCTTTATCACTGTAAATAGCAGCTGCTTTATATTATTCCTCAAAGTAGGCTTATGCAAATATTAACGTTACTTTAAATTTAATTACGTTGATGAGAGTTAGAAGGTCAACTCCAATTGACGAAACGAAAAATTAATGATTATTTTTAGCAGTGGTACTCAGCGTCTACGCTGGATGGCTTTAGAAGTCGGCTACTTTTTTTATCAACGTAGTCGAATTTATCTCGACGCAAAGGTTTTTTTTTTTTTAACAGTTGATTTCAACAGTTATTTAGCAATGCTTGGCAGCCACTTCACTTGGCGCTAGATAGAGTTTAACGCTCGGCGATTCGACTCTTAGGATAAAAAGAATTTGATGTTAGCAAATAATCTTAACATCTTTTACACAATTCATTTCCTTGACAGGGAAAAGTTATTTAGCCTACTCATTTGCGTTAAACTCCAGCCAAATGCAACTCGTGTTTTGCATGTTTGAGACTTTTGTCAAGAAAAGTAAACGCATATAAATAATAAAAATATTTTTCTTATAAATCTAATGCTATCTTTGCATAATCTAATGTTTTTTAAAAAGATAAATATGTCATATTATTATTATTTCTTGAACTTTTTAACTGTTTTTGTTTCACACACCTCTTTTGTCAATAAAAAAAAATATTGCTTCTTCTTTAAATAATAGTTTTCAATTAAAATAAAATTAAAATAATACAGTTTTATTGAAAATAACCTTAAAAGTGTCATGGTTTAAAATATTACATGTGCTTTCCCCGTTAAATAATTATCAAATCCATAACGAAAGGCATTGTAATATAAATTTTGTTAATAGGAAATTATGGATGGGAACGTTGATGTTACTTGTCTCGAAAGAAATTGTTTTCTATTTAAGTGGCAATCTATTAACTGCATTAGTATTTACAGAGATCTTTGTGGATCCTGGTTAGAATAGCCCCATTGTAACCCATGCATGTGTTAAGAGAATAAAATGGGTACCCAATGCCCGGGGGTATGACCGGATGGGGTAAAGTAAGACTTCTTCCTTTGGGTGCCCCATGTCTTTGTGCCGCAAGGTCAAGGACAAAAATAAGCTGCATTTTTTACCCTTTATCATGAAAAGGTAATTACGGTAATTAAATTTATGAAGGTAACCAAATTTATTATTCATTAAGAACACACGAGTTCATGAACTTGGTCCACATGTTGCTGTCGCCCAAGTGGGATAAGAAACAACAACAGTATTTACAGATATAATTAATACTATTATGATTTAATGCATATACTGATGCGAGAAAAATATTAGATATCATCAACGTTGAGGAGTATGCCAAAACATGTCCGACTCCCGACACTTGAGTCGAATTTTTATTTACTGACTCCTAATGGATTTAGAAGAATTTGTGAAATAAATTCAATGACATTTATTGAACTCATATATCTATAAAAAACTTTTTTGAGTAACAAATGTTTTACAACTTTAAAGGTATAATACTTGCACTTACTTGACATGTTTCCATTGTGATATTTGAGTTTCGCTATTATCGAAAAATCCATAATTGAATTTCTTTATTGTTGGCAGTATTTTCCATATGTGGTATACCATATGGACAACGGAAGTGTCATCCTCGAAAACTGTGTATTGAAACACATTCTCAAGTTCGTCAGTAAAAGACTGAATTTCAAGTAAGTATTCCCGTCACATTTGTTCTCGAATAGACATTAATGTAAAGGCATATTCAAAAGAGTTTTCACATGCACATATTCTGAGAGTTACGCGCGCCCTAAGTTGAGAATCACTGGTCTACCTATAAGGATGCATTCCACAAACAGTCAAGTTCTTTGACTGTTGGCTAATTTTTTCCATGCAGAAATGGACATTTAAGTGTACTATTGAAAAAAATTGAGGGTGTATTTAACGATGGACCAACATAATGGATATGTTTAATGGTACTAAAACGTATATCTATATATATAACAGTAAAATAAAATTTGGCCCTGAAAATTCCTGTCATCTTATTTACTGAATCACCAACGTATTCATTACTGACATTGCATAAAATATATACCAGTCAATATATTTTGTTTTTATATATAAATTCCATATTTTAAATTATTTTTCTATATTTTAGATCCTTAATATCATTTTTAGTTTTTAAACCAAAATCAATATCACACTTGACAGCTGGATCTGAAAAGGCCTGTTTTGTTCTATTTCCACCCATGATTGAACGAAAGATTATTTTATAATTTCTGTAAAGTTTTCGCTACATCAAAGAAAAAGATATTCACTTAAAACTGGAGGAAACTGAAGGTTAAAACTGAAAGATTAAATTCTCTCAGTTTCAGTTTCCAATGATTGTTCAAAATAGACTTATAACCCTTGTGATTACTTCACTTACTATTTTTTTAAGAAAAACCCATTTTTATAATTCCTTAATTGATGACTTTTCCACGCATAGGAATACGTTTTCTCGCACATAAAAGGACATTCAAAAAAGAGTAAGCACCAAATCCTGAGTGTAAAAATGAGTGTCTGAGTGACCAAATCCTACATCTTGATCGTGAAGATATCTATATTTTAGATCCTTATGAATACCATGTTTCAGATCCTTATGGATATCGTGTTTTAGATCCTTATAAATATTACGTTTTAGATACTTATGAATATTATGTTTTTAAACCACGATCAGAAGTATCATCAAATCTTTCACATTTCACAAATAGAGTAAATACCAAATTGTGTGAACATTACTATAAACATTTTTATGTTATTTTTATTTATGTTACAAGATGTAACGTTATGCACTTTAAAAAATAATATATATATAGTCGATTTCTACAATATAAAAGAAAAATTGTGAAAAAAATAGAATATAAGTGAACACATTCAGTACACATGATATTTGAACTACTCTTCGTAATTGTAACAATTAATTGTAAATATACGTTTATCTTAAAACTTATAAAAAAATTTTGTGATTGTGGTTCTGCAACAATTCATAACTTTGATTACTTTTTATCGACACTAAAAGTCTGTCCTCTGTCTTGCAGGTACCAGTTGGTGGAGGCGCCCGGGGACGACTGGGGCACTAAAATAGGCAACGAGTGGAGGGGTGCCATAGGCATGGTCATGAGAGGAGTAAGTTTCGTCCAGACATCTATTCATGCATGTTCTTATAAACTAGATGACCTGGTCTTCAGCATAGTCTCACACTGAACACTCGCTGTGGGATTTAATTCTAACATCATTGAAATCCAAGTACAATTTAAACTAGGGATTGCAATACCGGTATTTTGAGCCATTTGTACAATTTTGTAATACCAGTATTCACAAGTTTAAATACTGGTTTTTCGGTATTTACTAGAAATTTAGAATTCTTAACTGTGAAAGAATTCTTATATGCGAATTCTTATTCAGAATTCTTATCTGACAACTAGAAATTCTTATTTGTGAAAAAAGTGTATGTGTAGTTGTGAAGAAAGTCTGTAATATTTCAAATTTGATCAAGCTTATAGCAAACTTACTTAAAATTTTTTTACCCTCAAACCTATCCACATTCAGAAGAATTCGGTACAGTTATCGTCTCTTGAACAAAAATTAGAATTGGCGATGAGTGAAAAAATTTCAACAAGAAATCATATTTCAACAAAATACAATACAGAAATCAGCTATATCCAAAACAATCCGACGAGAAATAGATTTATTTGAAGATGAGGGATTTAGAGGTAAATACTTGGAAAACGTATATCGCGCATTACTAACAATACCACCCACTAGCATAGATGCTGAAAGAGCGTTTTCGACAGCTGATGATTTTTGCACAAAATTACGTTCCTGGCTTAATGATAGTACAACTGATGCATTATGTTTCTTAAGATCACATTTCAAAATTTTGTAATTGTACCACAGACTGAATAGTAATATACACCTTTCCTTTTCTAAAATTTCTACTACCGGTATTAAAACCGGTATCCCGGTATTAAGATCTAAAAAATACCGAATACCGGTATTGAACTTTTGGTCCGGTATTGCAATCCCTAATTTAAACATTAACTTCAGTTCAATTGAATTGGTTCAATTCATTTGAATGATGATTTCAGCTTCAACACACGTCATTTACACTACTGGCCATTAAAATTGCTACACCAAGAAGGCGACAGGAAGAAGATACTGTGCTACGCAAATGATTAGGTTTTCAGCGCATTCAAACAAGGTTTAGGTTTTCAGCGCATTCAATGTGTTTAAATGAAGTAATTGTTCAGTTGGTTTCTGATACACAAATTGCCTTTGAACGTTGTTGCCTGACGAAAAATTATTGTGATGCCTCGTGTAAGAAGCAGAAATGCGTACCAGCACGTTTCTTACTTTGATAAAGGTCGAATTGTAGCGTACCAGGATTGGGATTTATCGTATCGCAGTGTTGTTACTCGCGTAGGTCGAAATCCAATGACTGTTAGCAGAATATGGAATCGATGGGTTCAGGACGTTAAATGCCAGTCACTATGGTTGATGAGCTGTGGCATCGTGTTGAAGCTGAATGGGCATCTGTACCTGTACATTGCAACCAATCTCTGTTTGACTCAATGCCCAGGCATAAAAGTGCTGTTTTTACTGATAGACGTGGTTTTGTTCTGGATACTGATTTTTCTGGATCTATGCACCCAAATTTCTTAAAAATTTAATCAACTTGTTATTTCCAGCATAATATATTTGTTCAATAAATATCATTTTGTTATCTGCATTTCTTCCTTGTGTAGCAATTTTAATGGCCAGTAGTGTATGTATGCGTGTGCGAAAGTATGTGCGTGCGTATGTATGTATGCATGTGCGTGCTTGTGTTCGTATGTATGTATGTATATTCCTACTTTCGTATGTATGTGTGTTCGTATGTACGACAACCTTTGTTTTGACACACTGGGCAACGTTTTACAATAAACGCAAACCATTAGTACTTTTTTCTTTTCTTTTTATAATGACGTATGGTGAGTGATCAGAGGAAATGAGTTGCGAACATTTAAACAAGGAAATTTAGATGATTACCAGATATAGACCTTTTCGACCATCTCCTTGCTTATGACAAATTCTTTTAGCTTTAGTGGAAAACAAGCATGAATTACTGCTTGCTGCTTGGGTTCAGAAAACACCAGCTTTGTTAGATTCACAGCATGCGCGTAAAAAAATATGATTTAAATTCAGCGAAAAATGACTACAGCATAATGACGTTCTTGATGCAACTGTTAGAGGCTTTTGTAGTTTTATTTTTTAATCTAGTTGCCTGTTTGTTCAACAGTAAAGAACATTTATGAGAAAATAGTTGTTGTGGCCAAACCTCCTTTGATTAGT
Organism: Caerostris darwini; assembly: GCA_021605075.1. NCBI lineage: Eukaryota > Metazoa > Arthropoda > Arachnida > Araneae > Araneidae > Caerostris > Caerostris darwini. Next base: position 737,041 of record BPLQ01001741.1, on the reverse strand, counting down.
CTGTTAGAAATTCTACAGCAGGTAAGCGTATTTGTGTTAATTCGAAGAAGCTCAGACGTACGTCTATATACGTCTGAAGGCATTTTCAAATCTCATTCGATTCTAACTTATTTTTCATTGCTGTCTAACTTTCGAAAACGGATAAGAAAGAAAACTCCAAATTCTTAAAATACAGAATTTCACTGTTAGAAATTAAGTTTTTTTTTTTTTTTTTTCGATAATTAGAATTGTCTACTCCAACTTTGTAATTTGCATTTTTTGTATTGGAATGCGTGGTCGGCAATAACACGTTGAGGAGCGAATGAAAAAAAAAAATGAAACAGGAAAAGAAAAACATTTTTTTATTTACAACATCATAGTAAAGTGCTTTTTTGATTCAGTGTTTACAATAAATGCTCAAAATTACGACCACCAACTGTAATAGATGATTGGCTCAAAAGATGCCAGGCAGAATCCTTCAAGTTCGAATCCTGGCAATGGCATGGATGTTTGTGAGTGGCTCGGAATCCACTTTAAACTGTAGGTCCCGGTCTGTTTAGCCCTCGTGGGCACTATTTGACCGGAGAGCGACAAACCAAACCATTGAGTCAACTGGAGTCTCGTAAATGCAAACACAGAGTGAGAAGGAATTAGAGTTCGCATCGGTTTGCCAGCCAGAGGACTTGAAACTCCTCACGTGATGGATATCAGTTGTGACTGAGCTGTTGCGAGAAATTCGTTTGAGAGTGTGTTCGTTCCTCAACGCGTCAGTTTCGACCCTACATTCATATACAAAAATATATGTATTAGCAAGAGCTGTGGGGCCTGAATGGTCGAGTGGCTAGCGCTCTGTGCCACAGGTTTCGGGTTCGAGTCCCGGCGGTGCCATGGATGTTTGTAGTGGTTCGGAATCCACTCTAAACCGTAGGTCCCGGTCTAACAGGATCGTAGAGCGTTACGGAGGTATTGTTACTCCGCGTTCGTGGCTTATCTTCAAGCTACACGCACCTCCTGGGTAGTGCTAAGTGAGTAATGTCTGAGCAACGCTTGCCTTAAGGCATCCAAGACAAATGTCTAAATGTTTTCCAGTTGCATTAGAAAAAAGTAAGAGCTGTACTACCTCTCAAAGTTTGGCGGTTGAATCAACCTATATATATATATAGAGAGAGAGAGAGAGAGAGAGAGAGCAGGTTAAAAATTTCCCATACATCTTGACATGGCGAATTCTTCAACCTCATTTTATCTTTCAGGAGGCCGACATGATCCCCTACCTGACGGTGACGCCGTCCCGCTACGCCATGATCGAGTACAGCAAGCCGCTGGCCCACGTGAGGTACGGGCTGCTCATCGCATTTCCCGTGGAGCCCCCCAGGACATTCATCTTCCTCAGGCTGTACAAAAAGGAGGCAAGCAAGTCTCTCATTTATATAAAACTCTAGGGTGCAGCTCTATAACAAAGGATCTATGATATATACCCACAAGAGATCCATAGGGTTGGATGAGAAGAATTCATTACTTAATATATATATATTTTTTTTTATCTCTAATCAAATTTAAGACTCGTTAGAGGTCAATAAAATTAAAAATGAAGGAATTCACCAAGACTTATTGAATCAGTTACATAGGATTGAATGTACTCATTTGTAAGAATCAGACCATTTAGTAGTTTAGTTCATATCCTTGCATTTGTTAGAAGAGCCGTGTTACAGAGGCACATTACAATGTTTTGTTGTATATAAGCTAGCATGTCAACTTTTATTTTATTTTTCTCCACACCTCGCCTCTCTACATTTAGTCAGGAAGATAGGCATATCGATGTCCCACCTTTACCAGTGAGAAAGATAAGGGTGGGATATCGGCAGTTCTTGTGTTTATCCCGAACGAGGGCAGTGTCTTCCGGGTAGGACTTTTAGAGGTAACTGATCCCACTATTGCGTAGGGTAGAAAATTCGTACCAGGAAGTCTCGCAGTCGATGGGAAACTGTTTTTAAACCCCTTGCACAATTACTCTCGAGTCTCCCTGTTTCCGAAAGCAGTGACTGAAGCAAACACCAGGGGATTTAAACCCAGCCCTTCTACACCCTAGTTACGCCATGAGTCGGACACTTAGTTAACTAGCAAGTCATCCTTCAGCAGTGATCCTTCAGATGCCATGCAGTCCAATAACGATATCATTGACAAGTATTGGAATTTTGTAATATTTATTTTAAGTTCAAGCACAAGTTTTTTTTTACATAAAAAAACGGAGCGGTTCGGTGGATAGCGACATGTGCTAACGATTGAAGTCTGCTTGATAATAATAAATTATACAGATATTAATCTTACACACATGCCGCCTAAGTTAGTGATGGGCTTAAAAAATACGCTGTCGGAAAGTCCTTCTGGTACTGTTCTGTTTCCTTTCATGAACTAGAATAGAAGGCAACGTATCTTTAAGATGCTTTCCCTGATGGCTTTCATTTAAAAATGTATTGGTTAAATGTGCATGCAATAAATCAACCCGCCCCCGGGGTGAACCTAGATAACGCTGAATTTGCAACATATCTATCTTTGAATTCCCACTGAGTGATGGGTCGAATCCGTATGATCGGCATAAATGTAACGAATCGTTACATAATACGAATTATTCATTTTAACTTACTAAACATAATCAAATGTACTATAGTAACCTGTTCTCGGGTCAGTAGTATGATTCAACTGGAATTAAAGCTGCATTGATTCGTAAAGTATTGAAAATACAGATTTAATATGATTTAGAGTCAACCAATATGATCCTCCTATTCTTAAGATTAACATAGCGTGAACCGCATTGTATGATTTGCATCTAATGATCGGTATCGAACTCAAATTGTATCGGTTTGTATGATACCGGAAATACTACTGCATATGAAATTGATATTGACATAGATATATACTTTATTGATATATGCATTAAAATTTAAAAAAAATTAAAATTAGAGTGAAATTTCATATTTTATTTGTTTAATGTGTTGATAAATATGTCCATTTCAATAATGAAACTTTTATAAAAAAATATTTGAATAATAAATAGATTTATTAATACATTTTGTATTATTTTTAAAGGCAAGTAATTTTTCTTTATTCTTCGTAAAGCTTCAAAAGTTTTAGAATTGAATATTTTTATCAGGAAATTAGTATAAATTTGTATTAGATTTCTAGAGATACGAATATAATTATTTAATAGAAAATTATTCTCTGAATATTGTTCTGGCATGCTATTTTTATATTAAATATATTGTTTAATTGAAATACGAATTATTTAAAATGTGCATCAAAAAGAAATAAATGATTCATTTAAAATTTTTAAGTATCGAATGATTATTGAGTTTTGATTGAGTAAGAAAAAAAGCAATTAAATGTCAGAAAATACAGTATTTTATTTCTATTTCCATTAACTAACTGTTCTTTTATTTTTAAAAAAATTAAATCTAATATTAGATGTAACCAATTTTTAGAAAAATAGAAAATTGTCAATTAGCATAAAAAAGGACATAAAGAGAACAATCAATTACGTATAGGGAAATGATGGATAAATATTATAAACATGTATTGAAATGGACAATATTTAGAAAATTCATTTTTTGAGTATTGTAGTGTAAAACAATCGCAGATTTTCTGTGGAAAAAGCTTACTAAATTCAGTTCAAACAATAAATCGGAAATAATAAAAATTTAAAAGTCGGTGTTTTACAAGATAATGAATAAAAGAGGATAAATATACCTTATGTTAGTTATGGTAAAAAGATTCATCAATTTTTAGAAGTTAGAAAAACTAAGCAAATTGGAAAAATTATGTAGTATGTCGGTAAATAATTTATGAATGGCAAATATTAATACATTTTAAAGTTAACACATTAATTTGAAACAGTTAGTGTAGAAACTTATAGTTGTATATATCCAATATATTCATGGAAAATTTAAAAAAAAATTTAAATAATAAATTATAAATTAATTTACAAGTACAAAAAAGAAAATATCAACTCTGCAATAAATTATTTTATCCTATTAATTCCTCTGATGGAAGATAGATGGCGCCAAATAATGAGAATGTTTTTTTGAAGGATTTTCGATACAGATCCTTTAAAAAAACGTTTTGAATGATGCGAATTAATAAAATGAATCGCTCATTACTAGTCCCCTGGTCTTAGTCCCTCGGAATCACAAAACATTTTTTTATGTATGTATAAATAAATAAAATAAGGGATTTGTACGGTTTATTGTTCTTAAAACTTTCTAACTTTTTTTTTATGAGTTTATTGTTCTAACTCATTTTATTTCTCAGTTTATTATTTTTTTTTATCTAATACGTAGTGATAATCATTATGAAAAGATTCTTTAGTTTGATAAAAGATGCAAATACTTATTTTATTAAGACAATCTTACGACAGTTTTGATCCATTAGAAATGAATTCAAATATTATCTATTTTTTGAATTAAAAAAATTCACCGTGCAACTTGCATAGATATCTATTTAATAGCTTTGCTATACATAAATTAGCCCGACTTGTAGTTCAACAAGGAAAGTGCTTAGATAGTGTGCAGGAGAGCCGAGGTTCGAATCTTCTAAAGGCGTTGTTGTAGTCTTTGCTTTCAGAAATCAGGAGACTCGATGGCGATTGTGAGAATATGTGTAAAAGTGTATCGCATCTATAATAGTGGTGGAAGTTTTCAGGATTTTTTTTCAATATGACACACAGATAAGGCAGCTACCCCCAAAAGTCCTCACGGAAGGCATAGTTCTTCCCTGTTACCCGTCGGTGGGTTCTTCGTGTGAAATATAAGTAGCCACATGAGTCCACTGTCGTTCAGCAATAAAAAAGACGTTTATAATGACTTTTAAATGTTACAGACATTAAACTTATCATAGTTTCTAAATTTTGCGTATCGAATATTCATTGCTGTTAAAAATATTATACGTTTTTCTTTTCTTTCCTTTATTTATTTATTTATTTATTTATTTTTGCTGTATTATTACATAATACTAAAATTATAATATGTGATATTATTAGTATCAGGGGTGTTTTTCTGCCTCACATCAGGTGTCCATTTCTTTGAATATAATGATAAAAAAAATCAAATGGAAAAAAAGTTGCAAATTGAAAACTATAAGGTACAAAGTAGTCTACAAAATTATAGCCACTCTGATATCTACACGAGGTAAAAAGAAATGAGCTGAGAAAAAAATTGTGGGTACGATATATTTTGTTTTTCAGCAGACCACCCACATCGCATCTGCCCATTGAAGCTCAAGCAGTTTTTGGCACGGGAAAAAAAACCCATATGGAATGCTCACTGGGGTGTCTTATCCGCGTACGGCAGAGAATCAACGCCACGATTCTCAGTTCAGAACAGTCGCATCCTCTACGTCAGGGGTCTCCAAACTTTCCAGCCTTAGGGCCGTACTGTTTACTCCAGTACCAAGGGCCAAAACCGTTTTAGTTTTTCTGCCATTATCTATAATTTCTAGACTAATCGCCGAGTACGCGCTCTGAGCGAGCATACGCGTGCTAAATTCGCTTGTTCAATTACTACAATTACTATTGTGTGTATCGATACGACCGTGACACTTGACGGCATCTAGTGGTTAAAAGCGGAAATAGGTAGGTATAACTACCGAGGGTAACCACGGGATGTTCACTAGTTTATAATGTTAGTGGGATTCATTTCAATTATTTGTTAGTTGTTATGCTTAAGTTAAATTTTCCGCGTATTATGCTTGTCATTAACTTTTACCTAGCAAGTCAATAAAACCGAGTTATTAATTATCATACTGTGTTTTTTTATCCAACTTATTACAGCAACAATAAGCTATTCGCTGTTGCGGGCCGGATTGATGACATTGGCGGGCCGTAGTTTGGAGACCCTGGTCAACGTCATTCAATTGGTTAAGAATTAAAGCACGAATTTTGAAAAAAAAAAAAAAGATATTTTCAAATTATAGAAAGTTAGCAATCCTTTATATTTTAAATGACATGGGAAAATTTTTCACTTGATTGATGAGGAAATTAAATTCATTGTCAATCTATAAGTCAAGTTTTTCTTTTCTATTTAAAAATTTTTTTTATTTCTTTTTCCTTAATAATCAATGTGCTTCTTTCTAAATTGTTTCTTTAATGATCGGTATAATAAAAAAAAAGAAATTCGGTTTTATAATCAATTTATTGATGTAATATAACCATTTTTTATTAGTAATATAAAAGGGTTATATTACATCAATAAATTGATTATAAAACTGAATTTCTTTCCTTTTTTTATTATACTGATTATTAAAGAAACAATTTAGAAAGAAGCTGATTATTAAGGAAAAAGAAATAATAGGTAATGAAAAAATCAAATTTTTCCATGCATCAGAATTTTTTTTTTCTAGTTATCGTATTTCAAGATTTATTGATAACAAATAATTATTTTGTTATCCAGAATAATAAAGCAAATCATGTTTTAAAAAATTAATTTATTCAATAAATCAAATGGTGAAAGAAGCTCATGTGTTTTGTTCGTAAAATGTTTACTTTTTGCAGTTAGTTAGGACTTAGTGCAATTTAATTTCCATCAATTACAAAGACATGCAAGTATTCGAGAGTAAATAAAGTCTTGATAAAGTTCTCAGTTTTATTTAAATCAGTAAAAAAACGGACAGAACATTCGTTAGAACTTTTTTTAAACAATGTTTCCTTTTTTCAGGTCTGGTTAGCGCTGTTTTTTACTGCTCTGGTTCTGAGCTACGTCCTGTGCAAGATGACCGTTGTCAGCACCCAATATTGCGGCCCAAGGAACATCAAGGAGAAACTCCGCTCCTTCCCCAGGTGCCTGTGGCTCATCTTCGGGATCCTGTTGCAGCAAGGTGAGTGTTTCAAGAGCTACTTCATCAAGAACAAATGTTCTTAACCTGTGGTCCAGAAAATCCTTGTGTAAGCCGCTATACTAGCAGCTAGTTGTGTCAGGATACCAATTTATCTTTTCTATTTACATTAGTTTATTTACAACATTAGTACATACATACACATGACACCCTGTGCCTCCTCTACAATAGTATTAATATTTAAAAACCAAGAGCCGGTCCCTGACCGCATGTTTCGATCTGACGCTCCTAGTGTTCACCTCGTGGTCTGTAGATCTCACTACAACTGCTTACCACACTGGACCACACAGTTACCAGTTATAACCGCTACCTCTCGCGGTTATATATTAATAATAATTAAACCTTACACTTGAGATGAGCAGAATTCTTTATTTTCACTGCATTTCTTAATGACTAGAAGACAAAATCAGCTGTAATCGGAGGACTCATTATTCTAATTCGTGGACAGTAATTATTACAGCATAAGGTGCATCCATTATGAAAACATGCAATTACAGATTGGAAAAGCCCATATTTTCTTGTAGAAATCCAAAAGGATTGTTTACCCTCGTCAATACTTTCTTACTATAACAGTTATTAGCAGCAGAGAAATGTCACCAGATCCTATACTTGCTGTATGCATATACCACTATCAATATCATCATTATATAAAAATGTCATTAGATCCTAGTCTGTTTTCGGAAGCCGGCCACTTCATCTCTATACATAGACGTCGCGAATTAACAAGGCTTAAAAAGATGAGTCATGATAAAAGGGAAAAAATGCAGTTTATTTTTGTGCTTGACCTTGCGGCATAAAGACATGGACATTCAAAGCGAGAAGTATGACTTTACTCCACCCTGATATACCCCAGGCATTATTTATCAACATTATTTTAGTCACCTTTAACGACATACATGGGCTACAGTGGGGCTATTGAAACCCATGATCCACATGAACTTTGTACCAAACCTAATACCATACCCAAAAATTGTTGGAAGTGCAGCTAAACCATCTCAGCAGCTGAAATGTCTCATTTAGTGATTTTGAACACCATTCCGTGCAGATTAAACAGGGTTTTTACTGAATTTTGTTTGAATTAATGATTTCATTAAAACTGCTTGTGAGTTTTCCCTATTTCGTTTTTTTCAGGGGCTACGCATTTGCCGGCGATGTCTTCTGGACGTCTGCTTCTGGCTACTTGGTGGCTTTCGGTGTTGGTGATCACGACGACGTACAGCGCCAATCTGATCGCGTTCCTCGCCTTCCCCGAGACCACCTTCGTCGTGAAATCGCTGGAAGATCTCTCCGTCCACAAGACCGTCACGCTCTCCATCAAAGAGGGATGTCCAGTTCTCGAGGATTTCGAGGTACTCTTCTCTTTGTAATCCTCACTTGATTCCCTCCTATATTTCCAAATGGTCTTATTTATACATTACGACAAACTTTCACTTGCTTCACTCTGAACAAACTTGTTCGGCTGTTGATAGTGCTATATCTATTAAGCCGGTGGTTTCCAATGCTTTATTTGGGTTTATTTTGAGAGAAACAATTGTTTTACGATAATAAATTAAAAACAAGATTGATTAGCATGAAATTAATTAGATATAAGTAAAAAAAATCCTTTAGCATTTAGAATGGGATATTAATGTTCAATTCGTGAAGACTTTAGGGGTATTAATCTTTCTGTGATGACATTTAGTTCGCCCAAGATTTCGATGTAACCTTATAATACTTTAACACATTCCCGCCCGTTACATTCAGACTACTCATCTTGTATTGTAAGCAATCGCTATACAATACCAGATAGTGAACCCGTTGTTACGCAAATTTCTCCCTAAAGTATTGCATTACAGACCAAATACTAGAGATGAGAAAAACTGTAGAGTTTCGTTAATTTATATTAGCATTAACTGTTAACGCTAATTTTAGAAGTTAGAAAAAATATGTGTATTATAAAACATACATTATATATCATCGCAACCTATCGTATCTTTAAACGATTAGAGCAACCTCATTTGTAAAATATTCTTTGTATCTATAATTTACCATTTTTAATTGTTTTGGTATGATTAAAGTACAAAAATACAAATAATCGAATAAATAAATAATGATAGAGCTCTTTTGCTAATATCAAACTCTTCCTAGCCGAAGAAAGGAATCTATCGGCGATAAAATTCGCGCTACTCCAAGCTATTCCTAAAGCCCACTGATATCGAGTACCACAGCTAAAAGTAACCGTTAATTCTCTGTTTCACTAACTGGAGTTGACCGCTAATTCTTGTTCAAAATGATAAAGCTACAGTTATGTTAATATTAGCTTAAGCCCGCTTGGCACAGACAGTCTTGCCATGCGACAGTTGCTATGAAAAAGACGGTTTTAAATTTATGTTCACCAGCGAAATATTCGATCCAATAGATTTCCTGCTGTAGGAGGAAAGTATCATACCGAGCTGTCTTCAGATAATATATAATATTTAACCTTTAACTGAATTTTGGATATTAATAATAAATGAAATATCCTTTCTTGTGAAGTAAAGGCTATAGATTACCAATTCTATTTTGTGACTTGGTATTTCGATTTTTGAGTGTCGTACTTTTAATGTGTGCAACACTCTACGTCCACTCTTGCTTCATATTGCCCAGCGGCATTCCCTGTGTTACAATTTGAATCCAAGCATTCTCTACGTATTACAATTTGAATAGCAAGTCCAGTCATTTCTATCTGTGACTGAGCGATCAGATGCATTTCACAGGTTGTAAATCCTTTGAAACCAAATAAAAATTATAAAATGCATAAAAAGAATTACGGTTCTGTGATCGGCCTTTTTTTTTTTGCGGGGACGTATAATCAATTTTTACCTTTCAGATGCTCCATTGGCTCCACCGTTCAGCATAATTCCCTTGTGTGTTATTGGTAAACAAATAAGTTTGCTTGTTTACGGCATCGACAACTGGTCCCTAATTGTACCGAATTTAAAACTTAACTTTTAAATCCGTTTATTTTTTATCTTACTTTTTATCAATAGTATTTTAAATCTTTTTTTTTTTTTTGAGTACCTACTTTGATTTGAATTTTTAGAAACTTATATCTTAAATTTTATTAACAATAATTAAGCAGCCAATTAAAATTCCAAGCATATATATGAATTAAGATGAGAATGTTTAAGGGGTATTTCCCCCTGTTGGTACTCCGTAATCGGTACGCCAGTTGCCAAATCCTTTGAAATGAACACCAGGCAGATTTTATTTTTATAAAGTACCAAGCAGCATTGGATGCTTGATTTACGAGATGTAAACACAATATGGCCCACGTATTTTGCCCAAATCGGAGAATACCGTCGTATAAAACCTCACCACTGGGATCTGGCGGCCTTGTGGCCAATTGACTTGCGCTCTGGCATTTGGTATCACAGGCTTTAGATTCGAATCCTGGCGGTGACATGGATGTTTGTAGTGGTTCGGAATCTACTTTAAATTGTAGGTCCCGGTCTCATATGACCGCAAAGCGTCACAGAGCCCAATCGAATTTCTTCTCACCCACATCATTCCTAAACTGTAAAGGGGCAACTCAGCTCTAGGCGCAGTGATGTGGAGTGGTGTAGTAATAGTAGTGGTTCGGAATCCATTTTAAACTGTAGTTCCGGTCTAATTAGCCTAAAATGTGCATAAAATGACAGTAAAGCGAAAAACCAAACCAATCTCTACTGGGATCTGAAAGTGGCTTAAGCTATAAACAAATATTGCATCGAAGTAAAATCAGAACAGGTTAATTTAATTGTCGATACTGGATGTTTTGATATGATATTTTACGTAATTCCCATCCAGTCTTTTTTTTTTTTTTTTTTTTTTACTGAAAACAGCATCAACATCGCAAGGATTAATAGAAATATTTGAACTTGCATTCTTTTTTAAACTAATTGCACACATTACCGCTTGGTCACGAGTCGGGAAATTTGGTATTAAGAATTATGTTTTTCAATTCATTTTATTATCGAATTTATTTCCTTTCCTGTCCCATCCAGCAATCAGACGTAGAGGTGTACAAGAAAATCCGAGAGACGTACCTGCTGAATCCTAACCGATACCTCAAGTTCAGCACAGAGACAAAGCGTTGCTGCGCAGTGGAAGACGTGGTTGCAGGGCGCGCAGTGTACGTAGACGATGTCAACTACCTGTTCACCATGGTGAAGAAGGACTACGAGAAGTGGAGGTACTGCAGAATCACCATCGCCCCCAAGGAGTTCGCCTGGATGGACCTGGCAGTGGGCCTGAGGAGGGGTTCCTCACTCCTACAGCCCCTCAACGATGAGTGAGTTCACCCAAATATATTTGCGTTTTATAAATTCTAACCTATTAAGAAGCTTGGGAAAGGCCTGGTGGTAGATTTTTTATCTGAGGTAAACGAAAAGCAATGCAAAACCAAAAAAATCTCGTGTTTATACTAAGGATGTGGATGGCATCTCCATAATCCAGAAGATCTTTCCATGTTTTTCCAAATAACTGTGTTACAATGTGGGTGCACCGTGGTAGATTTCTTCCTCGGAGTAACTCTGCATGATATCTACCGTTACCGGTTCGTTTGACGGGTCAGCATGCTAATCATTTGGCTTCAAGTCTAGTTCATTTTGTGTATAAGTCAACAAATATTGCATTTACAAGAACAAATAATAGTAAAGCCTCTCAAAGGCAGACTTTATTTCTTTGGCAAATATACGGATACATAAAAGTGTTAAGTTTTTAACATAGCTATCGTGATTATCTAAATATGAAAGCATCGAATCTGACATAAAGCAAACTAACACCAAACTTCTGAAAATTATTCAGGTAGGCTTTGTCAGTATCGTTATTTCTTGTCAATATCAAAAGAAATGTAAGTCACGAATGACCTAATCTGAGTAATAAAGATCAGTAGATCTCAGAAGTACTGTAATGCCTTCCACATTCATCCTATCTTAATCAGGCTCAGTATACCAAAACAAATAATTTATATGACATAATATTTAAAGCACCCACTCCAAATGACGAAGCAAATTATTTATTGGGATATAACAGATACCAAAATTATTATACGGAATTATGTCATTTTTTATCATCATTTTTCAAGTTAGATTATGCAGCAACTACTTGCATCGTTTACATTCGAATGCTGCAGTCGTTAGCTGCTCCATAAGAAGTACATTTGAGTACCAAATATATAAATAACGCAAATTTTTGTTATGAAATCAATTTAAAAAGTAATATATTATCAATGATAATCAAAGTAGTCTATATAAAATTATTAAGGATCGATAGAAAATATAATTAGAAGCCTAATTTTTGACTCGGTTAGGTAGAATTTCTTAACTCATGAACGACAACATAATAATATGAAGTAAGGGACTTGTAAAACTGTAACGTATTTTTGTGGTATTTCTCAAAGATTGTATTATTGTTATTTTACTGTCTGATTTACATGTCATATTTTACATATTTTTTTTTTTTATCAAATGTTCATTTTTAAGTTATGCATATAATGAAATTTTTAGAAAACTGCAACCTAAAACTCCCATAAGATTCTTTTTGCGATAATTATATAATAAAATAAAGGAGATCGATTAAAAGGTAAGCTACACTTGAGGGGTCTATTGTAAAAGAAGTTGGACGGACCCCTGACTTTAACAATGAATATATTTCATTTGGGAACATCCTCTTACAAGCGGTATTCGGTCTTCCAGGATCCAGCAGATGCGCGAGAGCGGGGTGCTCCACCATTGGCGCAACCAGTACAGCTCGCGGAGGGGCGAGTGCTACTCCATCGAGCGCGTGCTGCCCGGGCAGAGGGAGGTGAACCTGGAGGACCTGCAGGGGCCCTTCTACTTCCTGCTGCTGGGGACGATCGCGGGACTGCTGCTGGTCGCCGCCGAGAACGCCTATCGCAGGTTCAGAAGAAAACTCCAACCCCAGGGCAGGGCTAAGAAGATCCACCTCAGCAATCAGAAGATCAACCCGAGACGTCATCTCTCAATGTTATCACCACATTAACTCATCCAGTCCTCTTTCCATGCCTTCAGTGATGGGTGTCACTTAAATCCCAGTAAAATGAAGAAATTAAATGGTCCATTCAATGTTTTGAACAAGACGTAGATTGTTACGTGGACTTGTTGTGTCACTTACGTGAAAGAAACGAATCCTAGGTGAGAAATCTCAAGATCTTTTTTTCTTGCAAGACTGTTTGATCGTTCGTTCTTCGATGTTGTATGTGTGGCCTGAAGGAGAAAGTAATCATCGAGCTTAAAATTGGAGATATCGGAGGAATTTATAGTTTTCGACATTTTCGGAATTTACAGTTTTCAATTATTCATTTATTTTATGCCTTAATAAGACGAGTGAAGCATCATTTACAAGCCAAATTCTTCTAACAGATTCTCTTTTGCAGTATAAGGTTTGTCAATATCGACCTGCAGAATTACTCATTTTCTGTTCATCAACGAAGGTCATTTATCCTAAAATTCTTGCAAGCGTCTTAGTTGCTTATAGTGAACTTAGAGGTCATTGTCACATGAAAACTCATAAGGAACGATTCTTTTTACATTCCACATTACAATCGTGATTAATCGCACAAATGCCTACACACTACTTTCATGTTAAATGCCATTTATCAAGATGATTATTTAAAACGTCCTCACTTGTTATAGATACACTTAATTTTATGCAAAAAAGAAACTGATTTACTATTTTATCATTAATAAAACGAACGAACGAACGCTAAGAATTGCGCGTTGTTGGTAACTCTTAACCTTGCCTCATCAACATGCAATGCAAAATTTGAATACCGAAATTTACTACTGTATGCATTTCTCACAATATCAGAAGACATTTCTACAATAACGTTGGACAGAGAAATCTCGCTGATTTCCTTTGCTACTTCATTTCTTACCATTGTCATGACCATTTTTCTGTATGCAGGCAAAATAAGTGTTTGACCTAAAGTACAAGCTTTCATTATGTAAGTTGTGACACCTGATAAGAAACTATTTAAGCTTTATAAGAAACAATCATTGTATTTTTAAAAGAATTTGCTGCTTTTATTTGCTGTTCAGACAATCTCTTGAAAAAAAAAGATTTATCTTGTAAATTAGAGTTCATTGTATTAAAATGTTTACTCAATTTATTATAAAGTATTGATTCCTTTACCTTTTATATCTGCATATTAAACATTTCGGCAAAATATTAACTTCACTTCCGGTCCAAGATTAAATAACTTTCATTGTACTTGCAATAAGACCACAATTTTCCTTTGCTTGCACAATTTTGTTCATTCCCAGATTCTAATTTTTCAATACCACAATTTTTTTTGAGAAATTTATTCAGATGTATTGATCTGAATAGAATGATATACACATAACATCCATTTTTACACTTTCAAAATAAGTAATATAGATAACAATAACACATCCGTTATAAACAATTCACAGTTGTATACAATGGGCCACAAAACTGAGTATACACCTTAGAAACTTAGAGACTTTTTGCAATTGCAAATTAAATATTGCTTTAAGATGATTGAATTTTTTACCTTATATACTTTAGTCTATGCTTTACCGTACTATACTTATAAAATTGTTACGTTTATTTATTTTTTACGAAAAAAAATAAAAGATCTGAGAAGAGAGGAAAAACACCACCACAAAAATAAGTATACACCTTTATTAATTTCCTTTTAACGTACAAATTAATGTTTTTTGCATAACTTTTTGCTTGAATTACAGCTTGTAATCTTATGGACATAGATTCTACTAGTGTTTTAGTGGTTTCAACAGAAATTTTAGCCCATTCTTCTCTCAGAACCTTCTTGAGAACTTCCTTGGTTGTGATTTCGTGCTCATGTACAGCTTTCTCTAATTGCGACCACAAATTTTCGATGACGTTTAGGTCTGGAGACTGGGCTGGAGTGTGTAATTGCTTCTTGCAATGGTACAGCAAGTATAACTGCACAATCTTCGCTGTACGCTTGGGGTCGTTGTCCTGCTGGAATATGAAGCTTGACCCAAGCCCCAACTTACTGGCACTTTAAAATCCCCAAATATACATGTTTGTCCATAATACCATCAATAAAAGCAAGCTCCGCAACTCCTCCAGCCTACATACAACCCCAAACGAGGACAGATCCACCTCCGAGCTTGACTGTCTTAATGGTGTTTTTAGGTGCCAGTGCTTTCCCAGCTTCTCTCCATATTTTAAATCGTCCATCGCTTCCGTAAAGATTAAACTTACTTTTATCAGAAAATATTACAGTGTTCCAGAAAGAAATAGGCTTTAAACGATGTTCTTTGGCGAAAATCACTCTCTTTTGTCTATTCACATACTTGAGTGGCTTTCGTATTGGTGTACGGCCGTGAAACCCATATTGGTGAAGGGTACGTCGAATTGTTTCAACTGAGATCTTTTTCCCGATTGTAGAGGACATCGATAAAGCTAGTTTAGAGGCACTCACCCTTGTATCTTTCTTTACTGAGTCAATGATCTTCCTCTTCGCTGTAGTACTCAGTATTTCTTTACGTCCTCTTCCAGGAATATTGGCCACAGATCCAGATTTTTTATACTTCTGTAGTATTTTTTGGACACAACCATGAGTTACACCAAACAACGAAGCGATTTCTAGAAGAGATTTGCCCTCTTCCGACCATTTTACAACCAATAAACGCTCAGATTCAGTAGTTTCTCTACGAGAGCTCATTTTACGGTTTTTAATGAGAAAAAATACTATTTAAAAGCGTTGAAGTGCAATAAATAGCACGTGTTATAAGCAGCAGCTACTCCTGAAACTCTTTAAAGAAAATTTGAAACTAAAAAAAGTGGTGGCATAATTTACAAATATAAGAAGTGTATACTCAATTTTGTGGCATGGTTTTCTATCTTTTCTTCGAATCGCTTAACTTTTTTCGTAATAAATGAGTTAACTATAGAATTGTGTTATTATAGGATGGTAAAGCAGAGGTTAAAGTATCTAGGATAAAAAAAATTTATCTATTTAAATCAATATTTAATTTGTAATTTGAAGAAGTCTAAAAGTTTTAGAGGTGTATACTCAATTTTGTGGCTCATTGTATTCTGATAACTAACTTCAGAGACACCTGGGTTGATTTGGTTTTGTCGCTCTACTGTCATTTTGTGCACACTTTCCGGCTAATTAGACCGGGACCTACAGTTTAACGTGGATTCCGAACCATTCACAAGCCCCCATGAAACCGCAAGAGAAACACGGAAGAGTTTCATAGCCTGCAATAGAAATTTGTGTTTAAATTTAAATAACTAAAAACATCTATCACACAGGCTCTAGCACCGTTAGTGGCCAACCACAAAAGTTACTACTCCTAGTTTCTCAAACTTTCTTTGGCTCTGTTTGGCCCCTTTTTATATGAAGAAAGAAAAAATCGCCTAGAAAGGTTAGTTGTTTGTAATGAAAACTATATTTGAACAGGAAAACTGACAAGAAAGTTACCCTATTTATTTTTTATATCTGAACATGTGTTTCTTTGGAATACAACAAAACGCACCATTTGAGAATAACTAGTCTAAAGATTAGTTTATTTGTTTGTGCGTGCAAATAACTTTAGTGATCTGATGATTCACATAAAAACCAATGTGGTTTTTTTTTTAATTTTTGGTTGATATCAATCCTACAGCAGAAGAAACACTTTTTTTTCTTGATGTGTTGTTTTTTGAGTTAGGATTGTTGTGTCTACAGAAAGGCGAATCGGTTATTGCCCTGAGTCAGTAATCAAAAACATTACAAAAAAAAAATGTACTCATCATAGCAGCACGTTCTGCTGATCTAAGGTCCAAGAATAAAAATTTCAATAATTCTTCAACGTCATTACTTGCATTTTCGCTTTCTATTTTATTAAATTCTATAATAATGTTCTAGAGGAAAAGCCTTCAAAATATTCGGGCACGGAATACCTGAATAATTTTCCATTTTTAAAACTTCTTAATTCAGTCGAAATTTAAAATATTATTCATGTGTGTATAATAAAATAAATAATTTGTTGCTAATCTTTCCTTTAATATCAGAATCATATGTGGAATAAGAAATAGAAAAACCTTCATAGTATCCTCTCCGTAATGTTGATCGAAATTCCAAAAATACCAACTCATCTACCAAGTATTTCTAATTTTTTTTATCTAACGAGAGTCGTTAAAATTCTTTTCGTGCCTTTTAGATATTCACAAATCAACCTCTGCTGATAAAAGGTCAAGTGCTTTATTTGAAAAAAAATTCCTTCGAATGTTTTTTTTCTAGAAACAATATAGGGGTAGAATGGAACATTAGCACCATTAAATATTTTGTAGCGTACCGTACACATTTCAGCATGCAGTACTATTTCACAGCAATAATATATTCATTAATCTTACTTTTAAAATGATAAAAGCGGGATTTTTGAATTTTATGAAGAAAAAAAAATTATAATTTTATTATGTTACAAAAACTTGTGACGAAAAATACAACAAAAATAAAATGAGTTTTAAAAAAAATAATTCCATAGGAATTTATGAGATCAAAACCAATTAGAAATAAAATTATTACAAAACACGAGCAATTTTTTAAAAGCTTCAAAAATTTATTAGTTATCTTTTTTAAAATAAGTTCAATGGAATTAATAAAAATTGTATTGCCATAGAATAATGTAAAATTAAGCTTCCAAAATATTGCAAAACATTTAATATTAAATTTTTTTTATGAGTTCAGTTTTCCATTT
The DNA here is from genome assembly GCA_021605075.1 of Caerostris darwini. Taxonomy (NCBI): domain Eukaryota; kingdom Metazoa; phylum Arthropoda; class Arachnida; order Araneae; family Araneidae; genus Caerostris; species Caerostris darwini. The sequence continues at coordinate 719,462 of BPLQ01001741.1, read as the reverse complement.
TCTCGTAAATGCAAATCATATTTTAACAAAAGAAATTTCCATTTAAAGGCTCCATTTAACCATTCAAATTAGAGCATCATTACGAGTAAATCTCATTGAATGGATAAAATTTCATCAAATACAATTTTATTTCGGGGGCCTGAGGGCCGAGCCATTAGCTCTCTGGCTCTCGGTGCCCTGGATGATTGTAGTGTTTCGGAACCCACTTTAAACCATAGAGCCCAGTGTAATATGATCGTAGAGAATAGGGCTTGACAACCCTTATCTGCAGAAAGAAACCATCTCCTGTCTCAAAATCTGCCAATAAGTTAGTTTGTCACTCTACGGTCATCTTGTGCACATGAGGGCTAAACAGACCGAGATCTACAGTTTAAAGTGGATTCTGAACCACTAACAAATATCCATGCCCCCGCCAGAATTCGAACTTGGAGCTTGTGATACCAAAGGACAGAGCGCTAGCCACTTGGCCACCAAGCCGCTCTGCCAATAATCAGACGGCCTAGGCTCACCATGGACTGTAGTACCAAGGAGTTAATTATAATTTTGTTTCAGAATAATTCCAACTACTTTTACAAAAAACGAAACTAGACATTATCATAATTAGTATTATTTTTAGCCCGCTTTGTCAATTTTTAATAAAGGAATTAAATATAACGTGTATCCTTTCGGATTTGAATCAGAACGAAAATCCTCCGCTTTATGGTCAGAATTTTCGAGATCATCATTTGATAGATATTATCACTAAAACTATTTTCATTTTGAAAAACAAAATAATGGAAAGTTAATATAAGTGGTCATAAGCAGCCAATGAAACACAACTCTTCACTCATTTTTGGTTACTGAAGGCCATCAAGTGTCGGCAAAATAAAATGGAATCGCGATAGAATGACTGTTGTCATATCTACGATGTCACGAGTGAACTCTTGTTTGCCTTGAACAATTCAAAATTAAAAAAATACTCGAGGATATACATATACATTTTAATCACTGAGTTTCATATTTATTTCTTTTAAATATGAGATACGATTACATTTAGTGTTATGAATAAATCATTAAGATTGATTCTTGGGGACAGTGGCATGCATCAAGTCATTAAAATAATACAAAAAACAATCAAATAAGCAAAAAAAAAAAAAAAAAAAAAAAAAAATGACGTACCTAGATGAAAATAAAAAGAACTTATACATTTTTTTTTAAACTCTGACCTGAAATGAGTATAATAAATGCTATATTATACATCACTTAATAAAAACTCACATCAACGTCTTTTTTTCGTAGTTTTAGTGTAAATAGAGAAGTAAAATAGAGTGTATAAACACACTATATAATATACTATATAATAGAGTGATATATAGTAAAATAGAGTGAAGTGACGAATGGTGGTTCTTCAAGATGGCTCTTGCTATTAGAGAGTAGTAAATGTCATTGCTACTAAGGCATGAAATTTATGGAAAGCATATAAAGTTTTTTTTTTATTGTGTACCAAACTTTTAATTATACTAAGAAATATACAATGCACTAAACAGTACTGTAAATACAATTCATATAAACAATGATGGTCAATTATATCACAACATTCAAGCTTGACATTTGTGGCAAAATAATTTATCTGTCCTTTTTACATACTTTTATAAATAAAGGTAATAAAAATAAATTTTCAATCTAAAGCTATTTCAGAGAATAATTTTGAAATCAAAACTTGAATGTTTTATAACAAATTTTCAAATATGACCAAAATAAAAATATGAATGTAATTAAGCCTTATTCTATCAAAATTACCGTGAAGTACTTTCAAATGACAATATCACTTTTCCAAATCTCGCTATTTTAACTAAAAATAACACATCACGTGCATTCTATGCATTAAATTCGTAAAAAAAAATACCGATTTCCATTTTGAATAAGGATGTCCAGCCTTTTAAAGTTCTCGAGGATAAACCAAAATGTTCTAAGCAGCACAGCAATGATAATTCTAAAACAAGTGCTAGTAAAGGATGTCCAAGATATTTATTATGTCACCATGATTTTATTTCTTCTATATGATTTTTTTCTTTTTAAATCATTGAAATAAATAATCTTTGATTCCTTACTGAAATTATTATATCTCATTCAGAACAAATCAAAAATATTAATCTTACATTATTTATTAAATTAACAATTGTTAACAAATTATAGAGATACGAGATTCAACAAAACATAATAAATAATTATCACACTTGGAAGACTTCATTCTTATTATATGTTAGAAAACACATGTGCAATGAGAACTCACTTTTCTTCAACATTATACAAAACAAATCACTCACCAAGAAAACACCAAGTTCATTTGATTGCTGGCATAATATCACACATGTAAGTCACCAGTCGTAAAAATTGACATCATTGTCTGCAGTTCTAGTTAATTCGTTCATCCTATTGTTACGTAACGTAACATAACAAAGATCGTTCACAATGTCCTCCAGCACAAAAATTTCATTCAAATCACTCACAAAGCTAAAACATTTTAGGTTCAACATCCAAGTACATAAATTCATGTGAACGAGTCCCTTTTTTCAAATTCGCTTTGTGGTAAAGATTGCCGAATGAAAATAGCAATTGGACATACTCTTCACAGGACTAGATGCAACGAAACGCTTCAAGCCATCATAAGAAGGATTCGTGGCAAACTTAAACAAGGACTTCGTTGAACAGTTATTTTTACATCTAGAGGATAAAGACACTTGCATCAATATATTTTTATTGACCTATCACATGCCAGTCACTTATGCTTCAAACTGTTCGTCACTCTGTCATTTGTTTCTATCAGTTAAACATTTGACTGGTTCTGGAAAGACGAAAAGTCAAGTATATATACATAGTAAAAACAAAAATTTGTGGGAAGAATTATCACTTGAATAAGTCAAAACACACAACTTTGAAATTGCAGGTTCTTCAGCTATTAATACAATGGCAATTTTACACATCGGATTTTAATACCATGAATGCTTACTTAAATAACAATTACTTAAAATAGGCAAAAGATCATAAGCATACTACATAAAATCCTTATTTCTATTATTACCAGTGGTAGATTAAATATAAACATAAAATAAATTCATTGCATTAACATAAAAAAAGCATGCTTAGATATTCACTTTTGGTAACAATCTTTTCAACATAGATATCAACCATATTTAAAGTGCTGTTTCAAATTTTTAAGATTCATAAATAATGGAAATTTTATAGCATCTATGTTTTCTCCATTCATTAAAAATTGTCTATTGAGAGAAATAAGTAAAATTAAAAAAGATTATAGCACAAAGGAAGTTCACATTTCGGAATATTACACGAATGCAAGCTTTCGATTCAGCCACTGGCGTTTTATACTCTTCTATTCTTGATTGATTGATTCCAGAAATAATCTTTTTTATCAATAAATCGTGCAAAACGTGACTGATAACTTGGCAGGGACGTAAAATAAATTTTCAGTTTTGCTTTTAATAATTGTTTAGCTGTTATAGTAAAAAAATAATCCGTCATCTCAGATTTTCTAAGGCACTTTTTACAAGCATAAAAACCAATACAAAAAAAACTGTACATTTTAAATAAGATCCGTAATAAGCGGAACGAATTCATGACGAGTCATAACGATTCAGGAACGAGTTCAGGTGGTGAGTGTTGTGTTGAGGGAGAGGTGGCAGAGATCGACGCGAGTCTCGCCGCCCCTGCTAAGAATGGCCTCAAAGAGGACCACCCCCACGCAAAATGCGCCTATTCCTGTGATGAGGATGGCGTATGCCACCAGGTAGTGGCTCCTGCGACGGTTCATGTCAGGATCCTGCTTCAGAACCATTTGTAACAGGCAGATCCCTAAAACGGCAAAAACTAATGAGATTCTTCTTATGCAGAAGATAAATAAATGTGAGCATACATCATTGTAATAAATGCTTAAATTATATTTTTTGAGTACAAGGACACCACCTACTGAGAATGATCTTTCTTGAAATATTAGGCATTACAACTTGCTCAAGTGGCTAGTAATGCTACCTAAAAACAAGGTAAATCTAATATTTGGCCTAAGGTGATATGTTTTCAATCCTGAGCATACATCATTGTAATAAATTAGGCATTACAACTTGCTCAAGTGGCTAGTAATGCTACCTAAAAACGTTATTTGGCCTAAGGTGATATGTTTTCAATCCTGAGCATACATCATTGTAATAAATGCTTAAATTATATTTTTGAGTACAAGGACACCACCTACTGAGAATGATCTTTCTTGAAATATTAGGCATTACAACTTGCTCAAGTGGCTAGTAATGCTACCTAAAAACGTAAATCTAATATTTGGCCTAAGGTGATATGTTTTCAATCCTGAGCATACATCATTGTAATAAATGCTTAAATTATATTTTTGAGTACAAGGACACCACCTACTGAGAATGATCTTTCTTGAAATATTAGGCATTACAACTTGCTCAAGTGGCTAGTAATGCTACCTAAAAACGTAAATCTAATATTTGGCCTAAGGTGATATGTTTTCAATCCTGAGCATACATCATTGTAATAAATGCTTAAATTATATTTTTGAGTACAAGGACACCACCTACTGAGAATGATCTTTCTTGAAATATTAGGCATTACAACTTGCTCAAGTGGCTAGTAATGCTACCTAAAAACGTAAATCTAATATTTGGCCTAAGGTGATATGTTTTCAATCCTGAGCATACATCATTGTAATAAATGCTTAAATTATATTTTTGAGTACAAGGACACCACCTACTGAGAATGATCTTTCTTGAAATATTAGGCATTACAACTTGCTCAAGTGGCTAGTAATGCTACCTAAAAACGTAAATCTAATATTTGGCCTAAGGTGATATGTTTTCAATCCTGAGCATACATCATTGTAATAAATGCTTAAATTATATTTTTGAGTACAAGGACACCACCTACTGAGAATGATCTTTCTTGAAATATTAGGCATTACAACTTGCTCAAGTGGCTAGTAATGCTACCTAAAAACGTAAATCTAATATTTGGCCTAAGGTGATATGTTTTCAATCCTGAGCATACATCATTGTAATAAATGCTTAAATTATATTTTTGAGTACAAGGACACCACCTACTGAGAATGATCTTTCTTGAAATATTAGGCATTACAACTTGCTCAAGTGGCTAGTAATGCTACCTAAAAACGTAAATCTAATATTTGGCCTAAGGTGATATGTTTTCAATCCTGAGCATACATCATTGTAATAAATGCTTAAATTATATTTTTGAGTACAAGGACACCACCTACTGAGAATGATCTTTCTTGAAATATTAGGCATTACAACTTGCTCAAGTGGCTAGTAATGCTACCTAAAAACGTAAATCTAATATTTGGCCTAAGGTGATATGTTTTCAATCCTGAGCATACATCATTGTAATAAATGCTTAAATTATATTTTTGAGTACAAGGACACCACCTACTGAGAATGATCTTTCTTGAAATATTAGGCATTACAACTTGCTCAAGTGGCTAGTAATGCTACCTAAAAACGTAAATCTAATATTTGGCCTAAGGTGATATGTTTTCAATCCTGAGCATACATCATTGTAATAAATGCTTAAATTATATTTTTGAGTACAAGGACACCACCTACTGAGAATGATCTTTCTTGAAATATTAGGCATTACAACTTGCTCAAATGCTACCTAAAAACGTAAATCTAATATTTGTGGCTAGTAATGCTACCTAAAAACTAGAAATAAATCTAATATTTGGCCTAAGAATGATGATATGTAAATCTAATATTTGGCCTAAGGTGATATGTTTTCAATCCTGAGCATACATCATTGTAATAAATGCTTAAATTATATTTTTGAGTACAAGGACACCACCTACTGAGAATGATCTTTCTTGAAATATTAGGCATTACAACTTGCTCAAGTGGCTAGTAATGCTACCTAAAAACGTAAATCTAATATTTGGCCTAAGGTGATATGTTTTCAATCCTGAGCATACATCATTGTAATAAATGCTTAAATTATATTTTTGAGTACAAGGACACCACCTACTGAGAATGATCTTTCTTGAAATATTAGGCATTACAACTTGCTCAAGTGGCTAGTAATGCTACCTAAAAACGTAAATCTAATATTTGGCCTAAGGTGATATGTTTTCAATCCTGAGCATACATCATTGTAATAAATGCTTAAATTATATTTTTGAGTACAAGGACACCACCTACTGAGAATGATCTTTCTTGAAATATTAGGCATTACAACTTGCTCAAGTGGCTAGTAATGCTACCTAAAAACGTAAATCTAATATTTGGCCTAAGGTGATATGTTTTCAATCCTGAGCATACATCATTGTAATAAATGCTTAAATTATATTTTTGAGTACAAGGACACCACCTACTGAGAATGATCTTTCTTGAAATATTAGGCATTACAACTTGCTCAAGTGGCTAGTAATGCTACCTAAAAACGTAAATCTAATATTTGGCCTAAGGTGATATGTTTTCAATCCTGAGCATACATCATTGTAATAAATGCTTAAATTATATTTTTGAGTACAAGGACACCACCTACTGAGAATGATCTTTCTTGAAATATTAGGCATTACAACTTGCTCAAGTGGCTAGTAATGCTACCTAAAAACGTAAATCTAATATTTGGCCTAAGGTGATATGTTTTCAATCCTGAGCATACATCATTGTAATAAATGCTTAAATTATATTTTTGAGTACAAGGACACCACCTACTGAGAATGATCTTTCTTGAAATATTAGGCATTACAACTTGCTCAAGTGGCTAGTAATGCTACCTAAAAACGTAAATCTAATATTTGGCCTAAGGTGATATGTTTTCAATCCTGAGCATACATCATTGTAATAAATGCTTAAATTATATTTTTGAGTACAAGGACACCACCTACTGAGAATGATCTTTCTTGAAATATTAGGCATTACAACTTGCTCAAGTGGCTAGTAATGCTACCTAAAAACGTAAATCTAATATTTGGCCTAAGGTGATATGTTTTCAATCCTGAGCATACATCATTGTAATAAATGCTTAAATTATATTTTTGAGTACAAGGACACCACCTACTGAGAATGATCTTTCTTGAAATATTAGGCATTACAACTTGCTCAAGTGGCTAGTAATGCTACCTAAAAACGTAAATCTAATATTTGGCCTAAGGTGATATGTTTTCAATCCTGAGCATACATCATTGTAATAAATGCTTAAATTATATTTTTGAGTACAAGGACACCACCTACTGAGAATGATCTTCTTGAAATATTAGGCATTACAACTTGCTCAAGTGGCTAGTAATGCTACCTAAAAACGTAAATCTAATATTTGGCCTAAGGTGATATGTTTTCAATCCTGAGCATACATCATTGTAATAAATGCTTAAATTATATTTTTGAGTACAAGGACACCACCTACTGAGAATGATCTTTCTTGAAATATTAGGCATTACAACTTGCTCAAGTGGCTAGTAATGCTACCTAAAAACGTAAATCTAATATTTGGCCTAAGGTGATATGTTTTCAATCCTGAGCATACATCATTGTAATAAATGCTTAAATTATATTTTTGAGTACAAGGACACCACCTACTGAGAATGATCTTTCTTGAAATATTAGGCATTACAACTTGCTGAGTGGCTAGTAATGCTACCTAAAAACGTAAATCTAATATTTGGCCTAAGGTGATATGTTTTCAATCCTGAGCATACATCATTGTAATAAATGCTTAAATTATATTTTTGAGTACAAGGACACTACTGAGAATGATCTTTCTTGAAATATTAGGATATATAGATGGTGCACATGGCATGTATCAGCAAAAAAAAGTACAAACTGTGTAATTGTATATATTTTTTTAAAAAATATATAATAGTATTTTACCTTTTTTTTATGTTTGTTTTTCATGTTTATGTATACACACTATAAAGCGGAAAAATTGCAACAAATACAATTGGCTACGATACCCTAAGTGCCTATTTTGTAAAAGTGCCCTCTACAGACTTGTAATAGTAGTAGCAGCAGCAGCGGTCATTTCTACTACTACTGGTCCTACACCACATCGCATCACTGCGCCTAGAGGCGAGTTGCTCCTTTACAGTTTGGGAATGATGTGGGTGAGAAGAAGTCTGATTGAGCCATGTGACGCTCTACGAACATAGGAGACCGGGATCTACGGCTTCCGAGCTACTACAAATATACATGGCACCGCCGGGATTCAAACCCGATAGTTGTGGTACCGAGGCCCCCAGCTTGAAATGACGAGAATTTGAAAATTACATGATGTGATTTCAATATTTTGATTGACAAAAGAGAAGGGTGGACTCACCCGGGTAGATGAAGATGTTGGCGGAAGCGACGGAGCCCAGGTACTTGATGACCACCCCGATGCTCTGCGTGAAGACGGCCAGCAGGAGGGAGCTGGCAAACCAGACGGCGGCCACCACGTACCGACGTCCCTTCTCCGTCGCCGCGAACTCGGTGGGCTTGAGGCCGCGCAGCTCAGCGTAGATGCCCGCCGCCGCATCCCTGCACAGAAACAGAAAAAAGGCTGCACTTTCAGTACCTAACACGCATTTAAAAGAACCTATTAAGTTGAGTGTCAATTCAAAGGATTCACTAGACTTCTATTTTTATGAGACAACTGATAGACAAAAGGGTATTTAAACTTTTTTTTTTTTTTTCATTCCACAGGTTACGGATCAATTTTAACTGAATTATATTTTTAGATGTGTAGAATAACTACAAAACAATTCAGTTATATTGAAAACAACGATAAAAAAAAAATATGACACTGGGCAAATAAAACAATAAGAAAATTCAACTTAATTTACAAAATTCCTTGCTTATTAAAGATTTACCAATGTTGAGATTCATCTTGCATAAAAATGTTGCATAATCGAAGGCACTTTGTTATTTCTAATGATAATAACAGATACAACTAATATATGTTTTTCTAATGCAGCTGGCAATACAGAGACTATGCCGGACTGCACCGCTGTTACTCATTTAGCCCTACCCTATGTAGCTTGAAGATATGCTATGGACGTGCAGCTTGAATATATGGACCTAGGGATCTATTTAAAGTGGATCCGAACCACTACAAACAACCATGGCACCGCCGGTCTAATAGGATAGTAGAGCGTTGGGGGTAGTGTTACTCGAGTCCTTAACATATCTTCAAGCTACACGTGCCCCCTGGGTAGTGCTAAATGAGTTAGCAGTGTTCGTCGGTGTACACCACTTGCTATGCTCACAGAGAAATGGTCAATACGACCCAGTCCTCTACGCAATTTTAAAAAAACAAAACTAATATATAGAGTTTGCAAGAATTTTGATTTTCAGGTCTATAATTTTTTTTTTTGTTCAATTCACGGAATCACCCGACTTTCATAGACTCCTGATTAAGAACACACGCTTTAAGCATTGGAATACAATGGAATTAATAAATTTATTTACCCAAGAAAAATTTTTTTTTCGAAGAGGGATGCATAGGTGGAGATTACTCATAAAGGACGTTTTTTTAAAATAGAGATAACATTTCATGACTAGATTCATTATATTTATGAGAGAGTGGGAAATAAGATTGGGATATAACTGTATTAGATTTGGAGAAAAACAAGTAATATAAAGAAAGATTTTTTAAAGTCAATTCCTACTTTTTTTCGCCTCTATTGCAGAAAGTCCTTTATAAATAATTTTCATTCCTGTTTTTAAGTTTATCTGGCGCCATCTATTGGTAGATATATGCAACTTAAATCTAAAAAAAAAAATTAATTAATTTAAATTAATGAATGAATTAATATTTGAAAAAGCTGTATTAACGTCAAGTGTCATCCACTACAAGTTCAAAAAAAATGTATTTGAACTTGAGTGGATGAATCAAAAGTGTTTTATGTACGATTGAAAATTTGAACAAGATATACATAGGGAGAGTGTGAGCTAATAGAAGGAATTGAAAAAGAGAACGAACCTGCCACAAAGCGCGAGGATCGGATAGGTAGCGACCATCTTGACGATGAGGGCAGCCACCCCGACCATGACGAAGGGGTCCTGGGCGTCGTACATCTTCATAACGTTGTGCGCCACGTGAGCACCGAACGTCAGGTAGCCGAAGCACCCCGTCACGAAGTACACCGCCATCAGTGCAGCCATGGCCAGCACGCTCGCCTTGGTGAATTGCCACAAGTTGCGCTCGCGCATGCACGAGTACACGGGAACCACCACCTCCTGGCACTGCGTGAAAACATTGTACAGTCAAGCAGACATTCAAATAGCTGAACAAAACTTCGTTCAATCATTATGAAGTGACACAAATAACAAAATACATAAAAAAATTATTCGAATCTTGAATCAGATATTTGTGATTCGAATCAAATCAAAAAATTATTTGAATCACAAATATGTAATTATTATTCGAGTTATTAGCATGATTCAAAATTATTCAAATCACTATGCGATTAAAATTTATTCAAATAACTAACATGTGATTCAAATTTCTTGGCATGACTAACATATTCATTATTCGAATTACTAATTCATTATTCAAATCACTAACATATTCATTATTCGAATTACTAATTCATTATTCAAATCACTAACATATTCATTATTCGAATTACTAATTCATTATTCAAATCACTAACATATTCATTATTCGAATTACTAATTCATTATTCAAATCACTAACATATTCATTATTCGAATTACTAATTCATTATTCAAATCACTAACATATTCATTATTCGAATTACTAATTCATTATTCAAATCACTAACATATTCATTATTCAAATCACCAACAAGCGATTCAAAATAATTCGAATTACTAAAATATGATTCAAATCACTCAACAACAAAATGATTTAGATATTCTAACGATACGAATCATTCTATTGAAAGGATTTGATTAAAACGGTGAACCAAATAGGCAATATTCTGAATCGATGTTTACTCGGTGCCTTTACTGTATTGAAATGATATGACATTTGTAATGAATTGAGTCTTTCAAATTAAGATTTCGGAAGTGTTCGTGACAAAATTAAATTCGAATGATTGCATCTTACATTATTTTTCTTATACAAAATTTGTCACATTTTAATGCATAATTTCGGTTTAGTTGGTGGTGGATAATACAAAAATGGAATGACAATTATATTAGAAAAGATTATATAGTTAATGACATGTTTAGAAAACACAGCACTGGAAATTTTATATTTTATTTGTGACGTGAACGGAGAACAAACGGCATACTGTTTGGATGCAGCCCACCTAATGATTCTTTGTCAATTCCTTTTTATTATCATCAGTGACACTAATAGCTAGGTTAATATTAAAATCAAATGCTAGAAACAACATAAATTAAGAAATAACAATCTCAGTTAATATTATTTTCCTGTACTGTTTTATGTAAGACGAGCATAATGTAATATGACCAATATTTAAAATACAAAAATAAAAAGATAAAACACTTACCTGATATCCCAATCCTAACACGGGGAATACTGAAAACATTTCTGATAAATCAGTAGGTCTGTAAGTTTAAAGAAAAAGAAATCTATCAATAATCATAGAGATTGGGAAAAAAAATTGAATACGAAGATATATTGTGAAATAAAATGTATAATGAAGAAATAAGAAAAATTAAGTAAATGCTGAATCTATACGATTATTTCTGTATTTAATTCTGTAATATTATATGTTTCAATTAAACAAAAGATAGTTATAAATTTTTAAAACTGCTAAAATTCAATTGGAACGATAGTTTCAAAATTCTGCAAAATATCATAAAAAATAACATAACAACTAGACAATGTTCCATTATTAACATTTGTATAAGCATTATTTTCATTAATTTGTATTATTTTCCTGATTTGTGTTTTTATCTTACAAAATATGTCTTGATAATCCATTCACAATTATCCTGCATACTATAAAAATAAATTATTAACATTATTTCTCAAGTTTGTTCACAAAATCTTCTAATCATAAAATGTAAAATGATATGTAATCAGACATTACAAAAACACAAAAAACATTATGGAATTGTACAAAAAAATATTCTATCTCGATGAGTTATGGATAAAATAGTTTTACTAGTAGCGTGTTAATTGATTTTATAATCCCTTGTATTTTTTGTTCCAAAAAGATTCAGATCGAAGACATTTTGAGTAATAATAACTCCTATGTATCGAATTATGATTTCGATGTATCGCATTATAATTAAAGTTCCGATTCTAATGTGCAATACGAATGGTTAAATTAAATATTTTTATTTATTTAATGAAAATTAATAAAACAGGATAAAAAAATTATTGATTTTAATTCTAACAAGTTCTTTTTTGAGTTTTTAGTATAAAAAAAATGTTCTGTAATACTATAAAACTGTTTCTTGATTTATTTATTTTTTTTTTTTTTCATGTGGGTGACTGAAAGATTATGTTTATCAGATTCCGTGTATTGAATTGAGAGAATAGAAGTAACACATCCTATTTGTTATTAATTTTATTCCTTAAAATGGACAAAATATTTATTTTTCTTACAATTTCAAAATAATAGATTTACCCCTTTTTATACTCTAATTTTTATATACATATTGGCAAAATTTTAATATTGCATATTTACTGTTTTATGAAATACCAAATAAACAATGTGGTTTGCGGTTCAGTGATTTGAGAATTAATAAAAATAATAACATAGGCTCATACAAAATACTTTTCTTGTTCTTCTTCCTTATTGGCGCAACAGCCCCATGGTGGGCCAAGGCCGTCTGCCTACTGGCAGGAGATGTTTTCTTTTTTACGGGTAGGGTTGCCAGCCGTACGCCCAAGCTCTACAGTCCTACAGCCAGAGCGCTAGTCACTCGGCCGTCAGGGCCCAAAATGCTTTTAGTTTATTTAAATTTTGAAACTAATTTAAAGTGGCTTATTTGTCACTCCACCCCACAAATTGGGAACCACTATAGCAGACAAAAACGATATTTCATGCTTTTCAGTATTTAACACAGAGAGAATAGTTAATTATTTCTGATTTTGGGGCCCTTGAAACCAGAGAGATAAAAGCTATGAATAACTTATTTTAAATGCCTTAGAGCAATTTGACTATTGGTTATACACAAACAAATAAATAATTATTAAAAAAATATGAATACATTAATGCAAGTGCTTCTTTCTAGCGCGCATTTTACGCTGAAAGTAATATAATACATTCAGTGCACAGGAATTTACCCAAATTAATTATATTTCAGACACATCAATTAATTCATCGTTGCTATTTATTTAGAATAAAAAAAATTAACTTTTTTTTCGTCTATTTAATATGCATATTCATTTTGGACAATCAATTTATTTTAATTTAATTTTTTTTTTACACCCTTAATTTACGATCCCTTGAAAACCATGCGGTGGGCATCCAAGTTGTTCATAGCTCATTAGTCGAGTTAATGAACTAACATTGAACATCCATAAATGAATTGAAGAAAGGCATATCAATATAATTATTAACACAGTATTTAAAAAGGTTATTTACCTGGTTTTGATTATCACATTACTTGGGGTTATTTTAAAATAACCATAAACTGTTAAAAACACAGGATACAACATGACAAAGATACCGATGGATCTGGAAAAATAAAAGCATTCATGTAGATTAGATTTGATGACAAAGTATATTTATGTATGAGATAATTACACTATACTATATATACAGATTAAGGATGTTTACTAATAAATGGAGTACATCTACGATTTTTTTTACTGTAATATTCCCGTTTTATCCTCAAAAAACATCAATTAAAAGTAAAAATAATTTTTAAAATTTCGATATACATTTGCATTAAAGGAGTAGCTATTCACTCAACAATGAAAATATAATATGGTAAACGAAAAAAAAAACATTCTTAACTATATACTAACTTTAAATAAAGTGTGAAATTTAATACAAAATAACAAAAATAACTACAACTAAACTAAATTAACTAAAAAACTTTAAATAAAAAAATAACTTTAAAAAGCAAAACAGTTTTCTAATAAAAATTCCTTTTTATTTATAACTTCTTTTATGATTTTTTAAAAAATTTACAATTCAAAAATTAAAATTTATTCATTTAAAACCTCAACACATTATTATTATAGAAAACAATATTCAGGCGGAAAAATACAGTTACATAAGTCTCTAAGTATTTTATTTTATGGGGTATTTAAATTTCAGGCCTTTCAGTCAGAGATTATTTGTCAGAGGAACAACAAATAAATAAAATAAAAGGTAGATTTAACATTACACAGGACATTAACACTTACTACAGTGGGCTACCCACAACAATTTGAAACAAGTAATATAAAAAATATAAAAAATGTTAAGTCAATTCCAATTTTTTTTATTCACATTGCAGAAAGTCCTTTATAAATAATTTTCATTCATTTTTTAAGTTTATCTGGCTCCATCTATTGGTAGATATATACAACTTAAATCTAAAAAAACTATAATTAATTTAATTTAATTAATGAATTAATATTTGAAAAAACTGTATTCACATTCAGTGTCATCCACTACAAGTTCAAAAAAATTTATTTGAACTCGAGTGGATGAATAAAAGGTATTTTATGAACGATTGAAAATTTGAACAAGATATATATAGGGAGAGTGTGAGCTAATAGAAGGAATTGAAAAAAACACCCCAGGTGGAGATCTGCACACTTCCACCTTTTTCCTCCTCGTCCTCGATCCAGAATAAAGGATTGTGGTCTTACATATTTATCGTGTCGATTCATGCTTAGTGTAAATAGGGGAAAAGTTGTACTTGTCAAATTACATAGAATGAAAATTCTGTCTGTTTTTTTTTTTTTTTTTTTTTTTTGAAGGAAAATTATGCATGATAACACAGTTTTAATTTCCGACTATCTGTGACAAACTGGTTAAACCTCTATAATAACGTTAAGCGCAAAAGACAATTGTTTAGTCAAGGAATTCAGTCAAGGCCTATTTAACAGGCTGGAATTGGTATACATCCAAAGATTACTCTTGTGATTGTAGGGTGAGATAAAAAAGGAATTGTTTATCATGAGGTGGTGGTGAATGGTGGTTGGTTGGATGTCCAGCTATCACGTATTAGTGGACATCCAACAATAACCAGAAGCGAAGACACTTATAAACATTGTTGCAGGAAAAATTATTTTCTTGACTCTTGAAGAAGTTATTAAAGGAATACTGATATAAAAGTTATTCAGCTGCATTACAATGCCAAACTCACACACTGCAAGGGTTAACCAAACTTCTAGCAGAAGAATTTGGCTGCAAGATTATTCTTAACCATTTCTTGACCTTGCTCTAACAGATGATCGCTTTTTTAAAAGCTTACAGAATAATTTGGACTAATTTAATTGGATTTGATTGGACTTAGGATGATTTCACGAGAAGAGCTTTAAACGAAGTTTTTTTTCTTCTTTTTCATAGAAGACCAAATTAATTTTATATAAAAAAACATAAGAAAAACTGACGAGAAGATGCCATTGAAAAGAATGGTGACTCTGCTGATGATTACATAAATATATATTTGGCTGATTTTTCAGTCTTAATTCTATCGATAAAACGGACGGAAATTTCGTTATTATCAGCTATTTTTTTTCTGGTGAACAAATTTATTTGATCTTTTTTTTAAATACGCTTTTATTAATTTCACCTGTATGTTTGTATGTATGTAACTGACTCTTTGGGCTCGGTTTTGCCCTACTTTAAGCGATCACATTAAATTTAAACGTTGTAGACTTATTAAGGATCAACGACAATAAAATATTTTGATAAGTTTATTACCTCATCATAAATCTTTAATTGTGAGTAAAAATCAATAGTATATTGCTATTAAATAATAAACTGAAGAATACATAAATGTTATATTTTTGGAGTTTAATAAGTAAAAATAAATTAATAGTTTAAAAAAACTGAAAAAACACGCTTATAGAGTTAATCAAACTAAAAAGTAAAAAAAAATAACTGTTAACATAAGAATAAAATGACTGACGAGAAAATGAATGTCACTGTTCTAAAAGCGTGGGGTGCTTTGTATGACATTTTTAAACTAACCCTGCATTTCGAAATGAAACTAGTGAAAAATTATAACGATTGATATCGAGCACCACACGCTTTTAGAACAATGACATTCCTTTTCTCGTCAGTCATTTTATTCTTATGTTAACAGTTATTTTTTACTTTTTAGTTTGATTAACTCTGAAAGCGTGTTTTTTTAAGCTATTAAATTATTAAATACTAAAAACACCATCAAGCCATCGGATCAAATTCATGGTTTATGCGAGTCGTAGTTCGGAGGACGGAAAAATACTCACCCGATCCAACCCAGGAAGTCAACTCTTTTGCAGAAACAGGCGGGCAGAATGAGGCAGATGGAAGTCAGCGAGATGGTGAAGGAACGGTTCAGGTACCAGTGGTCGCAGAAGCCACTTCCGAACAGGGTGTAGAACACTTTAAATGAAAGACTGATTTTAGCAACACATTCTATAAATAATAGAATCTTGATAGCGGCGAAAAATAATTTCATTGTTCACTGCAAAATTTCTTTTTTTAGTAAAAAAAGACATGTATGCAAAATATATTCTAGAGGAATTTAGAAGATAATAAAAAAAAATCGACAGCAAAATTGACCAGCATGATACTAAACGGAGTTTGAGGCTCTGGAGGTACACTCTTCAACAAAGGACAAATTATTATTTTTTTGTTTTTGTTTCTCAGGGCGCTAATCTTCTTTCTGTCTATTATTTTTAAACACATTTAAGTATTTTTTTGTGTTGAAGTATTCTTTATTTATTCATTATTCACAAATGTTTAGGTAAAATTGGATGTACTGCTGCTTTTTTAAAAAAACATATCCTTATCAAAACAGGCCAAGACTTTAATGAACAACTTGTGACACTTTTATGAGAGAAGGTTAAAACTATGAAATGGAAAGGAAGCGTCTAGAAAACACTGTTGCCGTTTATTAGCGAATTCGCGCTGTCTGAGAAATGCAAAGTGATAACTCACAGCTGTCCAGCTGGTCACCGATGACAATAAGTGTGGCGATGCAGACGCAGTACAGCGTGAGGGTGATGGACACAGCGGCCAGCTGCTGACCCTTCTTGCCGCACATGGACAGCAGCACATCGTGGTAGGTGAGGTCGCCGTTGAGGTCGGAACAGTATGCCAAGATCAGCATCGTCGATATCATCAAGGTCACCATTATCTGAAAACACACACACACATTGTCAATATTTAATGAATCTAATTTGCCGAATTTAATAATCTGAATTTTGCTAAGCTAACGATGACGTTAGCTCAGCAAAATATCTTTAAAATGTTGTTAAAGGCCCATCGAGACAAGAACGAATAAGGGGCGGGCGGCATGCGCTCTTAGCTTCTCCGTCGGACCGCCTTTAAACTGTAAGTCCCGGTCTGTTTAGTCCTCGTGTGTACAAGATGGCCGTAGAGCGACAAACCAAATCCGTCCGATCGCGAAAAAACAGCCACATTTTTCATAAATTTATTTTTTACTCTGATACAAGAGACAACTTCGTTAACTATCAAAGACATTTTATATTGGCAAATGTTTTTTCTTAACAACTTACTTTATATAATTTCACATTTATTTTTCATGTACAAGTTACTTCAGAAGTCTACGAGCCGCATATACTCAATATACGGCTCATAGACTTTAAAAAATATTCGATGCAATAAAATCTACGAAAGCTAATGCTTATAAAAATGTAAACTACAAAAAGCATAAAAAACATTTAAAAAAAATCTGATTGGTAGTATATCTGATGTGATCCCACGCGATCACCTTCTCTAGTTGCTCTAATTTAGGAGGGAAAATTCTTAATTGACACTATCCCCACAAAAATACAAACAATACACCTGAGCTATGGAAGATATCTGGCAATCCAATAGGAAGTTGCGACTTCACAGTTGTCATAAAAAGAAATCATTTTTAAAGCGATCTATATTACGATATTACAAGTAAAATAGTTTTTTTTCTATTCGAAGTTTCAAGTGTTTTATAAAAATCCGCATTGTAATTTTTTTTTCTTCTAAATTATCCATAGCTTTTTCATCGAGTATGTAACAATGGCATAGATTAAGAAAAATTAGCAAAAAGGAATGAAAGACGTTCTTACCCCTTGAATGAAGGTAGCATATAAAATTCCCCCAGCCTGGTCGTATGCGGCGGGAAAGTTGAGAATGCCCACCCCCAAGGCAGTGTTCACCAATAGGAATGAAGCCATCAGCCAACTTGCACCTGTGGAAGAGTATATAACGTCATGAAATCTCTTATAAATATGAAAAGTTTTATTAGTTGGGCTTTTGTAATTACTCTCTACTTTCAGAACTTACTTAATTACTTACTCAGTAATTACTCCATACTAACTCGTCAAATGTTGCCGTTTGTACCAAATCTAATTGGTCAGCAATGGCCATATTTTTAATTATTGGTTTTGCTCAGTTTACATATGACATACTTTAAGAAAATAAAGCGCTTAATACGCTAAATTAAATAAACTAAACGGTATTTTAATATTTACCTCATTTCATTGGCGAATATCAACGAAATTTTGTTGCTGATGGAAAATGTTTTAACAATTTAAATTTTAAACAATGTAAAGTTTTAATTATTAATGTATTTTAACAATGTTATTGTACAACTGTTAATTATATACAATTAAAATATACAATTGTTAAAACATTTTAAACAATATAAAATTTAAATCGTTAAAACATTTTCCATCCGAAACAAAACTTCGCCAATGATATGAGGTAAATATTAAAATGTCGTCTAGTTTATTTGATTTAACGAGTGCAGCGCTTTATTTTTCTTAAGTATGTTAAATGTACACTGCACAAAGCCAATAATTATAAAATGTACAAGCTATTTAATAGTTTTGCACAAAAAAAAAAAAAAAAAAAAAAAAAAAAATGGAAATGTCTCAAAGATTCTCTTTTAATTTAATAAGTTCTTTAAACAGGTTTTCAGAGGATAATTTAAATCACCAATTTCTTACAGGATAAGTGAGAAAGCCAACATTGATTCAAAGCTTCAACAATCTAGTTAATAGACTCTCAATATTTGTGTAGTTTTTTTTTTTATCAAAACTGTACCGTCATTCTATCTGCTAATCTTTTTTTAACGAATAAACACAAATTATACAGATAAGTTGTAACGAAATTTTGCTTTTGGAATAACATGTTCAACATTTGAAATCCAAGGAAACCAAAACATCATATTTGACAATGGCACATTATTTGGAACAAAAAGTATTCGACAGTTAAAAAACATTTCATCTTTGTAGCTTGTTTATTAATAACTATTATATGGTGCATCAAAACGTAGAATTAAAAAAATTCAGCTACAAATCTTCATTGCTTTTCAAAGCTATTATTATATGTAAAAAGTCATCATGAAAACACAAAAACATTTTTTTTAACTTTCAACACAAACGTATATTTTTAATATCTAAGATTGGACACGCGTATTATAAAACCCCGGTATCTCTATACGCACGTGTATTTCAATTTGTGTACACGAATCATATAGTTAGTGTACCTGGATTTCCTAAAGATGAATAACTCTTACGTTCTTTTTTATTTCATGATGGTATAAAAAAAGATTCTAAAGTGGTATGAAAATTTCATGATACCAAATTTTAATAACATTTTACCTGCACATAGAATTATAGATTGGTATTGCACTTCGAATTTTTTTGTAGAAAATCTATTCATCCTTTAGATAGCTGTCGTGATAAAAAAAAAAAAAATTGGCGACGACAACTACATCGACGATGTTCCAACAGCTAATGTTGTTTACAACCATGATAGTGTAGTCTTTACAAAATTTTCCAATGGATTGTTTATCTTATCCATCGGTTTTAGTAATCAGTTGTCGAAATATCTGATCAGATAATAAGCTTTAAAATTTGAGATTTCGGAGAATCCCATTATTACCGCATGATACTAAAGCAGCCGTAAGTAGGGTCTTACTGCACATAAAATACGGGCAACTGGCGACACGTTTATCTAAGAGCTCTAATACCGATTTGCTAAAGGCCTGTAAACTAAACATCCTTTTTTAAGGGAAATTAATGTTTCTAAGGATCTGATGGCCCAGTGACCAGCGCTCTGGCGCTCGGTGCCACAAGTTTCGGTTTGAGGCCCGGAGGTACCATGGATATTTGTAGTGATTCGGAATCCACTTTAAACTGTAGGTCCTGGTTTAACATGACTGTAGAGCGTTGAACGTAAAACTGACGACCTTACCCAGTAAAAAGAAAACATATCCTTTCTCGAAATCTACCAGTAGGCAGACCGCATGGCCCACCATGGAGCTGTTGCGCCAATGAAGAAGAAAACGAGGCTTCTATTATGTTTTTCATTATACAAATATTTAATATACATGCTGAATGACAGCTCTTAGATTGCTTGTCATATATAATTTAACTGTCTTATTTTTATAATAACTAGATAATTTTAATATAACAATGGAAATAGTTAAGGTAATATTGACACAATACAAATGTACTATGTCAGAATGCATAATCATTACGTATTCGATTTATTGAAGAAAAAAATAGCAGATAATGTTGTCTTTAACAGAACGAACAGGCGATCATTTAATTAAAAATGGTACAACGATAACTAAATTATTTATTAACTTTAAACTGCCCTTAATATCATACGATGTTAACTATGTTACTCAGTTTCAAATGGTGTCAAAGTGCAATACATTATTTTGATAGTTTAATTGTTGACGAAAGATAATCAATGAATGAATTTTCATTAATAATAGGTCAATAGGATAAATTTCTTTGTTGCTCAAAGATCTCTCATCAATTATTTGTAAAGAAATCGTTATAAATATGTGTTAGAATATTCAATCGACAAGTATACTTTCATCAATCGAACAAAAAAGGAATTTAAATAAGTTCACATAAAATTAAGGTCAATTATTGTGAGGAATAGGGTCTGATACGCTTGCATGAAACGTGGACAAATTTTTGTGCTCCTTTTTAATTTGTTGACTATTCTATAAGACACCGCACATAAATTCTTTCAAATATAATATTAAAAGATAAAGTAAACATTAACACAAACTTTTATTACCCATAAAATGTATGTGTATTATTTAGATTAATGATGCCCTGGATCACTTTCAAGATTCCTAATTGGTTCATTTATTTTTTTACTTCTTTCAGGAACTATTTGTATTTTTTATTTAAATTTCATTCATGTGCTTTTTTTTATTAAAATTCTCTTGCGCACTTTTTTTTATTAAATTTCATTCGCGTGCTTTTTTTTTTTATTAAATTTCATTCGCGTGCTTTTTTTTTTTTATTAAATTTCATTCGCGTGCTTTTTTTTTTTTTATTAAATTTCATTCGCGTGCTTTTTTTTTTTTTTAAAATTTCATTCGCGTGCTTTTTTTTTTTTTATTAAATTTCATTCGCGTGCTTTTTTTTTTTTTAAATTTCATTCGCGTGCTTTTTTTTTTTATTAAATTTCATTCGCGTGCTTTTTTTTTTATTAAATTTCATTCGCGTGCTTTTTTTTTATTAAATTTAATTCGCGTGCTTTTTTTTTCATTAAATTTCATTCGCGTGATTTTTTTTTTATTAAATTTCATTCGCGTGCTTTTTTTTTTTTATTAAATTTCATTCGCGTGCTTTTTTTTTTATTAAATTTCATTCGCGTGCTTTTTTTTTATTAAATTTCATTCGCGTGCTTTTTTTTTATTAAATTTCATTCGTGTGCTTTTTTTATTAAATTTCATTCGCGTGCTTTTTTTTTTTTTTATTTAAATTTCATTCGCGTGCTTTTTTTTTTATTTAAATTTCATTCGCGTGCTTTTTTTTTTTATTTAAATTTCATTCGCGTGCTTTTTTTTTTTTTATTTAAATTTCATTCGCGTGCTTTTTTTTTATTTAAATTTCATTCGCGTGCTTTTTTATTAAATGTCCTTCACATGCCTTTTTATTAAATTATTTTCACGAGCTTTTTTATTAAATTTCCTTCGCGTGCTTTTTTTATAGAATCTTTTAGTATTCTGTAGTTTATTTTTTATTTAATCTTAATTACTCGCGGGGCAAGAATATATAAATCGATCTATTCAATGGTGGATGTAAATGAAAGCGTTAATTTTCAAACACAAATGCCAAGAATGCCTTGACATTCTTTAGCATTAAACATAGGATCTTCAATTATTTTGTTAAGAAATTTAGATTCACCAAGATTATGTAATGGAACAAGAATGAAACAATTATCAAACAATATAAATGAAACGAAAATAATGTCAGGAAGAGATAAAAAGCAGTATTTATTTCATGGGTTAGCTCATATCTACCGAACAGTCATTTTAATTCAAAAGACTGCAATTTCCAGTAATATTAGCATTTAGTATTACTATAAATAAGGCACAAGGACAAACGTTAACATATTGTGGTATTAATTATAAAAAAGTCTTACTTTTTTCACGGTCAGTTAAATTTAGCTTGCTCCAGAGTGAAAAACCCAAAGAATTTATATAACTACTCACCAAATAATAAGATATAAAATGTAGTTCGTAAGCCAAGTATTGCAATAAAATAATTTAATTAAGCAGGAAATAAAATAAATAAAAATCTCTTTTTTTTCATTAAATTAAACCCAACTGTATTGAGAATAGGATGATTTAATTTAGCATTATAATTTCTGCATTTAAAGGTTTTTTTTTTAAATTCATATTTGATAGGAGCTGGCTGTCTTTGACTTGATTTGGTTTGGTTTGTCGCTCTACGATCATTTTGTGCACATTTTAAGCTAATTAGACCGGGACCTACAGTTTAACGTGGATTCGGAACCACTAACAAGAATTCATGTCACCGCCAGGATTCAAGCCTGAAGCCTGTGGTGCCAAAGGCCAGAGCGCTAGCTAGTTGGCCACCCAGTCGCCTGGCTTTGACTTGAGTGAAGCGAAAATTACGCTGGTTAGTAAATAAAATTATTAAAATAAGAATTTCAAACGCAAAATACACAAGGACATTATTTAATTTGATAATAGGAATTTAATTTGATATTCATTCATTTGAAATTTTTGTAATAAAATGAATGGTTATGACCTAAATGAGAAAATCGAATTTGATTGCAACTGTAGTGACAAACGACATTTCTTAACTAGACATTGATGGATCTGATGTTCTACATATGTATGCAACGAACATCCCACAGGTGGGTAGATTCTGGGAAAGCATTGCCTTTAAAGTAGTAATTACTTTTTTTTTTTAGTACCTTATAGGTTTAGGCACTTTTTAAGGGTAAATGCCCCTTGGTGCACTTTATATAAGTACAAGGGTAGTTGCTATCCATTTACGTATCATATGGAAGAAATCTCAGAAAACTTCTACAGGGCAGCCTGACCATCGAAACAATACATTGTCACAATCTCAATTGAGTCTCCTGGTTTCTGAAAGCCGTGACTATGACGTAGGCCACCAGCGGATATAAACCTGAATCCTCCCGCTACTAATTACGCTATCACTAGCCCATGCAAAAGTTTGGTTTGTCGCTCTACGGTCATTTTGTGCAAACTTTGGGCTAATTAGACCGGAACTTACAATTTAACGTGGATTCTGAACCACTAATAAGCATTCATGCCACCGCCAGGATTTGAATCTGAGTCTTCCTCAAACTATTTACGCTATGAATGAGTTTGGTTTGTCGCTGTAAGTTTGGTACTAACGGCCACCAGCTCTTGCCAGTTGGCTATCAAACCGCATGAAATAGGCATTGACGGCAGAGAATGAAATTTCGAGAAAATACAACAGCATTTTCAATACAGTTTAAAGTACACCGAGGAAAATACGTAACAAACAGATAATATGAGAAATTATGCTTTTTTTATTCTATGACCGATTAAAATATGAACGCATTTTAACCGAGTTTATTAACTTCACAGTTTAAACTCCAAGAAAACAAATGACTAAAAATAGTCATCCTTTTAAACCTAATTTAGCTTGCTTTATTTACGGAAAAGCAAATTCGGCCATGGATTTCAGATTACCGAGAGTTGAACCCATCGCAATAGTTTATCATACTAAAACGCGGTTGATGCCGCTTCTGAAAGGCACGTGAGAGAGTGAGCATCTGGAACGAAGCCCACTCACTTCGGGGAGCAGTGGGACAAATGAAAGATAACATTTCCAGTGGACCTCCATTCTGTTCTTATATCAATCGGCAAGTCGGGAGAATACGGTATCATGACCCAGTGCTTTCGGAACAGCTGATGACGGGATTGCGTCATTCATATTGAGATGGCGTGCTTACAAAAAAAAATGCAGGACAAAATTTATCTTTACACCTTTGACACAAAGTTGTAAAAGATAAACGATGGTGCAAAGTTTTATTATCATGCAAAAGTTTAAGGGCTTTTTGCAACATTATTTGTAAAAGATAATTTAATTAAGAGTAATAATAAATATCAAAATTTGATTTCCACTAGAGGCTAAGTCAAATACGTAGAGCACCGTTACTCAGATGCCTTTTATACGGCCTGATGACCAATTGCTTAGCGCTCTGGCCATTGGTACCACAGGCTTCAGGTTTGAATCCAGGCGGGTGGAATGGATGTTTGTTAGTGCTTCGGAATCCATTTTAAACTGTGATTTCTGGTCTAATTAGACTAAAGTGTACAAAAAATTACCGTAGAACAAGAAACCAAACCAACACATGTTACGCTTGCTGAACGTCACATTCAACTTGAATTTTATTCAAGACTTTTGTAGGATGTAAGAACGTAGCCTTTTTAGCCAATGAGAAACATGTATTTGTAAAGCGGTGGTTGGAAAATGTAGTAATAGCAACGGCGAAAAAAAAGTATTCCCACTGCCCTGTGGAATCATAAGTGGTTGGTGAAGCTTGTTTGTCCAGCTTTAAATATCTGATCTTATGAAATCACAAATAACGCAATGCATTTTTTTCTGTGTGAATACATTAAATATTACATAGGCAGTTTTCTTCTTTGACCCAACAGCCCCAAGATGGTCCAAGGTCGTCTGCCTAGCGTCAGAACGCTAGTCACTCGGCCATCAGGCCTAGACTGTACTCTAGAGACAATTTCAGCAGTATAAACCCTTTACATATTTTATTTTATCAAACATAAATTTTGTTTCGGAACAAATTTTTACTACAATCGAAAATATTTATTGTTAGAAATATGATCAAAGAGTTTTTTTATTTCTTACTATAGAAATTCATATGCTAACTTAAACATTCGGATTGCACATTAAAATTAGAAGTATAATATGATTTATAGCGAGACCTTCCAAAGTCACCCTACCATACATCGATGTCATTATCATTCAAAATGTCTTCATTTTGCAAAAAAAATAACGCAAAGTTAATTTAAGCGGTCAAAAGCAATCCATAACACGCAGTTTCTCGTCCATCTTTTAGCTACTGTAGGACAATTGAGTCCAATGTCTGCAAAACAATATGAAATCGCCACAGAATGACTGCTGCCAGACGTAAGAGTGTACGACAAGAGTAAACTCGCGTGTTTGATCAGGAATAATTAAAGGTAGCCCAAAATACTCGTTTTAGTCCAAAATTAAAAATGAAAACTCGAGTTAACTTGTGGTATTCCAAAAGATGCAATTACGAGATACGAATATACTCAATTATTTTCTCATTTTCATTTTTTTTTTTTTTCATAATTTATTTTCTACCTTGCAACCCGAATACTCAGCCAAGAACTTGTAGTTGTTTCTACATAAAAAAAGAGCATGCTTCTTTGAATCTAAACATATTTGGAACACGCATGAATATTTAACAAATCGATCATGAATATTAACATAATCGATCAAATCTGACTAATCATTTTTGGGCTTTGCTACTCCAAAAAAAAAAAAAAAAAAATCAAATCGAATTCCAAAACATAAATAAAAATGAACACAATATCATGCATAAAATTATTTACTTTTTCGATATTGTATTATTCGGGGCCTGAATGGCCGAGTGGCTAGCGCTCTGGCGCTCAGTATCGGGTTCGAGTCCCGGCGGTGTCATGAATGTTTGTAGTGGTTCGGAATCCACTTTAAACCATAGGTCCCGATCTAATAGGATCGTAGAGCGTTGCGCGAGGGTATTAGTACTACCTCCAAATAAGCTACGGGCGCGGAGTAACAAGTCAGTAACATGGGTACAGCGCTTGCCTTAAGGCATCCAAGACAATTGTCTAAGTGTTCTCCAGCTGCATTAGAACAAAAAAAAAATTGTATTATTTCATTATGTTTCCATTTATTATATCGTTAACAGAAATTAAATAAATATATAATAAATAATTGTCAAGATATTATAAATGAGAGGGGAATGCCCGGCAGCCAAGGGCAGAAAGATTCAATTTCTGAAAAGGTGGATCTCCAAACGATACACAAATATGGAACACTACCCCCCCCATTCTAAAGTTCTCTCGGAAGGCAATGGCCTCTCTCCATTATCCATAGGTGGATTGTCTATGGATTAAAAAAAATATTAAAAAAAAAAAAAAAAACCTGAACTACGTTGAATAAAAAAAAAAAAAATGTGATATATTATTTAAATCAAACGAATCTGGATTGGTTCGGGCGAATCTGATACGCCCAGATTCGTTGAACTTTCTTCGCTCATTCAAATCAAATGGAGTCTTGCCAAGCGAGAGTGCGGAGGAAGGTGGATGGATGTGTAATTGCTTTGCCCTTCATAATCATACAATGATTACAAAAACTAGCCACTTATTATTAAGTCATAGAAATGTAATTGCAGATTTATTATAATTTTATGTAGATTCTATGAATAGCATTGAATTTGTGCAGAATTTTCATACAGTATTATAATGGATTTATCTTTTATTGAAAATTCATGTTTTTTTCCATTACTTTATTTTTAAACGAATGATGATACATCGTATAAAAAATTATTTCATTTATTTATTTATTTTAAAATTCGACATCAAACATCGTAGTATCCTACTACGATCAAACATTTGCCTACTTAATAGTTGTAATGTACAATATTACTTTATATTTAGATTCATGGTGTTTAATGTTTTCTTATTAATGACATTATTAAAAATAAAAAAAAATACTTTTATGTATAAAGTATAAATAAAATTAATTAACTTTTGTTTATGACAAGAACGTGCGTAGAATATGACTATGCTAATTTTATTTTTGTGATATTTAAGTTTATGTTATATGTCAAATTATATGTTTTTCTTACACATGCGTGTCAAATTTTAGTGAAATCAAAATTAATACAAACATCTTTTCATATTCCGATAAATTATTTTTAATTAGATTTATTAAACATTGATAATTCATTTGATAAATCATTTTTGGATTTTTTCAATCTTCTATAAATCACGTGTGTTTGTTATAAACTTGAATTTATACATTTCATGCAATTGAATTCAGAGCTAAGGGCTTATTAAGATAGCTAAAGGCTATTTCCAGTTAAGAAAATCTGGATAAGGACTTTTAAATGACCCACATAATTTTAGCCAAGTTCACAAAAAAAAAAAAAAAAAAAAAAAAAAAAGAATGTAAGCAAGTGTTTTGAGCATTAAGATAAATTGCATGAACAACAATCCAAAATCATGGTTTACATTTGTAAGGACTTTATTATTATGTGTACAGCAAACCAAACTTTTAAATAAAGTAATAATTAATACAAAAACTCAAAAATGTGGAACAAAAGGGTAAATAATATGTTAGCATGTCTTTTTTTAAGGGAATCTCTAAACGTTTGTATTGTACTAGACACAGATTATACACGTAAAAGGGGTTGATTGTGTTTAACTTCGACACTTAAACTAGGTCAAGCAGGTGAAAGTTTATCAAAAGCAAATGGTTATCACCTGGTCAAAGCCATTCAAAAGTAAGTCGATCATTCCTTTGTACACATAAAGTTTCGTGCTACATTAATATATGCCAAGAACAGCTGAACGATGAAAACTTCCTCCGGGAATAACTTTAGAGATAACTTTCCCATATTTTGAAGTCATATAGGACAAAACCATGAAAGTTCCCTCCAGGCAGATGACTTCTAATACGAAATGCTTATGCAGCTGCAACCAGCTTCATCGGGTCTTCTCGTCTTTGAAAACAAAGATTACATCATACGGATTCGAATATAGATATTATACTTGATGAACTATGCACCTCACCACTAGGACACAAATAGGGGAAGACAGTTCATTTAAAGGGGCTGTAGGGTGAATTTAATGGACTTTTCCCCATAATTCTCATATCTTATTTATTTGCGCAATAAAGACATAGCATGAATACATCTTGTGTTCAGATTGCTTTTGATTTGATGCTTAGTGAAAAATTATATATTTCTTTTGTACGGCATTTTTTTTTTAATTAACTTTAAAATGTGATAAGAAATAATATAAGATTTGTTGATTTTATTCAGATGTTGTTCATTATGTTTCTAACATAAAATTTCCAGGCTTGTTCTGTATTGCCTTGCTATATTCTACACGTGCGTTTTCTCGTAGCTTATGTTTCTTTAGAAATATTGGATTCTGAATTATACGATTCAATATCCTCTACTGTCATTATTTTTACACTAGTTTTAATTTTTATTCCATAGAACAACTTGCAATTCGTCAAATGCTAATAACCGAAAGATCCTTATTTCAAAAGAAGGACAGAAGAGTCAAACCGTTAAATTTCTCGTGTCTTAGCGGGAACTATAAATTCATCTACCGGAAAACCAACCCAACAGACTCAATCAGCCACACAAAAAAACTCAAGAAGCCGTCTCTGGTGAATATTCGTTGAAAATTATGATAGAACAATGTGAATGCAGTAGTACAGCCTAGACGAAACTGAATCTGTCATATATTGCAGAGAATGAACACAAGTCAAATAGTCAGTGTCTGAAAACACTTAAAAAACCCTTTTAGCAATTTTATTTTTTTACAAATCTAATTACAAACAGCTTGCAGAAGAATTCAAGTTCAAATCCTGTGGCTGCGTCTGTTACAGTCACAGCTTTCAGAAACGAATATACTCGATGGCCAATGTAACAACGTACATAACGCGTCTCACATCGATAGTCAGGTTGGTTGGTGAATGCTTTCAAGTTCTCTCGTCAATCCAGATTTTTCCCCAATATGTCATGCAAATGAGTTTCCTCTAGGAAGTCAATGTCCTTCAATCCTCGTCCTTGATGGATTGCTTGTAGATACATAAATAGAAATTGAAACCTCTCGATGCCCAACAAAAACCGATAATCATTTACGAAATAGTACGTCAATTTGTTATGGTCTGCACTATTTGAAACGAATAACTGCCATGGATCGACTAATAATCATCATCACTCGTCCAATAATCGTCATGAAATATTGAGTCAGTAAAAATGTTTTTCGGTTTTCATCATTTAATTGCGAAACCAGCATTGCGGAATCCTAAATTACTTTGTTGCCAACCCAATAGTATTTACACTAAAAAGAGATTTGTTTCTTATTACTTTAATTATCCTAAATGACTGAATTAAAAATCTGAAACAAAACAAACATATCTCTTCCAAAGTATATGTCCTATTTGAAGTAGACAACATCACGTCTTCTTGACGTTTCACAATTGACCTACACAGACCTTTGTTTCCCAACTGTCTGAAGACCTTCAGCCATATAACGAAAACAGCAATCAAGACGAGATTTCCTTTAAGACAACACTTCGAGACTTAGCGATTTGTCAACATGCAGGCAGTCTTCGACTCATCGTTCTTGGAAGCTCAACTCCATCAAAAGATCCTGTCAACAAGTGTTTTTTAATTAATTATTTTAGTTGAAACTTATTTTATGTTAAAATTTAATAACGTTATTGAAGGATTAATTTTTCAGAGAAAATAGTAAATAATAATGTTTGAAAGATAATATGAACACCTTTCGGAATAGTTATCACAGGCAGAATGACAAGACGGATAGTGTGCTGAGTTGCGAAGCCGAGAGACCTAGGTATGAAACAAGGCAAAAGAGACCCAAATGCAAGATCCCGTTGTCTATTCCAAGTATGGGCCCGATTCCATTAACCAGAGGGTTTGGTTTGTCCCTCTACAATCATTCTTTGCACTGTCTAGGCTAATTACACCGGAACTTACAGTTTAAAGTAGATTCTGAACCACTAATAAACATCCATGCAACATCCAAGATACGAACCTAAAGTTTATGGTATCAAAGGCCAGGGCGTTAGCGAATTGGCCATCAGGCCGCTATTAACCAGAGAAGCAAGGGAGTAATCTGAAAAGAGGATTGAGTTCGAAAGTCATTAGAATTGAAAAAAAATATATATGTTTTTTTTTTCCAATCATTTCTGCGGATATATTTATATTAAGCATTCGTGTATGAAAAATGTATAAATAAATTTTTAAAACTAAATTGCAGTTGAAAACGTTAAACGTCTAGGACTTCTGCATAAAAGGCTTTTACATTTTAACAATTCCGTTTCTTATGACTTTTTGTGATTTGCAAAACATTGAATGAAATGAATGTCCAACAGCTATTCAATTTTAAAATTTGACGGTTGAATATGGTTAAATAATAATTCATAATTTTTTTCATTAAATTGCAATTCATTATTTCATGAAAAGTTGATAAGAATAAAATTTCTGGACATGGAAATTTCCTAATAATGTATGGAATTATTTTTTAATGGCAAATTTGTTTGATTTTAATATACGTCTATTAATTTTTCAACAAATAAAATGAACATATACATACATTTTTCTGTAATTACTGCATTAATTTAAAAAAAAAAAAATCAGTGGTCTAAATTTTGTAAAATGCTTTTCTAAATGTAATAAATTTTCCAGTTTTTAGTGAAAGGGTAGAACATGGAAATTGTCCTTTGTTTTTATAGATACGAAAAGACTCAAATGTCTAAATATAAGTATTTCATTATATTTTTTCTAGTTCATAGCGAACTAACTTTTCGGTTAGAGAAATAAGAATAAGTATCACTCTGGCAATCATTCAGTGAGAATAACCAGGGATCCATATGGATCAGTAGCATTAGACCAAATATCTTATATTGAAGAAGTAGTAGACGTCAAAGGAGAATCAAATTCCTTGGGCCCGACTATGAAGCACAATAAAATTAATAATACAGAATGGAATATCATTTCATATAGGTGAATAATAAGAAACATATTATATCTCGCCTTTAATGCACTTATCTGAGCCATAACAAAATTAAAAAAACTTTATGATCTTCATTGGAGAAGAGTGAAACAAATTTTCGGCTACCTGGGTGACATCAAATATTTTGCTCTTACATGCTCATGGACATTATAAATGAGAAGGGCCACATAACCGGTGCATTCTCATTTATAATGTCCATGTACTTATAGTAAATTTTTAAAGAAATACACTCAAGAGCCAAAACATTATGACCACCCCTACATTTTGCAATGAACTCGCCTGGATGACGTGGAAGGCACGTGATCAGGTGGAAGTGGTAATTAACTGCTGCTGGAGAGTCTGAAGAATCATTCTTTCACTTACTTCTGTGTGTGATGGGAAAGGCTGCGGGCCAACTCGTTATTGACAGGTGGTCATAATGTTTTGGCTCTTGAGTGTATGAGCATTGCTTTGGCAAGGAATAGTAATACATAATAGTTATTATTATGCTAATACAGTGACCAAGTGGCAACACCCAACTTCTGTACTCGAATGGTAACTCTCTCATTAATACGCTTTTATTAGCTTCACCTGTATGTTTGTATGTTTGTATGTTTGTAACTCACTTTTTGGGCTCGATGTTGGGACTGATGGCGCCATCTACTGGCGAGTCAGTCAACTGATCAAACCCTACTTATTTTGTATAATTATTTTGTTTAATCTTAATTCCTTTTGTTTTATTTTACTTTTATCTTAAAATTCTCATTTTTTTTAACTTTAACCTTTTTATTTTTGGGCATCGTCAACGAACTCTTAATTGTACCGATAGCTTTAGCTTTTTTGATCTCATGCTTTAATTGTTCTCAAGCAGATGTTTTTTCTAAATTTTAAATTCATTTATTTATTTTTAATTACTTCTATTCATTAATTTAAGAAACTACAATTTATGCTAATGTTTCAATTAATTTAAGATGTGGAGGTTTTGTGATTCTTAAAACCACCAAGGAACATCATAACCGGTACGCCCGTTGCCCAGCTTTCTTTCACCCCGGGTAGAAATTCAGTAATATCCGCGATCGAATTGCGCTCTTCCTATTGGCCGAAAATTTCCGTGGCTAAAAAGAGGCGGATCTCAAAGGCATAGTGCGATCATGGATCATGTCAAATTGCGATCATGTCGAATTGCGCTCTTCCTATTGGCCGAAAATTTCGGTGGGCAAAAAGTATATAAACTTAGCGGATAATCGGCCAAGGTACCGTCTCTGCATAATTTGCACCAGACCTAGACTTTAGTCATCCTTTCTAGCAGCAATTACTCTACTTTGTAGTATATTCCAACTTTTTTATATTATTCTTTTTTTTGCTTATATTAATTGTATTGTACTTAGCTTTTTTAGTATTTTTTCATTAATTTTTATTTGCATTGTATTTATCTTTTTGTATTTCTCATAAACTTTTAAATTTTTTATTCCTTAATTTTAAAAACACGCTTTTAGAGTTAATCAGACTAAAAAGTAAAAAATAAATTAATAGTTTAAAAAAACTAAAAAATACGCTTTTAGAGTTAATCTATCTAAAAAGTAAAAAATAATTGTTAACATAAGAATAAAATGACTGACGAGAAAATGAATGTCACTGTTCTAAAAGCGTGGGGTGCTTGTATGACATTTTAAAATTAACTCTGCATTTCTGAGTGAAACTAGTGAAAAAATTATAACCATTGATATTGAGCACCCCACGCTTTTAGAACAGTGACATTCATTTTCTCGTCAGTCATTTTATTCTTATGTTAACAATTATTTTTTACTTTTTAGATAGATTAACTCTAAAAGCGTATTTTTTAGTTTTTTTAAACTATTAATTTTTTTATTGTTCTCTTGAAATAAGCTCTGTAACCTGAAGTACATTTGCTCATCGAATCGCTCTGAACTTTTAAGTTTCCTTTTGAAGAAGCTAACGTCTTTCACCCAGTTTATCCTTACATTATTTTATAAAAAGTTTTATCTTATTCCCATCTAAAATCAGATGTAAACAATTAAATAAACATACAAAATTCATAATTGTTTTGGAAAAATGTTTTCCTTTTCTTTTTAATGAGTTTGTCGTTAGAGCTTGAATTCCATACACCAAAACTGCTGATGTTTTACATTAGAAATTACACTTAATATACAACAGAAAAAAATATCCTAAAAGCCATATTTCTGCAAAACTCCTTATTAGTATCAAACACAGCAATGTTACAAATAACATAAAAAATTACCAGGAAATGACCTTCATATCCACTAAAGGTGCAGTCACGGCACTATTGTAGATAAGATAATTACAGATGTGTTTCATATGCAGTGTTTAGCACTGTGTCTAGCACATGATTGTTGCTAACTAATACAGTAAAAGAACCACTATTTGGATCAACACGCATTTGGGATGAAGCAATTTCAAAAATGAATTTTAAAAAATAAAATTAAATAAATAAATAAAAAAAAACTAAATAATAATAATAATGGCTAATCTTACTAATCAATAATAACTGATTAATAATCGAGAAAAATTATACAAATATTAAAGTACTTATTCCACTATTGTAGCGGTTAGCATTAAATGTTAACAAATTTTTTATGCATAATTATATCTAAAACCTTTATATATAAAGTTTTTGATGGGTTCTTTTTATTTAAACGCGAGCTAATTTAACAATAAACAGAACTAATAACTAAACATGAGTCATATTTAATGACTCATGTTTAAGATAATTGCACTTCTCCATTTTGACTTGGCGACTTGACGTCAGTGGAAGTGTTAATATTCACATATTCCGAAACACTGGAGCCGAATATCAAGTCTAAACGCCGAGTCTGATTCACGCGGTATGTTATTAAGCCATCGGAGGCGCCGACCAACTTCACTGGAATGAGGTAAGCACAGACTCGTGAAGGCCGCAGGCCACATATAACCATGGTATCTTGACCGTGGGCCGCACAAAAAAATAATATAACATGCATTTATTCCATTTCTTTATATGTAATATTATATTGTTTATTATATATCATTTTCTTCATTAACTTTATTATATATAAATTTAATAACTATCGTATTTTTTTAAATTTATAGTAACCAAGAGCAAAAGTGATGAGTCAAATGATTTCTATTTACCCCCCTTTTTTTATGCATTCTTCCAGAAAAAATTTAAGTTCCCAAATATGTGTTGATAACACAAGTTTGCGCATTTTAATGCATTATCTAGTCCTAATCACATCTATTCTGTTTAATGCAATTTTAAAATTTTTATAGTAATAAATATCGTAGAAAAAATATGCAATAGCACAAGTACCCAAGCTAGCACATTGATAAAAAAAAAATATCACATCTTCTAGTTTATTTAAATAATTAAAACATAGAAAAATGATGCAGTTATGAAAACTTGAACCTCACAGATATTTTTGAATTATAAAAAAAATAATAAATCTGTGTGCTTACATTTTGAATAAATTAAAAACTATACCCACTGTTCAATTTTTTCCCCTCTTTGAATCAATTTTTCCCTTATTTCATAAATAACTAAAAATTACAAAATAACAAAGTGTTTTATTAAAAATTAATAAATTCGTGCTTTTAAAATTAACAGTTCAGGAATTACCCCTAAAAGCCCTCAAGGAAGGCCCTCCTTATCAGTAGTCGGTGGACTGTTTGCGGCCTACATTACGTGGAACACGCGGTCCACTAATGTTCAACGGAAACAGGTTAAGATGCTTGTGACATTGTACAACATTAATACGTTATCCCTTGTAGAAGTACGCCAACCTTGTACAAGTGAGAGTATTTGGTGCGCCAGTCGACCTGAGTGCACCAAGCGTGTTAAAATTCGTATGCAGAATTGATATAAATATTTAATTTCACCTTTTACCCTGTAACCTCAGGGCTTGTTAAATTTGCATTATATTAAGAATTTCGCTCGCATACCTTCCTTGCATTGTAATTTAAAAAAAAAAAATATTTAGATAAACGTGCATGGAATAATTAAAACCCCGGATAGAATGCAGGAATAAACGAAGTAAAGCAAAATTAACCAACCAATTTGTCTCTACGTGTTTGTTCTCCTACGAGTGAAAGTGGCATGTCTCTAGCTGTGTCACGAGGTAATGGCGATATGGCATGTCATTACTAATCATAACAACCTTCATTTAAAATAAAACTCCGATTAAGTTTCATGAAAATTATTATGTATACAAAACGACCTTGTAATTTGTTTTTTTAATATTTAATTAGATCCATTCTGTTTTTTATTTATGTAATTATTTATTTTGAATTTTTTATATTTCTAATAATAGATAATTTTCTTTAAACCAAACCAAAACCAAAGATGCGCAGATTTAGAAGTTCGGTACAACAACAGCAAAAAAACAAAATTACTCAACTTTTATATAATTTAGTTATTTATTTATATATATATAGATATATATATAAATAAACATCCTTTGACATAATCTAAATTTGCTTTCACTTTTTATAAAAAGCTAATAGGGCTTCTTATGCCGAGCTATTCGATTTACAAAAAAACCAAAATTTTTATAGTTTTATGTTCTTTTCTTTTTTTTTTAATTTTACTTAAAAATCAAATTCTTTTTCCTAGGACAGAGAATTTAAAATCGTTTGATAAATGTTCGCAGTAGAAAAAAAAAAAAAAAAAAAAAAAGAATTCGTACTAGTTGTATTACCCTTGCTTTTAAAGCGTAAGGTTTAGCACTGGTTAAATAAACAACGTATTTATTACACTAAAGGATATGCTGAAATTGAAAAAAGAAAGTTACACTAAAACAAGAATAAAAAAAATTATACAGAAAGTTACTTTTACATAGAGAAAGATCATTTTCCTCAACTGGAAATTTACAAGTACACCCGCCAATACAAAGTTTTGCAAAACAAAGACAAATATACAATTTAATTTATAGCACAACGAAGCTAAAAATAATTAATCAATTTACAGTATGCACTAAAACATTCAGCAATTAACC
Source organism: Caerostris darwini (assembly GCA_021605075.1). Lineage (NCBI taxonomy): Eukaryota > Metazoa > Arthropoda > Arachnida > Araneae > Araneidae > Caerostris > Caerostris darwini. Next base: position 683,275 of record BPLQ01001741.1, on the reverse strand, counting down.
ATTACAGAAGACTTTGTCAGATCAATTTCTTGTAAGTAATGATTCTTTTTCAAATAATATACGATTGCGAAGATTTTCTCAGGTGGTTGTGATGCCTATTCTGTAGCGAATGCTCAATGGTTGATTCAGTCTCTTCTATATGTATTAAAATTAGCTGTATAGCAGATCCAATACATTGCAGTTTTCTTTCAATTAAATTCAATTTCGAGTTTTATTTTCAATCGCACTTATGATCATACGAAATATCTTTCGCTATGTTTCGCAAGGAGGGGAAAATCAAAACTTTTGAAAGCCAATATAGAAAATTTAAAATAAGATAAATAAGGCTAGCAAGAAGGCTCTTTGAAGTTTCACCAATCAAAAGCATTGCGAAAACCGGAATTACATTCTGGCCAACCCAATAAAATAACAAAATTTAAGAAAAAAAAATGATATTTTGATTATATATAATTATATTAGATAAAATCCGCATTTTAGACGAAATTCAAAAGAAAATATTTACCGGAAAATGATGAAAGCTTTTTTTTATTTTTTATTATTCGATAATATATTTTTTTCTTCGTTTGAAATTTCGGGTTTTTTCCCCTTGTTTTTCGTGTGAAACGGATATTATTTTAAAGGCAGTGAATATTTTTTTCTACAAATGTGTTGATAAAGTTTCAAGTAATGGATTTTATGTAAGAGATTTCTCGCAATGGGTCTCTCATTAAGCATATTCAATGCTAAAATCTTTGGCCAAAGCGATTTGTTTGATAGCGCTTTTGATTTCTGAACAATAGGAGACGAATTCGAAATCCGACTAGCGTAGTCTAACTGAAAACTTGTACGTATATGTCAGAGATGGGCAAGATGAATCCATTCCAATGGAAAATCCACCTCCATAAAATCCACGTCCTGGTTTGTCGCTCTACGGTCATTTTTGTGCCCACTTTCAGCTAAGCAGACCGGGACTACAATTTAACGTGGAATTCGAACCACTAACAAAACCTCCATGCCACCGCCAGGATTCGAGCCTGAAGCCCGTGGTACTAAAGGCCAGATTACTAGCCAATTGGCAAAATAATGGAAACTGATTATATGCAATCGAAAATGTGAAAAATTGACAAACGGCCAAATCGGACGGATTCCAACAGAGCGATATAATAGAAGTTTGGTTTGTCGGTCTGCGATTATATTTTGCACACTTTAGGCTAATTAGACCGGAACCTACAGTTTAACGTGGATTTCGAACCACTCACAAACATCCATGCCAATGTTAGGATTCGAACCTGAAGTTTGTGGTACCAATGATGCCAGCCAATAGATCATCAGGCCGCCCGAGGGGTAATTTGTAAATGCAGGATAGCATTATCTTCTCCCTTGTTGCACGCTGACAACGATGAATAACTGCCATTTCAGAGGCAAAAGATTGGATAAAAAAAATCTGGCATTTGAAAACAAACGAAAACAATTTTTAATTTTGATCCCTGATAGGAAGAAAATTGTCAATAAATTTTTTTTCACAATAAAAAAAATAATGAAGGTTTCCACTCTTCATGCTAACACTTAAGAAGTTTGGTTCTAGGTCGCGCATAACAAACAAAACATCTTTCACGGCTGATTTCACTTTTTATTTTATTTTGTTGAACCGGTTCTTTAAAATCAGAAAGTGGAACAGACGTCACTCCTTATTTTGCAAGTCGAAGAAAAATTGAGAGTGCAATAAAAATGTATGCAACGAAATTCAAATGCTGCATCAGTTTATACATTCATAGAGTTGGCTTGATCAGAAAATCCAGACCTGTTCAAGATTAGGACATTAATTAGAAAATAGAATATGCTTATTCAGAGAAATGTTAAAAGAAACCTGAGTAAATTAATTTACTATTTTCGTCTTACATATCGTGTTGCAGGCTATGAATGTTTCTAGGAGTAGCATGTTCATAATTAAGATGCATTTATTATTATTTATTTTAATTTCTAGGAAAAACATTTAAATAGGTATTAAATATTTAAAAATTGTATATGCCTTTAAATAGGTATTATACATTTTTTCACTTGCATAGAGATTTGCCCCAATTGCATAAAAATAGAGAATGATAATTTATTAAATTTATCTTTATATTATATAAAAAGCAAGAGATTTGTGTTTGTTTTAATTCCTAAAACTTAAGAATTGTAAAACTTAAAGGTTCGATTTTTTTTTCTGGTGTGTAGTCAACAAAAAATCATGGTAACTATTTTATGAGTTATTTTTTAATAAAATAAATTTTTTTCATCCTTAAATTGTACTTTTAAACTGTTAACCATAATTTCTTGGCTGTAAAAAGTAGCACTATATAATTTGCTAGCATAATTTTTGGCTGAAGAAGAAGAAAAATATATCTTATAATGAACAACGCATAATAGTGATTCCTGCCTGTTCTCTGATATACCGTTTATCAATAACAAATTCTGTTTTTATGCTCATGGCATAAAACTAACAAAGCATTTTTAAGAACTTTATTAATGCTATAATTACAAAAGAAATATATACTTTATAAATTTAAAGTTGCGGAAACCAGAAAGAAAATATGTAGATAACTATAGTGACCGCGAACGTTTTCCCACCAATCTGTAATCTACTAATAATAATCTACTAGCTTGATAAAATCAATCAATAAAAAATTCTTTAATAATCAGCGTCAATTTTTAAATAATCAATATCAAATCTTGATATCGCAAGTATTAATTTGGCCTTCTGTAAAGAATTTTTCCTAATTCTTATCTATAACTTCATTCCAAAACTTTTACATCCACTCAAACACAACACATGTATGATAATTGTCCCATGTTGTCTACTTTTGTAGAAGTCCGGCTACCTTGGATCCGTCTACAACTATCATGTTCCTTTCTTTACATTTAGAAGATAGTGCGACAAAAAAAAATAGACAAAGTTTCGTAAATTTTATTTTGTAAAAAGTGGTTTTATAGAATGGTGCTTTTATTTAACTTCCGAAAAATAAACGGTTCACAAACTATAAGCTATGGCTTATAACCAATCTCTAACCTGAAATTCTAAAGTGTGTTGTATTGAAATTTGTTTTTATCGTTATGCTGCCATTGGCTTGCTGGTTAAGCATCTGCCAGCAGTGTGAAAAAGTAGTGATCGAATCAAGTCAAAGAGATATTATCGTTTATATTACTTTTTTATCGATCACTAAATAAAGTAATTATGACTTTATATGATAGTGATCGATATAAAGTCATGGTGATCGATTAAAGACAAAGTGCCTAAAATTTTTTTTTTTTGTTTACTTTGTGTGTAGTTCTTCGTTTTTTTCTTCTAGAATGTTCCATATTGGTGTGTCTCCAGAACTTTACAAGTCTGGAAAGTTCTAGAACATGTATATAAACCGTTGTCATTTCGATTATTAAAATCTCGAGTTAAGATAAGCTGCTGTTTCTTGTCCATGGCCAAATCATGTTTCTTGTCCGAGTACTTTAATCTACGCTAAGTTATAAATCAATGGATTTTAAAAAAGAACTTAATAAATGTAATTTGTAATTTCAAAAATCAAATCATATATTCTTTAATTAAATTGACATAAATAATCAACGTATTTCGCTGGAACTGGGCAACGACAAGTCATATCTGCTAGTTGAGTAATAATATTCAGTACTTCATTGATATTTTCTTCTCAATAAATTTAACTAAAATACGTTATGCAATATGCGGAGGCTAATGCGGGGTCATATCTGCTAATAAAAGGTCATATTTGATAGAAGTAAGATAAATAAATAAATAAGATTAAGATAAGTAATATCACTTCGTTGTAAAGAAATAATGTAAATTCTTGAGTGCACAATAAATAGGTCGGATTTTACTATAAACATTTTCATTTCCTGATTTAAACTACGCATGCGCGCAAACAATGTTCACGAGGGATGATATATGATGCGCAACTTAATATTTTTATATCTATAAATAGATGACATTCATGTTCAGAGATAACTTCTCTGTCATTTGCAGATCACTTTACTTTTCAGCATTAGTTCAAACTATTTTTCAAAATATTTACAAAAAAAATGACAAGAGGCTTAGTGTTTATTTAAAAATTTGGATTACTAATAATAACTATTGTTTACATTTTAGGAAAACTTTTAATGGTTTAGTAGTCGTTTAATGGTAGTTTGGAAATTGGCTTATAAGACAAAATTCATGAAAGATTAAAATCAATTTATAAAGAATGGGATTTATTAAGTTTAATTGATGTTTATATGTAAGGTTTCCTTTTTTAATAAAATTGTACAGTAAAAATCTAATCTAACTTAATGCAATTAAATGTCAATTTAGGTTTAGTTTGTCTCTCTACGGTCATTTTTTGCACAGTTTAGGCTAATTAGATCGGGACCTACAGTTTAATGTGGATTCCAAATCACTCATAAACATCCATGTCACCGCCAGGATTTGAACCTGAAGCCTGTGGTACCAAAGTACCATACGAAACTAAAGTATAGTACCATAGCCAATTGGCCATCAGGGAGCTAGATATCAATTTAATGCATATAGTTTTTTAAAAAAATGGTAAAGTGTATATAAAAGATTTTTTTTTTTTTTTTTTTTTTTTTTGCACGAAATGATCTATATAAATATTTTTCACGCAAGTTTATTCATTTTTACGAATTAGAAATAATCTGCTGAGAAATTTGTTAGGAAGATAATTTTCAACTGGCCAGTCAATCATAATTGAGAATAAACTAGAAAGAAACTTCGTAAATAAAAAGTAAAATAAATGCAGCGCAGTAAATAAGTGCATAATTGTGAAAAACAATGTATCAGAAATGTGTTCTAGTCCAAACTTTTTACTTTTTCTAGTCACCAACCAAAAAAAAATTGTCACATCCACATTTACATTTTTCATCGTTAAATATCATAGCAAATTATATGTTTTATTAACCAAAATTAAAGTATTCATGGCATTATTATTATTATATTGAAAAATAATGGTTACTAAATAAAAATATTTATCTTCATATGAAAAAAAAAACAAACGTTTTACCAACAACAATGTAATGCAAACAATTAACTAAGATTCGCTTTTTCTTCTGATGTACAATCAAAAATTTGTACAATAAATATTTGGTTTTGGCTTATCATTTCAATAAAAGGACTAATAAGGATAATCCTTTAAATTAATTGCAAAACGTGATGGATAATAAAAATAAACAAATTCTAAAAGATGATAATAAAAAATGATCGTTTGACTATTCTAAAAGCTATCAAGATATTTAATACTTTTAAGATTTAAAATTACTAATTCCTTAGAAACCAGTGATTCGTTACTATTCACAATCAAATTCGTGACAATTCAAGTTAATATCCATTCAAAAATTTAATTTCATTCATTGCCTTAAAGTAATTTAAATTTAATTTTTATCCCAACCACACTTTTCTTTGGATTCTAAACTTTGAAAATCATTACTGTAATCAAACCCTCAAATGTAGAATTATAGCATACTCCAATTTGAATTTTTAACAAAAATAGTTTTCACAGTTTTGGTTTTAATAAAAAAGGAATATACCAAAAATCCAATATATCGAAAATCTTTTAAAAATATTGATTGCCGAGTACATTCGTTAAAATGAATTTAAAAATTCATTTAAATTTTATGAAAGATTCTAAAACATTGTATTAACGCTTTGTAAATTTAACTAATTCTTTAATAATTACAATTGCTAATAGATTGAAAACTGAGAAATCACAACTATTGAGGGAAATAAACTTAATTTTTCAGATTATGTGTAAAAATATGTATTAAATATTGTTCAGAAGGGAAAAAAAAGTGTTCATTTATTTTTAAGTCGAAAATTTCAATTCCTTTTTAAATTAATTTGTGTAAAATTGCTCTAATTTAATCGTAATTTTATTCTAAGCATTAATAATTTACCTTGAATTTATTTCTAGAACACGTTATGTAATTTAAAACTATTTACAACTTCCTTATACAGAAAATATTAATAAAAAATAAACGATAAAATTCGAAGTCGTACTTTTTTTTATCACATTTGATTAGTTGATTGGGCAGCTGTACATTTTCGCAATGATTTTATCAGATTAAATGATGTCGTCAGCATTAAACATTTTAAGAAGTTTGATTTTACAGCAGAAACATTAATCCATTAGCATAGCAGATAATACTTTGCTGACAGGACATTTTTTCCTTTTTACACTCAAAGCGATATCAATCATTACTCATTAAAAATATATAAGATTTTAAAACGAGAATTACTAGTTGTGAAAACAGTTACAAGATTAGCATATTATTCACTGCTATCTCTATAGGATTCTTAATTATTCAGTGAGGAAATTAATTAAATAAAAATTAAATTGGAAAAATAAAACATTCAAAGTGAAACTAAGTGACCAATTGATATAAACAAATCTTCATCGACACATGCTTTAATAGGTTTTCAAACATTCATTGTATAATTCCCACAAAAATCATTTTTTTAACTCAATTTCAGCGATTTTTTAATAAAAGTCATTCGACTAGTAAAATTATTCTAAAGACCTTAATACTTAAATTCAAATTATCAGAATACATCCTAAAAAGGCACAAAAAAGGTTTTTTTTTTAAGAATATTTTTTCTTCAAAACATATTTCTTAGTAATTTGAGAAGTATAATTAATGAATATTTTAGAAATTATTTGCATTTTGTTATCAGAAAGTATTTACAGAAAAGATAGGAAAAACCAACAATGGTATTTATCTATTACCTTACAATACACACAATTTCTGTCGTGTAGTTTTATTAAGTATTTAATGTTGTTGTTATTGTTACCTATGGCTATAATTGGAACTCAATCCATACACATTTGGTCACTTACCGAAGAAACAAAAATAACATATAAACAAATCAAAATTACAAAGGGAAAAGACCAGACGTTCTTAACAAAAACGACCCAAAGGCCTTACAATAGTTCAAAACAAGTTAAATGTTCTTAGGTTAAAAATTTAAAAAGCTAAAAGCACCATAATAAAAGTTCGTGTGATTAGGACTAATTAACTGACTGATTAAGAATTTTTCTCTGGCCCTCCAGTTAAGAGTACCCAAATCTTATTAAATATTTTATAAATAGATAAAAATTGGAATGATTGGTCTTCAAATACAAATCAAAAGAATAAAAAATAAATAGAAAAAAAAAATGTTACTTTAATTTTCAAAAATGTCTTCTGTGCCTTATAAATTTTAAATATATTTGATATCAATATTTACATTAAAACATTTGAATATGAAACGCAACCAGATCCAATTACTTTCGAAAATTTTTGTAGCTTAATTAAATAAATAACATTGATTCTAATTTGTTTTTATTTAAAAGAAAACTATTGACAGAATTATCGATAAAAACAATACTGATTTGTTGTAAATATAGAACGTACTTTATTATAGAATATAATTACGCACAATTTTTAATAGAATATAATTACGTACAATTTTTAAAGAATATATTTATGGCGTGAAAAAAAATATACTAAATTAATTTTTCTTAACTCAAATGAAAATTTAAAAAAAAATTAGGATTTAATACAAAAGCCTAAGTCACGATTACAAAAACAGTAAAGTACTGTAATTTTTTCTTTGGACTTACGTCTACATGAAATATGTGTTTGTTCAAAAAATAATTTAGTTTTGGTAATTTATTTATTTTTAAGTTACTTAATTTATTTAATTCGTTTGTAATAAATTAAATTGGTAAATATAACTTTTTTTCATTGTAACATGTGCGAACCATTGATAGCTCAGGCCCAAAGATTGCCCAACATTAAACATAAATTATACACAATAGTTATTATTATACATTAAACACAATATTCAAAATCTAAACAAAGCCAAAAATGTATAGATTAAGAGAGCACATACCTTGTTTGGGTTTGGTCTTGATCTTTTTTTCATCAGATCTCAAATCCAAGAGGGGTTGCGATTCCATGAGACTCTCTCGGATCTCTGAGATGACATCAGGGGGACATCCCTTCTCTCCCCTGCTTTGGGTGTAAACATCCTTTGAGAGGGTGTGCCACAACACCCCTGCAGACATATCCACGCTCGACATTTTGGAACGATTATTTTGTTTGGGGATTAACTCTGTGAAGCAAGTTTAATTCTCAACTCACATTTTTTGTTTGAAATAGTATAAGAACAGGTCTCAAAACAGCTTGGCTGCTTGAGTCTTCTTAAATAATATTAAGAATTCAAACGATTTTAAAGCAGCTTGGCTCCTCGATATTTTGAGTATCCTTAGAATAATAATAAAAATTCAAACAACAACAAGCAATTCAACAAGCTTTAAAACAGCTTAAATAACTCGTATTCAAATGACACACAAACTTAGTTTTTCATAAAATCTCAATATATTCGATTTTCTTTACAGAACATTCTTTTTTCAAAAAGAACACGCACTAAATTGTTTATTGCTGGACTAAATTTTCTTTTTCTTCCAAATAAAATTAATCGCGTGAAGAAAAATATATTCTTTTCTTACTCACAATTCTGATCAGTTCCAAGTTCAAATTACTGCGAATTTACTTTAAATGGAATTTGTTCCGGATGAAAAAATTGCTTACCGATTTATACCCTCCAACTACTTTTTAGTAAGAAGAACCAGAATTCAAAAAAGCTGGCGATTTCACCGTAGCTTGGAAAGATAAATAACTTTTACGAAAAACATTATCTTTGTTTTCAACAGACCAGTCTGCTTTGGCTAAACAATAACAACAAAGATGTCGAATTGTAGGACAGCTGTATTCTCCGCGCTTTTAAGTCTGTCAGCAGGCGATTTCTGAAATAAAATCTTCTGCTGCCGCCCTTTCTACTGAAAGTGACGCAAACCGGCCCCGATTCGAACGAAAACGAAGACACTGGACCACGTGCTTCTCGGGTGGCCTTGTTTACGGTAACCTTCAAATCTAGGGGGAAATCAACCTATGGCGTGCTAGTAAAAGTCAGCAGGTCTCGATTTTTAGAATAGCCAAAAGAAAATTTTGTGCAATTTGGCGCGTTTTAAAAACGAAAAAGAACGCCACTTCTTCCAAAGTAAAGAAGTCTTTTTTAGAACCATGTTGCCAAAACTTATGCTATATAAAGAAAATTATCGTTTTACAAATAGGAAAGTGGGTTAGGGTTAAAAAACAATTTCTTTAGAATTTTCGAATTATTAAAAATAACAATAAAAATTATTTATTAATAAATTATCTTAGTATTTATAAATTATAATAAATTTATATATTTATTAGAAATTTTTTTATTAATCATGCCTAATTTATTAATTTATGAATGAATGAATTCGCTGCAAAAATTGTTTTATTGTAACCTTAATCAATCATTTTGTAATTATTTCTTCTAAAAAAAAATAATTGTTTGTTTAGACATCCAGTCAATTGCTTCTCTATTTTGTGCTTGCTTCATTTTGTCCCTATTACAAAAAATAGAAACGAAAAACATGTTTCAGGACATTATATTAAATATTCAATTTAAATTTGGCAATGCAGACATGAGTACGTTATATACCACTACTTGAGTAATTGATTTAATGTTTTCAGCTCTTAAAATCGAAATTTATTATTTTATTTTTTATTTATTTTATTATTTAAAATAGAAAAAAACATGTTGACATTATGTTAAATATTTAATTTGGATTTAGTAATAGCAGACAATATAATGAGTATTTTACATACCTCAACTTTAATAATTTATATCTCAAATTCGAAACTTATTTTGTAATTTTTTATTACTTTATTTTTTATTTTTCGAATTTTTATCTTATAGAAATTAATGGCGGCCTATTGACCAATTGACTAGCTCAGGTTCGAATCCTGTCGGTGGCCTGGATATTTGTTCGTGGTTCGGAAACCACGTTAAACAGTTGGTCCCAATCTAATTGGCCTATAGTGCGCAAAAAATGACCGTAGAGCTACAAACCAAACTAAATTTGTAAAAGTTAATGTAGGAAATTTGTAGAAATTAATTAATAAAATATTGAATAAGTAGAAATTATAATAATGAAGTAGCGACACATAAAGAAATTTAGTTTTATTCAAATTATATTTAAAGAAATTTTACTTCATGTTATTTTCGAATACACTGAAATTTACTAATGCTAGTACAATTTTGAATGATCAATCGTTAGGGTGCCATCTGCAGTAATCGCATCTTGATACCCTCCTCCCTAAAACCAACGGTAAGACATTCCAGCATACAGATTTATTGTGTCTATATTTCAGTTAGATTTCGCTTGTCGAGTTCATCCAGAATTCATATTTACTTATGAATGAATCTCAAAGCATATATTTACCATTTATTTTTTCCTACATAAAAAACACTTTTAAATGATAAAATGTTTCAAATTTTCTATTGCATTTTGTGTTATCAATTATCTTATAACTATATTTTGTAATGATTATTCTCGATTATTACGAAATTTTAGAAGTGTCTCAAGGTTTCGAGAATTTTTATTCATTCCATATTTTTTTTTCTCCGTATTTCATTCCCCATTCGGTTGTCACCGAAATCGATTTTGTCGAAATTCGGTGTTTTCCAAAACAACTGATAAGTTTTATGTAATCTTGCCTCACATATGCAAAATTTCCCTGCAAGATAAAATCGTGCATTTACTTTCGAGAAAATAACGCGCTGTTTACTTAATATGGCTGTCATCGGCGAATGAATTTATTCATTGCTTTCATTCTAAAATTTTAATTCATCCTATTAACCAACTCAAAGATCTAGTGTTGATATGATTCGTTAACTAGAATTAATTCATATTTTATTTGTTTTAGGTATTGCGATGCTTATAACTTATATACATGTTCAAATTCATGCCATTTTGACGCTAATTTCGAATTCAGTCTAACGCCATTTCTACTAGATGTGTAGCAGATTCAGCATTACCCAAGGTGGTCATTTGGGGGGTTTCATCCTGAGAGCTAAACGGAAGGACGTATCGCTTCAAATACTTGCTGTTTCATCGTCGCATCGATATAGGCTTGTTTGTTTGGTTTGGTTTGTCGCTCTAAGGTAATTTTTTTAAGTACCACTAATCCTTATTACCGTCAGTATTCGAACCTGAAGTCTGTGGTACCAAAGGCCAGCGCGAGCCTAGCCAACGGTCATCAGACTGCTATTGGCCTATGAGATTTCAGCTCAAACTTCGATTATAAAGTTTCTTCTTCATTGGCTTCATAGTCTTTTGTTTACAGATCCATGGTAGATCTAGGTCGTCTGCTTACCACATTTCGAGACAAGAGATGTTTCCTTTTTTACAGGGTTTTCAGCCCTATGCCCAACATTTTTCAGTGATATTAGACCGAGAGCTACGGTTTAAAGTGGATTCCGAACCACTAAAAACATCCATGATACCGCCGGGACTCAAACCCGAAACCTGTGGCACCGAGCACCAGAGTGCTAATTATAAAGTTTAAATTAAATAAATCGGAGACTATACTATACTATTTCATTACTATACTATACTATATAAAAAAAAGGACTATACCATTTTTAATTACTTTGGATATCATTTTCGGCAACATAAGAATATTACAAATTTAAGGACAGATATTAAGCAAAGAAATTGCACCCGTATTAGTACCAGTTGACGAATTTAATTTGTCCCATAATAATAGCAACAAAAGAAAACAAATGTAGAAGGCAACACTTGTTAATTTTAACAAAAAACTTGATTAAATTAAACAATAAATTAAAAATATTACTTCTAATTTTTATTTTGAGTGTTCAGATAGTTTCTGGATTTTTCAATAATTTCGTTACCTCGTTTAGAATTTGCAGGTAGGATGGATACCTTGACTGCCAAGCTTTGCTTTCCCTGTATGCATGAGTTTAAAATGGATATGGATTTCCACGTTTCACGGATTTCCCTTTTTCAAAATTTGGAATAATGTAAATTTGAGAACTTCAATGGCGTGAGCTGCTGATGTCATGGCGTCTCTTCTACAAAGAAGAATATGTCTAAATTTTTTTTCCCCCCGAATTTTTGCATTTACGTCCACACTTTTGTTTTTCGGAGAATCCACATTAGCATAAGACTCACGTTGACAATTATTTTCGGAAGAACGTTTCCAAATTCTTAATAGGGTCATTCTACTGCACTTAAACTGTTTTGCAACTAACTACAACTTTCTGCAATTTTTCGTTTTTCTTTTATTGCATCAAGAACTGGACCATCGCAATTCGATCTTTACTTGAAAACTCTTTTTTTTTTTTCATCTTACTTTAACAATAGATTAATATTCAACTAAAATAAAACAACTAATTTCGATCAACGGATGAAATAATTTGAAAAATAGTTGTAATTCATAACAATTAGGTTAATCTAAAAATTGAAATGTGTGTCAATACAAGGACAGATCAACTGATTGAATATTGATTTTTTATTGAAGACTTCGCGATTTTGAACTACAATATAACATAACTTACAGCTGCATTCGCCAATAATTCCCTTTTAAATATTCACTTTGCTACTATTATTATAGGACAGAGTGAGTACTAAATTTTTTTGCCGAATACCATCCCATTCACCCAAGTCATCCTCCAGTGGAAAGACGAAAATATATCAAATTCAGCGTTACCGGGCACTACAAGGGACGGTTGCTAAATTGCACCCAAATTTTGCAATCATAAATTTGAAAAAATATTAAAAGGCATGGCGTCAGACAAGTACACACCTTCCTCCTTCAAGGCAACTACAGTTCCTTCCAGCTTATAGATTTAATTGCCATAGACACGAAAGCTTTCATTTTGGTATCTCATCTGGGCTTTCATTTTGATAAAACATCTCGAAACACATCGAGTTTCAAACCAAACTCCCTTTGTTTGAAAACCCAACATGCTGTTCACTAGGCAGCTTTGGACAATAAGGTTCGAATCATTGCAGTCACCGATAAAAGATTTGAGTAGACTTGATCACGATAGTTATAATGTGTGCTAAGCATGGTATGCATTGTCACGCTGCCTGTCAAAATTTTTCCGAGTTATCTTTCAAGCGACAAAGTAATGCCGGGAAGTTGTCCCTAAATGACGTCCCCGAAAGCAATGCCCCTCCTATACTACAATAAATACAATATATACTGTATATTATTATTTGTCTTTTAATTTTTGAGCAAGAAAATTAGTCACTCAGCCATCAGGCACCAAATTCCCTTATTATCAAGGGAATTTATAGTTAGCCATCGCTTCTCAGGTTTCGAGCCAATTTCCGTCCAATTTGAAAATGTAACGTAGAATCCACCTGGTTACTTATATTTTTTTTAGGGAAATGTGTTAAATTGAATATTATGTGTTTACTGGAAAACCTTAAAATATTAGAAGAATTTCTTCCTCAAATACATTTCTACCGTCATATGTGAATATCCCCTCTCAAATACCTTTCAATTCCAGGAACTTAGCTTTGACTTGAAGACGTTAATCAGCTAATTGTTAGAAATGTAATAAATTCGGCGTTATCCAAGCTTATGAATAAAAATTAAATCGTCAGAATCATCAAAAATTAAGAATAAAATTTGGCATTTGGGAGTTCGCATACTCCTCGATGTAAACAAAAATACGTTCAGGCCAAATCCAAAGAGTAGAATTTTTTTTTTCACAGGAAGAGTTTTGGCATTACATACCGATGAGAGAGGAATGTATGTTATTTTAGCAATCCATCTCTCAAATTTAACAGCAGACGAGCAGTATTGTGGGTAGTTATATTACATGCAATTAATGATTTATACTAATGAAAACAACCTGTCATTCAAATCTGATAGCAGATATTCTGTATCATGTGTAATGAGACTCAGGAAATTAACGAATGTCTGGTTGACTTTCGCAGGTCGAAACAACTTCAAATTGAATATGAACTATACCATGAGTTGTTCCATCGCGATTGGTGATAGACTACGAGCTGAGAAATGTATACTCCAACTCCGACTCTGAAGCTGATAATTCCCTCTTGACAGATTGTCTTAAAAGGAGTTTTTTTTTTTTTTTATGATGATGAAGAGAGAGAATTCTGCGACGAGTTGATCAGAGGTATTTTTTTTTTTTTTTTGTAATTTTTTTATTTTCTCTAAATTGAATGAACAGGTTGGAGATTCCGCCTGTTAACAAAGTGCGCCCTTTGTGGTTTCGGATATCACGCCGTGTGATAATTAAGGTGTACCGAAGAGCAGTGCATTAGATTCGACTTAGACTCGAGAACTCTGAAAATCTCCATCCTCGGAGTGAACTGCACTTGTGAATCAAATTATCTTTAATTTTCATTTTTTGTAAATAGAATTCTGTATATATGTATATAATGCTTGTCAATAAAAATTAAAGTGTTCCCATGAACCTGAAAGTGGCCCTCTTCTTGAAGCCATTATAGGTCTAGTATAGGCCGAGATGCGTTCTACTTCAGATAAAAGGACATGAAAGAAGTAAGCAAATCTCCCAACAAAGTTACTCTATCTTAAAATTGAAACCGTAACACTAAAAAAAGTAACAGTTTCTAGACCAAACTGTTATCAATCCCACTAAGATAAATCCACATGACAGCATTCCTTTGAAAGTGGGTCACCAGCATCATCTGCTCTATAATCTTTCATGGGGTTTTTTTTATAATCAATTGAATCATCCTCGATAAACAAAAAGGTCTGCATCAGCGCATCGTCTCCTTTTTCGCATTTTCAATCACTCGAAATGTTTTGAAAATAATTGCTCTTCGAGTGATGTGTTTATTTCCTCGCATGTGGTAAACTTCAGATTCATTGATTAACACTCAGATACTTAAACTATACGATGTCTTCCTCAAAGGGTTGAAAGAGTGCGAGCAATATTATAATTCAAAATAAATTAGTATTCAAATATAAATTACTATTTGGAGTAACTGACTGTGGAGCTGGATGGTCGAGTGTCTGACGTTCGGTGCTACAGGTTTCGGGTTTGAGTCCCGGTCCGGCCATTTTAGCATTTGCATCACATTGTTGGTCTAAAAAATTCAAAACATCTCGAAATATATTTTTATATGAAATTTAAATCGAAGCTTTCTTGCTTGTGGTCCTTACTTCCTCTTTTTAAGGGTTTGTAATGGTTTGGAATTCACTTTAAACCGTAGGTCCCAGTCTAACCTTGATACGCCCAGCTGGTTTTGAGCGTAGGATTGACAACTCTACCTCGTGAAAAAAAATCATCTTCTGTCTCGAAATCTGTCAGTAGGCACAGTAGGCCAGTCTTGACTCTTGACCCACCATGGAGCAGTTGCACCAATAAAGAAGAAGTAACTGATTGATTTAGGTATTTGGTGTAAGTAAATATCTAAATCAATCAGTTACCTTTTTCAAAGGAAATGAAGGGCACAGAACACATTTTTTCTACAGAAAAATAAAAAAACCTTAAAACCAATGTTTTTAAAATCCAAATTGCTATTTGGTAAATTAAGGTATTTGATGTTAAGCACAGAAAGATGTTTTCCTCAAAGGGATTAGAGAAAGAGAGCAATATATTTTCTACAAAAAAAAAGGCAAATTTTATCATCTTGTTTTCTTTCACAACAGATACTGACATGATTTCATATGTAACAATTCTGGTGACATATATAACAACAATTCTTCTTCAATGGCGCGACTGTCCTGTGATGGTACAAGGTCGTCTATCTACTAGCAGATTCCGAGTCAGGAGATGTTTTCTTTTTACAGGATAGGGTCGCCCAACTCTCTACAGTAATATTAGGCTGGAACCTACGGTTTTAAAGTGGGTTCTGATCTACTACAAATATCCATGGCACCGCTGGGATTCGACCATGAAATTTGTGGCACTGAGCGCCAGAACGCTAGTCACTAATTTTGTCCAACTTATTGAGTTAAGAGTTAAGTTATTCCATTCAAGTATATCATAAACAGTTCTGCGAAGGGTGATGAAGGGAGGCTACTGCTATTTAGGGGTAATGATTAAAATTTCTAGTAATTGACTGATTTAGGTGTTTGGTGTAAGCACTGTAAGTTACCTTCCTCAAAGGGAATGAATCGCGTAGAACATCTTTTCTACAGAAAAATTTAAAAAACCTTGTTCCTTTAAGGGTCTATTAAGTGACAAATACTCTTTTAAGGGTCATTTTAGGGGATAATTACTTTTTTAAGGGATGTTTAAAGTTTGATTGACCCTTTCAGGCTCCTTTTAAGGGTATTGCTTTAAGAGTCCCTTTAAAGGTAGTTGTTCTTTTAAAGATCATTTTATGGATAGGGGTCCTATTAAGAGGTAATTGATCCTTTAAGGATCCTTTTATGGTTAATTGGTCCTTTCAGAGGTAATTACCCCTTTAAGGTTCCTTTCAGGGAAACTTGCTGTTTAGGGGTCCCATATTAGTATTTACCCGTATAAACATGTCGTATGGGAGAAAATTCTAAAACTAATACCAGGCAGCCTGATACTCGATGTTATACGTTTATATACGTTTACCACCAAGTTGCATTTCATTACAATCAGAGCATCTTGATAGATAGTGCATTGGGTTTCCTAATCTTCATCCTTGAATTTCATGCAAAACTGAATTAGTACAGTGAAGGTAGAGTAACTGACTGTGGAGCTGGATGGTGTAGCTGGCCTGTTGAGATACACCCTAAGTAAGGCTTGATCTGCTACGCATACTTATGGAGTTCTATTGGTGAATAACCCATGTTTTCAGAACGCCAGCATCTCTTATAACCAAAAATCAATTTGTTGCAGACTATCCATTCATAAAACATGAGTTTACTGAACCAAAGCTGTTAATTATATTTAACAAATGATTGACATTTTACTAAAAATGTGCATGATTTTCTCACTTTTGAAAAAACAATATTTTTGTTTTCAAAGAAATCTGACGGTAAAAGCGGTAGTCATTTGACGTCGTTTTCATTCTAACTCAGAAAAATCAAAGGGTCTGCAAAAAAAGTCTCGATTTGTACCCAGTAAAAGCCAGTTGAAGGTACATATAGTCCGACCATTGATTCTGTAGAACGATAAACATCCGGTCTAAAGGTGGAAATGTATGAATCGATTACTTGTTAGGAATGCTGGTCACCAGAGGTGCACATTACCATTGAGCCATGAGTCGGACGAACATCATAGCAAAACAATATAAATCTGCTTACGAAGGTCGCATAAGCAATTGTTACACAACTTTTTGAAGGGCCGACCGAATTTGTTGTTTACCGTTTATAGCAGTAAAAGGAGCATATAATAAAAATTAAAATTAAATTAAACCTAAATTAATTTTAACTAAACTCAGGCGCATACTCAGGATTTTGTCTTAAGGAGGTATGGGGTGAGGGGGGGGGTGTTCATCAAAATGAAAATCGTTTCTGAAAGCACAAGTCATACTAAATAAAAAATGTATCTGAAATTAAAATTTCAATTTTTTAATTATTTTATAATTAAGTTTTACATTGTACTTCATTTGGTTGAAACACATAAAAAGAGAAAACTTTAAAACTAAGAAGTATTCCACGTAAAATAAAAATTTAATTTCTTAAAAAAAATTAAGTAAACAAATTAATAAATTTAAACTCAATATTCTTTTCTCTTTTTGCCATCTACTGTATTGAATGGTTTATGTCAACTTCAATAGTTCGGTGAATATTTAATAAAACTAAACCAGGGGAAAAACAGTCGAAACAAAACTATTAACGAAAAAAAACTATTAACAAATTCAGGCGCAATAACGAAATTAACACTGATTAGAAAAACATCGATTCATTGAAATGCTAATTTAAAAAAAAGCAATTGGACTTTAGTGAGAAATGGCCCTAAGTACACGTGCCCACATTTCAATTAAGGGTTTTTTAGAAGCGTGACCCCATTTAATCTCACGTGACCAAAACTATATACGTTTACGTTTCTTACCATTTGAATGAAATATCTGCGTAGATACACTTACTGGTATTTGATATGCTTTGATATGCAAAGATTTTTAATGTCGTTGTTATTTCTCGATGAATCAACTTTATGTAAAAATGTATAAACCAAAATATTAAATATCAGTATTCCTTTCTTTTTGGGGGTACATCATTTGACTTTGTGTTTCACTTATGAATTTCACTAACAGAGAAACCACAATCGATGAGAGAAAACTATTGCTTTCCGGTAGGACTTTTAAGGGTAATTCCTCCACATTTGAGAGGGCCTGTTGGCCAATTGGCTGGCACTCTGGCCTTTGGTATCACAGACTTCAGGTTTGAATCCTACCGGCGGCATGGCTGTTTGTTAGTGGTTTGGAATCCATATTAAACTGTAGGTCCCTGTCTCATTAGCCTAAAGTATGCAAAGTATACGACAAACCAAACCACATCTCCACCCTTGAAATCTTAAAAAACCCTCACTAGGCTGTTTGACTATCAAATTCGGACCGCTTTTTACAAGTTAACATAATATCCCTCGAGTCTACTAGATTCTTAGAACAATGACTGCAATGGGCGTTGGAAGCGAATTCGAATTTGAAACTTCCTGTACACTGTGTACGCTACAGCAAGCCGGGAAATAATCCAATTTAATGTTACCTGCAATACATGTGCAAAGAAAAGCAGCTTCTCTTAATTTACACTTTGAATAAAATTATTATTATTATAGTCACATGAATTTCGATAACCTTCTTAACTGCAGAATTTAAAACAAAAAGATACAATGTTTTGAACATTTTTATCAAGGAAAATACACATGAAATTAAAGTTTACTGTTTCAAGGACATTAATGACTTTGAATTAAAAAATTAACTATTTTAAAACCTGTTTGAAAAAAAAAAACGGTATGCAACCAAAACCTCTGTCTATTACTTTTCTTTTTATTCCATCATTTTTGATATTCAACTCACAATTATTCCGCTACTTTTTATTTTTGGTTTATATTAAATAACACGTCGAGAATTAATGAGTAACGATAACGGGGATTTCATTTGCCAAAATGTTTTCAAATTCCTTACAAGATAATTCAGACATGAATTTGATGCATAAATTTATATATAAAAGGTGTGGAGCTACAGGATATATTTAATATTGGCCTTTTTTTAAATTGCTGCAGAACAATAAATATAGTTTAAAACAGGGGTGGCAAACCCAAATGGTGTTGCGGGCCACTTTGGAAAGGCATCATAACTCCGCGGACCGCTTATGAAATTATATATCCCATATAAGATGCAGACCCACTACACATATTTTTTGGATGAAAAATTGAAGCATAAGGAGTTATTATTTTTGTGTTGACTATTATTCGTACATGTAAGCATAGATAATTTAATAATAATGATACTAAACGCACATTGTAAAGAAATATGTAGCACTAAAAATGAAATATAAAAACTATATAAGCGAAATTAAAAAAATTAAATCATTAAAAAATATTTTACTAGGGCGATAATTGTTTCTCCACTCCTTCACTTAGCTTTTGCAAATCGATCTCAATTTGGGTATTTGCACATCGTAATGGGTGTTGTGTCCGTTATGCTTGAGCGTGTTTTGTGTTTAGTCAATTTCATTTTAGAAAAAAAAAGGTTCTCAGGTGTAAGTTGAACCAAAAGTGCTAACAACTTGAACTAAGAGTCTGGTTTGCTTCGCTATCAACAATCAACTGTGAGTATCTAGAGATGGTCACTGCGTCATTGAGGTCACTTAAAGTGAAACATAGAACCTTTTATATTAGATGTTCCAAGATGCGCGCGCCTCATGAGTACGCAGAATATAATTTAATTATTCTGCAAACTCATAACTGTAAACTCATAAATTAAACAGGCAATATCTGTCCTAGATTCGAAAGAATATTATTTTAAAATCAAAGTTAATTTTTTCTCATCATTTCGGCAATAAATTTTTGAATATATGGATGCACACATAATGCATTTCTTAACACATTGGTTTTCACTACTTTGGCCATTATAAAATAAATATGTTTTGTAAAAGTGTAATAAATCTGACGGGCCGCAAAAATATTCAAGGCGAGCAGTGGGTTGATCACCCCTGAATTTCGTAATTTAATTAGTCTTTTTGTAATGTAGGAAGATTTGAAACTTAACATAAATTGCAAATATCACAAAAAAGATTCCAAATACTCGCTATCATTTCAGGGAAAAATAATGAGAAAGTGTTGGACTTTCCACTACTTTCCACTGGACGAAGTGACCGTTTGAGTAAGGAGATAACGTTCATCAATCTAAGGTGATAACATTCATTAATGAGCGATGAATGTTGATTGTTTGTTGTGAATGTAAATGTGAATTATTTATATCAACTCGTTGTTAATCACAGAATAAAATATTTCAAACAAAAACACAAATTCATAGGGACCTGATGGCGGAGTGGCTAGCGTCTTGGGGCTCGTACCACAGGTTTCGGGTTCGAGTCCCGGCGGTGCCATGGGTGTTTGTAAGGGTTCGGAATCCACTATAAACCGCAGATCCCCTTCTAATGTGATCGTAGTGCTACTCGCGTCCGTAGCCTATCTTCAAGCTAAACGTGTCGCCTGGGTTGTGCTAAAAGAGCAACACCGGTGCAGTCCTTGCTTATGGCATAAAGGTTAACTGTCTCTGTATTGTCAGCTTCATTAGAACAACCTTCGTATATTCATTTAATTCCTTCTGATGAAATCATTTTCATGGTTGTAATTTCAAAAAAAAAAAAAAAAAAATTATCCATTGCAATCTGAACACGATCCTTTAAAATAAAATTGATTTGAGAAATAGTAACATTAAAGGAGAATTTCAAAATAAATACTTAGCATTTTTTTAAAATAAATAATTAACATCTTTTAAAAATTAATAATTATTTTAAGTTGGGGGAGGAGTATTCTGTTTTTCATTAGGCAAAAGCATAAATTTTTGTGTAAGAAGAATATAATCTTGCACAAAATTTGAAGAAAAAAAAACTGAAATACAAAAACTCAAAATTGAATACTTACTTAACTGAACTTACTGAACTAAGTACTTAAAACTGAATACTTATTCATTGAAATGACTGAAAAATTCAACTTGCTTTGAAATAATTATTTTCGCTTCTTAAATTATCGACAGGATTAAGATTTTAAAAAAATAGGATTCTATTTTTTTTTCCTCTTTTCATTTGTGTGTTCTTTTGAAAAATATTTTCTGAGTGAAACAACTTTAAAAAGACGTATTTTTATATTTTTTATTTAAAATAATAATTGTAATTACTAATAATTTAAAATTACTAAATAAACAATATACCGTATATTTCTGTGTATAAGCCAAAAATCTTAAAAACTCTTTCTACAGGTAAATTACAGGCATCGGCTTATGTACGGAACATCACAGAGCTTTTCCGTTAGGCGGGTGCCAACGACATATCGCTAAATATAGCTCATTTCTTTATTTTTTAAGTTATTATCTATTAAGTTATTATTTTAAGTCTATTAGTTTCACCTGTATATTAGTTTGTATGTATGTAACTGACTCTTTGGGCTCGATTTTGCCCTACTTTAAGCAATCCGATTTAATTTAAACGTTGTAAACCTATCAAGGACCGACAACAATAAAATATTTTGATAAGTTTATTATGTCATCGTGATTAGAATCGCCAGGATGAGTGATTAAAACACACAACCTTTGAAAAGTCATCTTGATCGGAGCATCATTTTTTCCCCTGGAGATCTGTTTCTCTTCATACACACTATTTAAGCTGCAAAAAAACATTTACAGACATCTTTCAGACATTAAAACCTACGTGGGACAGCGGCACAACGGATAACGCCCCTGATTAGGAGATTCCAGTTCGAATCCTGGCTGGCTTGACATATTCGCATTTAACCTTTGTTTTACACACAATTAAAGTATTATAAGAACCAGTCCTCCGTACCGGGACCTCTTTTAAATATTATAGTTTAAGAACTCTAAAAAACATGCTTTTAGAGTTAATCAAACTAAAAAGTAAAAAATAAATTAATAGTTTAAAAAAAGTAAAAAATAATTGTTAACATAAGAATAAAATGACTGACGAGAAAATGAATGTCACTGTTCTAAAAGCGTGGGGTGCTTTGTATGACATTTTTAAACTCGCTCCGCATTTCGGAATGAAACTAGTGAAAAATTATAACCATTGATATCGAGCACCCCACGCTTTTAGAACAATGACATTCATTTTCTCGTCAGGCATTTTATTCTTATGTTAACAATTATTTTTTAGTTTTTTTAAACTATTAATTTATTTAGTTTATATTTCTTATGTTTATGAAAAAAATATTAATTTTAGATGAAATGCATTATTCTTTTTATGAAAAGGAGTTGTTTTATTTTCGAAATTGTTTATATTGCGGGTTTGTTGCGTGGTAGTCAATGAAATGTTGGCTAAATTTGCTGAATAAAAGAAAAATACTAAAAGTTTTGCAGCAAACATGATAATCTATAGTTTAAAATTTACCGTCTAAGAATTTCTCTTCAAATTTATCTTTTAGACAAAAAATAAATAAATAAATAAAATATAACAGAAAATAAGACTAGTCCAAGTACCACAGACTTTATACAAGACAACAACTGAATGGAAACAATGTGATGGCTGCAAATAGGTTTACAAAAGTTTATAACTATCATCCTCGCCATCTGGCTTTTGCTATACAGTGAATTTGATTGAAAAATATTTCAACAGTTTAACTTGCTTAGCAATAGTTCTAATCTGATGATATCAAACATCTTTTTTTTATTTCGGTTTATATACGGGTTTTGAACTTTGGATACATTTCTGAAGAAACAAAAGCACTCTCGGATTATATTCGGAAATATACAGTATTGGAATTATTACTATTATTATTATTATTATTTGGCAAAAAAATTGGCAATTTGGGTAGAAAAATCAACACAGATTTTAAAAAACATGACAAGCTTCAAAAAATAAAATGAATTTTATTTACATTTAAAAAATATAACAATACAGTACAGTACAGGCTGGTATATTTGGAGTTCCCAGGGTAAAACCCTGCACCTCCGTGTAATTTTATTCATAATTATTAATTTCCAAAAGTTTAAATAAATCAGAAAATAGTTAAAG
This sequence comes from Caerostris darwini, assembly GCA_021605075.1. Classification (NCBI taxonomy): domain Eukaryota; kingdom Metazoa; phylum Arthropoda; class Arachnida; order Araneae; family Araneidae; genus Caerostris; species Caerostris darwini. The sequence goes on along the minus strand of BPLQ01001741.1, from coordinate 660,262 downwards.
AGCACAAGCTCTGTGTCAAAACAAAAAGGAGTAGAAACTAATGTTAGTATATTTAATAATTTTAAGCATATTAAAGTCTTAAATGCTATTGTAGTAAATATTTAGTAAAAGTATTAAATATTTGAATGTCACCACAAAGGCTTTAATTCTTACAAAAAATTTATACAAACAAGTTTTTCAACAAAACATGCTGATGCACTCATTCTCTAGTTACAATATATTAACAAAAATTCATTCTCTAATTTTGATAAAAATTTGTCCTGAAATTATATTGATAAAAATTTATTCTCAAATTATATTGATAAAAGTTCATTCTGTTATTATAGCGATACAAATTTAACCTCTAATTATATTGATAAAACTTCATTATCTAATTATATTGATAAAAATTCATTATATAATTATGTTGATAAAAATTCATTATATAATTATATTGGTAAAAATTCATTCTCTTATTATATAGATAAAAAATTCATTCTATAATTATCCTGACAAAAAATTCTTTCTATAATTATATTGCTAACATTTCTGTAATTAATTGGTTCTATTGATAAAATAATTGGTTCTCCAATTATAATTTAAAAAATTTCTGCCCTCGTCCTCTAGTATTGTTCCTTTAGTGAAAGAACCATTAATACTATAGTTCTCAAAATGAGAGGCCTACCTCCATGATAGGCATGGTTGTGATTTAATTAATAAGAAAATATGTCGATTTAAATTGGGTTTTTTTTTGTTGTTTTTATAAAAAAAAAAAAAACTTACGAATGATAATTTATGATTTTTTTATTAACATGAACTTCAATTTTCATGGATTTTAAAATTATGAAAAGAAGTGAAACAGTTCTCGATTTTTATTCTATAACCACTGAAGATCCTGATTAACATAACGTACCAACAATGTACTTATTTATATGAAAGTATATTTCTTTTCATCAATCGCTTCGAAGATCATCCCAAAGATACTCGTGTATCATATTCGTATCTTTTTGGAGTACAACTAGTTAATTGTTTAAAAAATTTTTAATTCTGGACTGAAACGAGTATTTAGTTTTACGTTGAATTAAATTTACTCCAAAAGTAAACATGAATTCACTCATATGACTTGCTACAGTCATTCCACCGTGATTTCATGTTGTTTTACAGATACTGGACTCGATGTCCTTCACTGAGCGAGGAGATAGTGTTATTGACCGCTTGTTTTTAGTGTCCATTATTGTTTACAAAATGAGTCAAAGTCAATACATTTTCAGTGATAATAACACCGACGCATCGTTGGGAGATTTCGAAAGCTCTGGTGATGCATCAAAGGATTATAGTTCTGATTCTAATATAAAAATTTATTAGCATTTATTAACATATTATATTTTATATAAATATTATAAATATTTAATATAAATTTATCTATTTTTATATAATTTTATATATATTTAATATAAATTCATTATAATTTCTTAGTTATATCGATAAAAATTAATTAAAAATGTTTCTAATTATACTGATAAACATGCATTTTTTAATTATATTAAAAAATTCATTAATTGTATTGATAAAAAATTCGTTCTCTTATTATTCTGACAAAAAAAAATCGGCAAAGTAGGCAGAGAAAACAACTAAGATTTTAATAAGCATGACACTCTGCAAAAATGAAATGAATTTTATTTACATTTAAAAAATATAACATGTCACCACAAAGGCTTCAATTCTTGCAAGGAATTTATATAAAAAAGTTTTTCAATAAAACATGCTCATGCACTCATTCTATAATTACGATATATTGACAAAAATCATTCTCTAATTATATTGACAAAAATTTACTCTCAAACTATATTGACAAAAATTTATTCTCTAATTTTGATAAAAAGTTCACTCTCTGATTATATAGATAAAAATTCTGTAATTATATTTATTAAAAATTCGTTTCTCTAATTATATTGAAAGCATTATATTGATTGTTCAGCATTGTTCCTTCAGTGAATGATCAGTTAATACTGTAGTTCTCCAAATGAGAGGCCCACCTCAAAAATAGGCATGGTGGTGATTTAATTAATACAAAAATATGACATTTTAAATTGGTTTTTATTTTTTTTATTTTAATAAAAAAAATTTTTAATGATAATTTATGATTTTTTTTTATTAACATTAACTTTAATTTTAAAATTATGGAATGAAATTCAAACAGTTACCGATTTTAAATCTATAACCATTGAAGATACAGATGAATACAATGTACCAACAATGTACTAACAATGTAGAAATTTATATGAAAGCACTTTTTTTATCAACTACTTCAAAGATCATCCCAAATATACTCGTGTTTCATATTTGTATCTTTTTGGAGTTAACTCGTTCGAAAATTATTTTTTAATTCTACACTCAAACGAGTAATTAGATCTATGCTGAATTATTCCAAAGTAAGCACGAATTCGCGCCCTCGATATCATATGACTGGCAACTCTCATTCCACCGTGATTTCGTGTTGCTCAACGGACACCGGACTCGATGTCCTTCACTACCCAAAAGGTGAGCAAGCGAGATAGTGCTATTGACCATTTGTTTTTACTGTCCATTATTGTTTACAAAAGGAATCAAAGTCAATACATTTTCAGTGGTAATAACAACGACGCATTGTTGGGTGATCTCGAAAACGCTGGTGATAACATCAAAGGATTACAGTTCTGATACTAATATAAAAATGTATTAATTATATATATATAATTTAATATAAATTTATCTATTTTTCTATAATTTTATGTATATTTATTATAAATTTATTATAATTTTTTAGTTAAAAAAAGTTAGTTTATAGTTATTTAGTTAGTTATCTTAAAAATTAATTCAAACTTAAGTTTCTAATTATATTGATAAAAAGTTCATTCTCTAATTATATTGATAAAAAGTTCATTCTCTTATTATTCTGACAAAAAAATTCGTCAGAGTAGGTAGAGAAAATAACTCAGATTTTAATAAACATGACACGCTGCAAAAATGAAATGAATTTTATTTACATTTAAAATATATAACGTGTCACCACAAAGGCTTCAATTCTTACAAGAAATTTGCGCAAAACATTTTTCAAGAAAGCCTATTCATGCACTCGTTCTCTAATTGTATTATAAAAATTTACTCTCTAATCATTGATACAAATTCATTCTCTAATTATATTGATACAAATTCATTCTCTAATTATATTGATACAAATTCATTCTCTAATTATATTGATACAAATTCATTCTCTAATTATATTGATACAAATTCATTCTCTAATTATATTGATACAAATTCATTCTCTAATTATATTGATACAAATTCATTCTCTAATTATATTGATACAAATTCATTCTCTAATTGTACTGTAAAAATTTGAAATCCTCTTTTCTAGAGCCTTGTTACTTCAATGAGGGAACCTTTAATACTGTAGTTATCAAAATGAGTACTAAAAATTTGCGAAATTTCACAAAAGTTAAAAAATGCATAAAACAGAATAGAAACTGCTTATCATTTAATTTAGCAATGCATATTTTCGATTTAAGTTTTAAAATATTGTTTTGAAACCAAAATTGTATTTAATGGCATACTGACTCGTTCAGAAGTTAAGATCAAAAATCATATTACTTCATAATTAAGAGAAATTTTCCAGATAATGCATAAAATTTCGAGAAAAAAAACACATTTTTTTAATGCAAGCGCTCTTGATATTTTTATATTTATTTATAATGTAAAAATTTAAATATTTATTGGTCAGCTATCTTTGCATTACAATACATTGGCTGAACTATTTAGCTTGCAGTTTAATATTATAAATATATTCTAAAAAAAGATCTTGCATATATATAATAAATAAGAATATATTATATAGTATAGAATATTTTTTAATATATATATAATAAAGAAAGTATATATATATATATATATGTTTAATGTATGTTAATGTATTATTATAATAGTGTTTAATTAATTTTATACTCGCAATATATATATTAAATATATATATTATATAATGCGAGCATAAAATTAACTAAAGACAATGCCAAAGCTATTTTTCCCTAAAAGAGGGGGAAAATAAAAAATTAAATAACAAAGTGAAAGTAAAAAGTTTGATGACCACTGATTTAACAAAAGTACTTGCATTAAATGACAATTTCTAGCAACTTGCATAAATGACAATTTCTAGCAACTTGCATTAAATGACAATTTCTAGCAACTTGCATTAAATGACAATTTCTAGCAACTTGCATTAAATGACAATTTCTAGCAACTTGCATTAAATGACAATTTCTAGCAACTTGCATTAAATGACAATTTCTAGCAACTTGCATACTATGGGTTTGGTGATGCATGAATAGCAAATGGATGAGCAGAGGACTCATAGTTGGCTGTCCATTTCAGTGGAAGATTGCTTTGCATTCGAAGTTGTTCTATCCTGCTCTTTTTTTTCGATAACCCTGTGGAAAAAAAAATAGACTGATGGAAGACAAAATATTCCATTTATTACCCTCTGAATATCAATTTTTTATAAGATCGCTACTCGTTTTCCACTTGTATTCAGAGTCACGAATTCAGTGATTTTTTACTAAAATTTATACTAGGTATAAATCTATGATTAGAATGATAACTGGTAAATTCAGTTGAACACACCGATCAAAAATATTTTGAAAAAAATTGAAAAAATATTTGAATTTCTCTAGAAGTATTTATGTGGTTAATAACCACCTTTAAAGGTTGAACATTGATGTGGTTAAAGTATAGAAAGTGGTTAAGCCACGAAACTCCAACTCTGTTAGTGATTTTTTTTAATTTTTAATTACTTACGTTATTTTAATTTTAACTAATAGCATGATTACATAAATTAATTTGTGCTATAATTATATTTTTAAAAAAATTTCTGTCATTTATGCATTTTTTTTTTACTCCACCTTATAAAAATATCTTTGTTTCTTTTCTTTCTTAAATATTATTCGTGAAAAAAAGGTTAAATGGTTAAAATTGTGCACCTATTGTCTAAATTATTGCATGTTGAATTTAAAAGAAAAATCCTATTTGCAAGTTCTTTCATAGCATAAATTAACTGCAACTACACCTGTTTTTATTAATCCAAAAAGCATGACAATTTTAGAGCTTAATAAAAAAAAACGTTTTATTTGCATGTTGTGGATTTTTCTAATTAAATGAAAATAGTTTTTGGAGGGAGAATCAAAGGCATGTTTACACTGGCTTAAGAAATTTGTCTTCTCGTTATAAATTCGTCCAGTTACCAACAGATGGCAGCACGCGAATCAATTAAATAATTTACATTTCTAATCATTTCTTGGAACTCCATGCGAACTGTTTCATAATAATTTTTAATTCCACTTCGATTGCATACTACCGGGAAGATGTTTCTTCTTCTCTTGCAATGTTCAGTTGAAGAAATAAGAAAAGTCATCAAAGTTCAAAAGCACTATGCTCGTGAAATATATTCGGTCTTTAATTCTTGTTCTTTAAGTTCGGTTTTTATTATATTATTAATCCTTTCATATATTTCTGCACATTCCTGATTTTTTATATTCTTTTAAAGTTGATATATGCTTACAATTTCTGAATCTAGTTGTTGTTCTTGTGACATTTGTTAATGATTTAACATATGATCACTAAAAAAATTCTTTCGTAATTCATGATTTAAGAAATAACGTTTGTTATTAATCCAATCACTAAGTTTATAATAGATTTTACGATTTGTAAAATTATGAATCGCATATAAGCAAGTTCTTCCGATATTCATTTCCTTTCAGTGCGTTTGATTGTAAGTTGAAATTCGTGAAAGGAATCAATTGCTTTTTATTATTATTACTATTTTTATTATATTTCTTTCATTTTAAATGGACCATACAATGAACATTTTTCAGATAGGATCCCGTAATCGACAAAAATTATAAAAAAAATCCGAGTGATTGCCACGAGTTGAATTTTTTTTTTTTTTTTTTTTTTCTTGAGCTTTTCTGCTGAATTCAGTTCTGCAGTATTTTTCCCCAACAAAATTTTGCCGCAGTAAAAATCATGTACAGAATGGTAAAAAAAAAAAAGTCCTAACATTTCTTGAAAGAAAAATATCAAAATAATAAAAAAAATATAGATACACATAGTTTGTAACATTTAAAAAGGAATATTTTTTTAATCACTTATATTCAATAGTTTGATGAGCAGTGAAATGAAAGATATGCTCTTATCCCGTGTTCTATATCGCAGCACGGCTATGGATTTTACGATATTATAGGTATATATTTTAAATCTTTAAAGTTTGCCATCGTCATTTTGCAGATATGATTCACCTAAATTGAACTTGAACGGATAAAGCTCTTTCTTAGAAAATACTGTGATATTGATCACTATTTTTGGCGTAACTTAAAACAGAGGCTGTATATCTTTCACGCAATTAAAGATCGAAGTCTTGTAAAACAAGGCAAAAAAGAATTTGTCTATTTCATTTTAAAACGCTATGGCTGCAAAACAATCAAATTCCCAGTTAGCTAGATACGCATTTCTAGATATCATTGATAGTGTTTCTGACGTTACTTGCGGAAATTGCAAATTTTTTAGCTGGAAGACGACTGCAACTTGTTAAAATCTCTTGAATTATTCCTTATTATATCTTGTAATGTGTAGGAATGGCAAGGTGCGGGAATTGCTATGTGTGGAGAATGCTAATGTGCGGGAATGGCAATGTGCGGGAATAACTAGGGGCGGGAATGGCAATGTGCGGGAATAGCTAGGGGCGAGAATGGCAATGTGCCGGAATGGCTAGGGGCGAGAATGGCAATGTGTAGGAATGGCAAGGTGCGGAGAATGCTAATGTGCGGGAATGGCTAGGGGCGGGAATGGCAATGTGCGGGAATAGCTAGAGGCGAGAATGGCAATGTGCCGGAATGGCTAGGGGCGGGAATGGTATTGTGAAGGAAAGGCTAGGGGCGGGAATGGCAATGTGAAGGAATGGCTAGGGGCGAGAATAGCAATGTGACGTGCCTTATGCTACTAAGCTCTGGTTTGTTCTTGCATAAATAAAGCGCAGATTTGTGTAGATTGGAACAGACAAACGAACAGACATATTGATATCCCGACGATCGATTATATTAGTGTTACTTCGATAATATGAAATACGTGTTAAAGATTCTTATTTTAGGATTGCGTACACGATCATTTGATTCTCGCCTTTTGAGTTCAGTAGGTTCAATACTTTAGTGAAGTGTTTATAGATCGTTGAAAAAATTTTCGTGCCAATATTTCCATTTCGTGGAATTCTAGATAAGTTCTTAACTTTCATTTATGCACAATAATTAGTAACTCAAATTATTTGTTGTATATTATAATCTAAGAATAGCTAAAAAGATTAAGTGGACGAGTAAAAGATTAAAAAGTACGAGTAAAAGATTTGAAAGTGGAGCTTGCAAACGCAAGAAAAAGGAGCCACAAGAGTATGGGGCAAAGGAGCTAGCACCTGGATCTTGTGATCTGGATTTTGTTTCAATAAAGTTCCATTTTTGGTTTAATTTAAAACTTAAAATTCATAATCATTCATACTTAAACTTTAAATGCGAATTATTATGAAATAAATTTATCTGAATTGAATTCACTTTAATCTTTAATGTATTGAATATATTTAATTTAATTTGATAGAAAATAGGATAATTTTTATTGCATATTTTATTTTCGTAGTCAAAGATTTTTATTATTTTAAGTTTGTTTCTTTGTTAATGTTGTGTGTTATGTTTGATTAGCTATCGTTACAAGTACTATATAGGGTGCTGAGAATAAATGTCCAAATAAGTGTTCTCGACTTTTTTTTATTTATTATCCGTGGCATATTTTTTATAAAGATTAGTGCCAATCATAACATGTTATTTAACATATTGATATATATCACAGCAATTATGTATTTTATTTTCTCTCATGTAATTTACAAATTTAAAAATGGGAGGTGAAAGGGCCTCATAAGTGGAATAGCCTAAGGCCTCTTTTCATCTAAATTCTGCCCTGCCCCTATTACACTGCCTTACAAAGCTATCAAATATGTATTAAATATTTGTCTAGAAAATGTTAATATCTATTAAATCTTGAGGAAATCACTTCTAAAGACAGCGCAGCTTTCTCAGCAAATATACTCACAAAAACATTTCCTCAAAATTTAAAACTTATAAAATCTGTATTTGTTTTGTTTGTATAAAACAATATAAGTAAAGAGAATCAAATGATATAATGAAAAAAAGAATTTTGAGGTGTGGTAAAATTATTCAATAAGTGATTTAGCGTTTTAGCATTAGTAATTTAGCAAGGAAACCAAAAATTGGCTACCCAAATGGTTTCTATTTATTAATTTTTTTTAAGGTTTATGTTTGAAAATTTTATGCTCACAAATATGTATCGGTTCAACTAAGCTTACACACTTTAATGCAATATTTAGTAATATTCAGAGCTACTCTACCAACACAATCTTAAAATGAAACATGTTTGTCGAATATCATACTAAAATAAATTCTTCAAACAAACAACTGACAATGGCTGGTCGTGATAGCCAATATAGTAGACAGTATCTTTCCTTTAAGGGAAACAAAATAAATAATGCAGATACAGGCTCGATGTCTAAAGTAGCGCTCAATTGAAATGTCTTAATTTGTTTCTTTGCAATAAATTACAAAACATAGATTAAAATATTTTTCAAATGGTTTTTTTTTTTTTTTTATTAAACTGGAACCGGGATCACTTCTATGTTTTAATATTTCCCCGCGACCCAATCGAAAAGTCTATTGAAAAAGAACCTTCCCTTCTTAAAAGCAAAATTGACATATGACGATGAAACAGGCCGAAAAAAAAAACAAAGAGGCCAACATAAAGCATGCAGATCAGTCTTTGTGTTACATGCCTTGACTTGACTTGGCGCTTTGAGATGTATGCTCGCTGACGCTGCTTTATCTCAATTTATCCAAATGTTTTCTTCCCAACAAATTTGCAGAAGTGGAAATGAGACCTCCTCAAAAAACACTCCAAAATTTAAAATTCCAAAATCGCCGGAAAATTCGAAATTCCAGGAATCTAAATTTCCTTGTGAAGTACCATAAACGTTGTCAACACTTTCTAACAATAAAAGAAGTATATTTGAACATAAAAGGAATAGACAAACTACTGATCAAGCGATCAAACATTTTAACAATGATTTAGAACGCAAGTAGTACTACTAGCACTTGAAACGAAAAGTGAAAAGGAAACACAAGGAAAAGCATACGGGGCACCCCATAGTTGACGGTGTTCGTAGGAATTGTAGAATTACTGTAATTTTATAAGCATCTTCAGACATATCGAATAACCATGAGTATGAAAGAACTCTATAATCAAACTTTGGAGTTTGTTTCTTGCTATTTCATATTTTTTGCATTGAAACAAAATGTGTTCCACCGTTTCCGGAGTTTTGCAGATCGAACATAATGGAGATGAAGTTAGGCCAAATCTGTGGAGTTTTGCGTTGCAAGGATATGTTTTTGTGCGGAACCTGGAAATAAGAATATCTTCCCTTCGAGGATTAGGAAAAAGTCTGTGTGTATTTTTAATATTATTCAAATGCAGCATATTTGCTACCTGAGCAGTTCCTGAGCATATTTGCTACCCTTCCATTGTTCTGTTGCTTTTAGTTGTGCTTTCTTTTTTTAGTTGACAGATGAGATCTTCCAGTGATATCTAATGAAATATTCTTGAATCTGCTGCGGATTTCGCTAGGGAGTCGGCTAGTTCCTTTTCCGTAATACCAACATGTCCTGGGGACCAGATGAATTCAATGGATAAAAAGCTATTGCAAAGATCTTGTAGTTTATTACCCAGAAATTACATGCTAAATGATTGTAGCGATCCCATCGTGAAACATAAACAAAGCGGATGCATACAAAAGTGCTGTCTGATACATCGCTACGCGAAGGAATACAGAGGGTGGAAAACAGTAAAACACTCTCCGGCATTCTGGCGAACTGTAAGCAACTCTCGAATCACTCGTTGCTGTTTTAAGTGCAACATGCTTGTATTATTCGTTTATTTCTAAGTATTTTGTAATTTTATTAAAGTAGTATGAATTAATTTATATCATTAATATGTATATTAAATTTCGACATTACTACAATTGGTGACTTTGGTGATACGAACACGTGGACGTCTGCAAAAGGTCTTCAATTCGACATTACAACAATAATTCCGGTAAATAATCTGCCTGCAAATTTTTTTCATTCTGTTTTGTTTTTTGGAAAATGAAAATACATAACATGGATCTCTTATAATACATTCATGGATCATCATAACTACATTCATGGATATCTTGATTAGTTATCACCCACGTCACGAATGAATCTTGCGCAAATATATATGTAACCATACCGGCGAACCTGAAAAACTATATCTGAAGATCTATTTTTGTATGTTGTTTACTATTGTCTGTGTGAATGGTTACTGCTATGTAATTTTTATTGTACTATATGTATCTTATATTTTTAATTTTAAATTCCTTTTATTTTATTTTATTTTTAGCTTAAAATTTTTATTTTAACTGAAACTTTTTATTTTTGGGCATCGACAACGGACTCTTAATTGTATCGATAGCTTTAGCTTTTTCGATCTCTTGCTTTAATTGTTCTCAAACAAGAGACGTTTTTCTTAATTTTAATTGTTTTATCGTTCTTTTATTTTTATTCATTAATTGAAGCAAATTCATTTTACAGTGCTAATGTTTTAACTAAATTAACATGCGGAGGTTTTCGTAGTTCTTAAAACCACCTTGGAACTCCGTAACCGGTACGTCCGTTGCCCTATATATCTAATCAATATTTGTATTAATATTTATGGACTTCAAACTCATTGGGCAATGTATGTAAAAAAAAAAGTGCAAAAAAATACCTACTTTCCTAGATCCTCTCCATCTTGAAGGCTGTCTGGCATGTCCTGACCCCTGGTCTCCGGCAGAAGCAGAGTTAACAAGGACCCGCTTAAGGACAGCACGGCATACAGGGCGATCGGCACAAATGGGTGGGTAGCCCTACCCTAGGGAGCATTAGATATTTTTCAGTGAATTTGGTTTATACAATCATAATAAAGAAATGCCGGTCAAATATTAAGAAGAAACAAGTAATATAAAAAATATAAAAAATTTAAAGTCAATTCCTCCTTTTTTTTCACTATATTGCAGAAAGACCTTTCTAAATATTTTTCATTCAGTTTTTAAGTTTATCTGGTGCCATATATTGGTAGATATATGTAACTTAAATCTAAAAAAAACTATAATTAATTAATTTAATTTAATTACTGAATTAATATTTGAAAAAAAACTGTATCAACATCCAGTGTCATCCACTACAAGTTAAAAAATGTATTTGAATTTGAGTGGAGGAATAAAACAGATTTTATGAACGATTGAAAATTTGAACAAGATATATATAGGGAGAGTGTGAGCTAATAGAAGGAATTGAAAACAGAATTCTACTTATGTTCTCGGCTTACTCACACACACAATGCAACAAAATTTCAATTGCAGTTTTTTTTGAAGAGACATTACTCGTGCAGCTTTCATTAACAACAGCAATGAATGTTCGAGGCCGATAGATCCCAGGATGAGGCAAGTAATAGGTTACAGCAGGTTCTACATTCTCATCTATCTCACTCATGTGGCCTAAATCTCTGAATTATTTTACTACTGAATTCTTTTACAACTAATTCTTTCACAACAACCAAAGTGAACAGCGCGGGTTGGTGTTGCATGACTTTTATCCCACGCAAACAAATCCGTCGAAGGTCAAGCACATCATAAAGCGACCGTGTGATGAGCCTTTAAGGGACACATGAATGAATGAAGTATGTCGGCTGCAAATACTGGATGGGCTGACTATATAAGTAGCATATTTTAAAACATTGTGGTTGCTGAAATAGGTTAATGAATATCACGATATTTAATAAGCCCGAAGCTATAGAGGCCTGGTGAATAGAGCGTTAGGTCCAGAATTGTAATAGTAGGTTCCAAAACCTACAAGTGAATCCAGGCCTAAATTTTTCATATATATATAGTAGATAATCCCAATATATCTGTTGGCTTGAAAATCTTTTTTACTAGGCTTCAAGCGAACGGTGAGATCCTCCTTCAATGCTATTTCCTACAGGTTCTCGCAAAAAATTATAATTGCCCAATGTACGTGCAGCACGGCAAATTTTTTTATGTGCGTCCTGGTAGTATTAAATTAATTACTTCTTTTCCCTTCTACTGACAAAGGTTTTCAAGTCCAAAAGTTCAAAACAGCATCTTAATGAGTTCCACTTGACTGTGCAAGAGTTCCAGAAATGTGAAGAATGCAAATGATTAGAGAAGTTGCTCAAAATTGTCGCCTTGGACGTCATTATACAGGCTTGAACGATTGTAAGACGAGCTCAAAGATACCGGGTGTGCTGGTAATGTATACGATAGGGGCGACTATCCATGCTATGTCATTTTCCACAGGCGTCTCATAAAAGAGGTATATAACGTGTCTCCAAAATAAGAAGTCCAAGTGATTGAAATTTATTGAGTGAGAACTCTACACAATGAAGGTCAAAGCAACAGATTCGGAACATCTAATCTACCTACCAGGAAATGTAACATGGAGGAATTTAAATGCTCAATGACAGGCATACCCTACATAATATTTTCTGTTCCTTTGATTCCTACTATAGCCTTTCTGAGTTCGTTACATCTTCGTGGGAACATCCTATCCTATAAACTGGACATTGTAAAAATTCACAACCTAACAATCCGTAGGCAGTCAAATAAGTTTGGTTTAGATGTGAGTAGAGAAAACAACTCACCAGCTCCCTGGAGAAAGGGGCGAGGATAGACCCGAATCGGGCGCACATGGAGCAGGAGCCAAGGACGATGTTGCGCACCACGGTGGGGAAGGCCTCTGTGGTGTAGAGGTAGAGCAGCGAGAAGGAGCCCGTTACGCAGAACTTGCCCACCATCGCCAGGGTGGTGCTCAGCCAAGGCACGCCTGAAACAGTAACGCTCAATAAGAAATTGACCAGAAGTGCAGAATTATAGGTAAAAAAAATTAAAAAGTTCAAATTGAAATATCTTTATTAAACTTCTAAACAAGTGAAATAAAACCGAAGTTTAAAACAAGCGAATTAAAAACAGGAAGTTTACGTTTCTATGTCGGAGAAGGGTACAATAATTTTTTTAAACCGAAATATCCTTCCATTGAGCCCCGTCCAGATTTAAAACATATGGCAAAATGTTGGTCTATTCTAGACGTTGCAGTTCGAATTCGAAAGCAATTCCCATTATCGCCCCTTAAGAGCTATTAGAGAGTTTTTGCATAAAGTTTTTTTATCGTCCGATATTTTTCTTCCTAGCGCGCATGCTTATAGGAAACATTGTACCTATTGTGCATGCGTATTTGTAATACTGTACTACTGAGCTATTCCTATGAGCATGCGCGCTAGGAAGAAAAATATCGGGCGATAAAAAAACGGTATGCAAAAACTCTCTATTATCCAGTCATCATCATCCGTAAATCCTTTGATGCGTGACCAAACACTAAATGTCGCGTCGTGGGATGGGATGTCGTGTCGTGTCATGAGATGGAATGTCACGGGATGGAATGTGTCCTGTCAATGGGATGGGATGTCGTGTCGTGTCACGGGATGTGATGTCGTGTCGTGTCATGGGATAGAATGTCACGGAATGAAATGTCGTTACGTGGGATGGAATGTCGTATCGCGGGATGGAATATTGCGTGATGGAATGTCGTGTCGTGGGACAGGATGGCTTATTTCCTTCCTTCAGACGGGGACCTACGGCTTAGAAAGAATTCCGAACCGCTACAAACATCCAAGGCACAGCCGGGACACAACTCGAAACCTGTGATCCTGAGAGCCAGATCACCAGTTACTCGACCACCATCAGGCAACATAGACTAACCTGAATTTTTTTTTTACATGTTGAACCTCGGTGTTCCCAGGTGGTCACCCTCCTAAGAACTGATCGCGCAAGATGATACTTGACTTCCAGCTGTACTAAAAATCACAAACATAACGTATTATAAACCAGCCTCATGCGATAAGAATCTCACCTTGCGGCACAAGCAGCATGGCCCCGAAGGCGGCGGAGCACACCCCCATGAAGCAGGAGATGGTGGGCCGTCGACCCCACCATTTGATGCTGAGGAAGACGAGTCCGCGGCAAGGGAACTCGACCACACCCGCCACGAAGAAGTTGAGGTAGGGATTGCCTGCCAAGTCGTTGGTGTTGTACGACACTCCGTAGTACAAGAACGCGTTCACCATCCTGAGAAAAACAGGAAAAAAAATCCATCAAATTTAAATCACACTTAAATGAAAGCACTTGCGCAAATGTCAGTTTGTAAATAAAAATTTTAACTATTTTTACCGATCGAAATAAAGTTGCAAACCTAGCGAAAAACATATTTCTTTAATCATCCACGTAATTAGCAGTTTTAGAAGCCTTCGCATCAGGTCTTGGATCCCTTTTTTTTTTTAAATAAAATTTGTTTGATTTTGATCTGGAAAAGAGCATCTAACTTCATTTCAATCTCTTGTCTTGAAATCAACCGAAGTAATCACGTAATGATTCTGTAAGCTTATAAACAGGTAAACTGTTGGAGCAAGGTCGAGAGAATGGTATGGGTGAAGCATCATATCCCAGCCAGATTCTTCTTTGGGGATTTTAGCTAGTCCTCCAGAATGGGGTTAAGCAATGCCATGCTTCAGAATAGCTCTTTTTTCTGTTTGTAGTATTAAAGAAAACAGTTTTACCTGCAAAAATACTTTTTCGTTAATAATTTACATCAGAGGATTTTCACCTAACAATTACGGAAAATGCATTTCCTATACCACCCTACACTCAACAGAATCTTCCTTGGAAGCAGACTTCTAAGAGGCTGTTGGATAGGACTTGAAGGATGGCTAAGCCACTGTCTTTTGCACATAACTTGAGAGGATCTACTGATTTACCACAGGTAGTTATGTAAATCTTATTACGTATCACAATTATCCTTCAAAAAACAAAACTCACATTACAGCTGATATGCAGGGTGATTCAACGATCATGGGACAAACTTTGAAGGGTGGTACAGCTTATTAGCATATACAATTTTAAAAAGAATATAAGGTTGGAAGTGATGCTTTGAGGAACGAATACACTTTCAAACAAATTTCTCGCAACAACCAAACACAATGCGCCAACTGATACCCGTCACGTGACGAGTTTTTTTGGCTGGCAACTCCGGTTCACAGTCTATTTTATTGTTACTCTGTGTTTTCATTTGCGAGACTCCAGTTGACTTAATTGAGAGCCTCGACTATCCATTGCGGCTGCACGAAATTCCTGGCATCTTTGGAATTGTTCACCAATCACACCTGCCACGCTACGACGCATGTTTCACTGTTGTTGACCGCAATTTTGAACATTCATTGTAAATGTTGAATCAAAGGAGCACTTTGCATTGATGTTGTCCTTAAACAATGGTTTACCTCTCATGTCTTATTCAATTCCTTCTATTAGCTCACACTCTCATATATATATATCTTGTTCAAATTTCCTATCGTTCATAAAATACTTTTTATTCATCCACTCCAGTTCAAATACATTTTTTAAAACTTGTAGTGGAGGACACTGGATGTGAATACAGCTTTTTTCAAATATTAATTCATTCATTATATTTAATTCATTAATTTTATTTTTTTTTAGATTTCAGTTGTATATATCTACCAATAGATGGCGCCAGATAAACTTAAAAAAATGAATGAAAATTATTTATATAGGACTTTCTGCAATAGAGTGAAAAAAGTAAGAATTGACTTTAAATTTTTTTTTTTTTATATTACTTTTTATGCTCGTGCCTCAATGTGTAGCTTCCATAATTCTCACATTAAAAAAATGTATGTTTTTGTAAGCTGTACACCATCCCTCAAAACTTGCTCCACGACAGTTGAATCACCCGGGGCATGATTGGCAATCATCCATGACGCATTGGGCATGAAATATTTAGTAACAATATTTTTAAAAACTTAGAAAAGATGAAAATAAAATATTTTAATTTAATACTCAAAAGATATTAAATGGTTGCTCAACCCTGGTTGAGCACGTACGTCCAAGCTATATTTGATTCTATGCAGTGTATTGTCAATTATTTTAGTTACAAATTTCTAAGTGAATACTTTCTATATTTAACTCCTTATGGATTTTAAAATGCAGATTTATATGAAGCACTATACTATGCGTACCAAACAACTTGCTTAAATTCGTAGGAAATGAAGTAATATAAAAGCTGCTATCAATTTAAAAATTATCAGATACTTGTCAATACAAGGCATGAAATTAATTATCATTTGTACATACTACGAAAAATCTAATAATTTCCGATCGAAATTAATTAATTTTTGTAATTACAATGCAAGTAACTTGTTTTTACCTAATTTTGTAAGGCATTGCACGTTTGAAGAGTATATACAAAAAAAATTATTACTTTTCAATAAAATTAAAGAAACAAGCCTTTAAAATAAACTAAATTTTCTATTTTTTTAAACATCATGTACATATAACATTAACGTTGCACGCATTTATAATACTTCTTTAATATTTTTTTTCTTTTATTATACGTGTAATATAATATTCATGTATTAAACTCATAATTGTATGGCTTTTTGAAAATTGTCAGTGTCGACATTTTTATAAGCTGCTTAAGAATATTTAAAAAAATATTTTTCTCAATGACATCTTTCAAAGATGTAGCAGCTATTCACCTCATTCCAAAAATTGACACAATTATACTAGATAAAAGTAATGAAAAATTTTCTATGAATTTTTAAAAAAGACTTAAAAACTTCACGTACCACAAATAAATCATTTTCAAAAATCTATTTCTCATTTTAGGTTTCTTCAGCAATCCCCAAAGCGTTTCGGTTTTCTGAAATGCAATGATTTATAAATTAATTGCAATTTTTATGTTTTCAAATGTTTTTTTTTTCCAAAAATATATCTACAGGTTATTATCAAAACAACCTATGAATAAAAGTGAGATTTAAGAATGCGTTTCGTAAGCATTAAAGTGTAATCTTAGCTACCAGCTATTTTTTTTTTTAATATATAAAGTATATATCATGGTAATATGAGGTCATTGCAATTAAAGAGGCTGTTGCTTTATATCTAAATGACTCAAATATTTCAGCCCTCACTGACGGGTTTCTGACTGCAAGTCGGCTTTGGAAGCAATTAAAAATGGAGATACTAACATCACTTCTGTGATAAATGTTATGCTCGAGACTCTACAGTGTAGAGGCAAATCATATCATCTTCAATGGATTCCTGCACATGTCAACATTGAGGGCAACGATTGCGCAGACTCTTCAGCCAAAGAAGCCAGGGACAATGATCAACCCGGAATTACCATCACACTTCCAGTGCTAACGCAGTTGCCGAAAGCCGAGTAATTCTTCATAACTTTAAGAAGCCACTCATCACGGACTTCAACTGCCCTAGGAAGCTGACATCAATTATTAGCAGACTCAGAACTAATCATTACAGAGGAATGAAGATTCTCCCAGACAAGACCAGTGAATACATCCCTTGCAGAAATTGCCCCAACGCTTTCCTAACACCTAAGCACATTCTAGAGTGCCCAGTACTCACTCCCCAAGTTTTGCAATTGGGTAGGGTGCCAATCGAGGCCAACTTAAGAGAAGTCCTGTATAGAGAAGCGGCGCCGTTGCTAACGGCCGCTATCGTGAAGACTTTGGACTTGATCTAACTTTAATAATAATATTTTAAATCCATGGGCACGATAACAACAACAATATGAGGTAGATTTGGAGAAGTTGTACTGTACGTCTTGGATTGTCAAAAGTGTAAAACAGACTTTTAAAAAGGTCAAATTGTATGAGCCCGACTATCTGGAGCAACTGTGACCGAAACATTCCAGCTTTTATGCGTTTCTAGAAGTACGGTGCCTAAAGTCATGACAGCTTACACACAGCGCGGCAAAGCAAACTAATTGACGAAAGGAGAAGCTGAGTAAAAGAGAACGAATGGTATTGCAGCGAATCGTAATGTCTAAAAAGAAATCAGTTGCAGCCAAAGTGATCGCAGAGGTCAATTGTATCTGTATATCTGTATTCTCCAGTATCAATAATTACAGTTAGGAGTCACCTTCATAAACAAGACATTTATAGCAGAACAGCAATTCAAACGTCACTTTTCACATTTTTTAATGCCAAACATCATCTACAGTGTTTTAACAATCACAAAACCTGTTCTATTGATAAGTGAAAGAGAGTTATAGGGTCAGACGAATCATCTTTCACACTTTTCAAAATAGGACAAGTGCACCTTTGGAGGACACCTGCACAAAAATATTATCGCGATTGTCTCCTTCCAACTGTGAAGCATGGAGGTGGATCTGTCGTGGTATGGACCGTCATGGTTTTCTGCTGGCCCAGTCGTAACCCAGAAAGGAAGGATCCTTGGGGAGAAGTGTAGAAAAGTTTAAGTTGACCAGGTTCATCCTATGATGTAAACTTTGTTTCCTGTAATACTCGTAGATAGAATTTTGCAGGATGATAAAGCTCCTATTCATGCAGCAAGACCTGTCCAATCATGGTTTGATGAGCACGAGGAGGCGACTCTTGGTTCATCAAACACACCCACACCCTTGGTTCACCCCACAATTCTCCGATTTCAATATCATCGAACTGTTATAGTCTATTTCACAGCTATCCATCCGGAATCGATATCCATCACCGGCGTTCACAATATCTCCATGAAGAATGGTTTAATATTTCTCTAAACACTATTCAGCACTTGTATTCGCCATATTAGTAAAGGCTTCCTTATAACTCCAGGGTGTTTCCATTATTTTGATAATCACCTGTAGTTGTAATTTAAAATATTAAAAAGTTATATATGTTTACTTCTAAAAACGAGAAACAAGAGCACTTTGGGGAAAAGCAGGGAAAATTTGGTACTTTGCAATATTTGAAGACTTATAATATGCATGTACCAATGAATAATAATTTTGAAATTGAATTGATATAAATTTTAATTGGAGATTTCGAAACTGATGCTCAATGCACCTATTGTTCATGTAATTCAGAAATCAATTGTGCAAAATATTTTCTACAACAGGGAAGTAAATATTCCAAGATTATACATTACATCCCAAGTTAAACTGTACATAAAAATTTTAAGTAGTTACTTTCTTACACATCTACCATTACATTACTCCACATTATTCTACATTGAATTGGAGTTGATTTTGGTTAAAAAGTGTTTATGCACAGCTATACTGGTAGGAAAGTATTTATTTGGAATAAAGAATTTTTGAAAAAGGGTTAAGTCTGCTTTGAATTTTTTAAAAAAAAATTCCATTTAATAATTGTATCAAACTAAATCAGAATTATCAGATTTATCCAAGAAAATTTCAGATTTATCTAAGAAAATTTGTATGTTCTACCAGAATAGATCAGTTAACCAATTTCCCAATAACCAAAATTCGCATGTGGAAGATCATGGTTCGATTCCTAAATTTGCCAAACTGGACATCTTTGTTATCGATATGTACACATTTTAAAAAATTTTCCAGAACAAATTAACTTTCTTCTTCTGCTCCATGGTGAGCCAAGGCCTTCTGCCTACTGGAAGGTTCCGAAACATTAGATTAGATCGGGACCTTCAGGTTAAAGAGGATTCCGAACCACTATAGACATCCATGGCAACGCAGGAATTCGAACCGGAAACTTGTGTCACTGAGTGCCACACCGCCAGTCACTCGGCCGTCAGGCTCCACAAATGAACTTTACAAAATTAATTTCAATGTGAGTGATTCAATGTGAGAATTTAATTTCAATTATAAAAACAAACCACCAGTTAAATATACATAATTACTTAGATATTTACAAAGAATCCTGCATTGTGCACCCTACCTCTTTTTTATCCTTAAACAGGTCCAAGTCCCTGATGTCTCCTTTCAACTCCTTTCCGTTGAGGGCTGCCACTTTGGTCATAAGCTTCTCCAGTCGCTCCGTCTTGCCGTGCATGGCCAGCCAACGGGGGGACTCGGGCACGATGCTGGTAAAGAGAACGACTTTTACACAGCATTTGGTACATCATCTTCGCACAACCATTTCTGGTTTCACGAGAAATGCAACGTCAATTGTGTAATAAAATATTAAGTTATGTCCTGTATTTTAAAGGTACCGTGATAAAACCGTTTCCAAACCCAACTATATAATGTATTACTGGATTTTCTGTAATAAAATTAATTGCAAAAGGCATTGATTCAGCCGTCATTCAATACCTACCCAACAAGTTTGGTTCTACTACTACTACTACACCACATCATATCACTGTGCCTAGAGCTCAGCTGCCCCTTCAGAGTTTGGGAATGATGTGGGTGAGAAGTCTGACTAGGCTCTGTGATACTCTACGGTCATAGGAGACCTGGATCTACGGCTTAAAGTTGATTCCGAACCCACTACAAACATCCATGGTACCGTTGGGATTCGAACCCGAAGCCTGTGGTTCCGAGTGCCAAAGCGCCAGCCACTCGACCATCAAGTCCCTAACAGGTTTGGTTCAATAAAAAGATTATTCTGAGTGTAGGATGAAATATTAAATTAACTGTTTAGATGTTAAGTGACCAAAAACAATAAACGTTAATGCTTACACTTAGCAACAACATGCTAAAAAGAATGGTCTTCATTGATGAATAGAAAAGGATGGATTCTGCAGTATGACAAATTCAAGTCAAACACTATTCGAGAAATTAAAAGTCTTCCAGAAGAATTTGTGATAGACATAATGCTCCCTCAATCCTATTTCCTCGATCTTGCTCCAAGCGGCCCGATGGCTAATTGGCTAGCGCCCTGATCGGCTGTACCACAAGCTTCAGATTCAAATCCTGGCGGTCGCATGGATGTTTGTTGGTGGTTCGGAATCCACTTTAAACTGTAGGTCCCGGTCTAATTAGCCTAAAGTGTGCAAAAAATGACCGTAGAGCGACAAACCAAACCAATCGATCTTGCTCCTACAGATTACCCCGTTTTGAGAAACTTGCACAGTCATTTTGAAATACTTGGGCTGACTTGAAGAGAAAAGTTTGAAATGAAACAATTTTTTTTCATTTCAAAGAATGGTCACTGTGTTGATAAATATATTTTTGACTAAGTTTTCAATTTTTATTTTAAGTTGGAAAAGAGAACTTTCATTGTAACTTTATACTTTTAAATTTAAAAAAATATCTTTTTGTTGGATTCATTTTAAAATACCCAAATTAAATGCCTCTCGGTTGACATTTATGTTTCAAGAAATTTTTGTTGGAAAATCGTCACCATTATCACGTGTCTTTAAATAATACCTCGTGAGTAGTACATTTGAGTTTCAGAATTGAAACTCATTTTCGAAACCGGAAAAACGAAAGCGAAACCGAAAGAACAAGTTGTCTATTCTGGGAATGAATGTAATTTATTCATATGCAGGAAAGAACTTTCTTTGCGGGCGAAAAAAGCGACCATTATTTACAAGATTCCAAAATAATTTAAATATTCATAGCTTTCGGAATGTAGTTTTTCTAGGGATTTCTTTATGGTATTTAGCCTCTTTGTTTGATGATGTAACCGTACTTTCTCTTACACATTGGCAACAGTAGTCTCATTACTGCTTTTTTAAAATTTTATTTATGCTATTTTATAAGCATTTGTTTAATCATTTAGATTATTTTTGTGATACTTGCAAGTTTAATCAACGTATTCATTGAATAGTGTTCTCATATATTTTTAAAAGGATTTAAGTAAAAAAAAAAATAATAATAAAGAGAACCATTTTTCTAACATGCATGACTTACTTGTAGGTGAGGAGAAATGGCAGAAAAGTGCAGGAGAGGAAAAGTTGAAGCCAGAACCAGTCCCGAATGAACCAGACGACTGCAGCCAGGCCCACAAAGCCGGTTGACCATCCCAACTGGACGGCTATCCCCACTTCTGCTCGATGCTTGGGACCCACTGTCTCCATCACTACGAAAATTCAACGATTATTTCGACTGCTTTGTAAAATCCTGGCATTTGTAGAACTTAACTTGAGATCCTTAGAAATTTGTTCCAAAAGTCTTTTCGGAAAGTTGGCGACACTTTGGTTTGGCGATTGTTTTCTTTCTAGATTTCGCTCCGTTTCTAAATTGAAACAAGCAACACGTGGAGCAAGCAACATGTGACCATATTTAAATGCCATATTATTTGCCAATTTAAAATTGTCGCCAAATGAAAAGAGAAAGTCATTTTCCATAAAAGAAACATACGACAACTGCAGCAATTTTAAAGTATGCTATAACTTCAAATAAATATATGATAATATCTATTTTTTTTCTTCTGTGCATTACTGAAGCAATGTGCACACCAGCGTTATCATTGCGTAAAGCTCATTTTTAGGCCCATCTTAACTTTTAAAATTTTTAAAACATTTAAAATTTTATTTAATTTTGTTGTAATAGTAGCAAATTAATGTAAATTATAATCAAATGTGGGAACAAATCGCAATTGGGAATTGAGGTCAAGTTTGATTTGTCACTCTATGGTTATTTTTTGCACACTTTAGGATAATAGACAGGGACCTACAGTTTAATGTGGATTCCGAACGACTCACAAACAGCCATGTTGCCCCCAGGATTCGAACCTGAAGCTTGTGGTGCCAACGGCCACAGCGCTAGCCAATTGGCCATCAGGACGCAGCAATTTAGGTTAGGTTTGGCTTGGTTTGGTTTGTCGCTCTACGGTCATCTTGTGCACACGAGGGCTAAACAGACCGGGACCTACAGTTTAAAGTTAATTTTAAATTTTTCAAAATTCTTAGAATGAATGTTAAAATTAAAATTTAAAAAAGCAATTCTATTGTATCCTTCAATAATACAACCAATAGCAAAGACAATTTTTATTTCAACAGCAGCAGCATCAACAATATTTGGTTCAACAGCCCATGGTGGGTCAAGGCCTTCTGCTAGATTTCGAAACATGATAACTCTTTTTTTTACAGGGTAAGTTTATCAGCCCTACGACCAACCCCCGGTTTGTCGCTCTACGGTCATAATAGACAGGTGCCCATGGTTTAAGATGAATTCCGAGCCACTAAATGCATCCATGGCACCGCTGTGACTTGAGCCCTAAGCGTATGGTACCGAGTGCCAGAGCGCTGGTCACTCGTCCATCAGGCCGCATTTAAAAACCTCGCCTTTGGTACCACAGGCTTCAGCTTCGAATCCTGGCGGTGAAATGTATGTTTGTGAGTGGTTCGGAATCTACGTTAAACTGTAAGCATCTGTCTAATTAGCCCAAAGTGTGCACGAAGTGACCGTAGAGCGACAAACAAACCATTTCAAAGTCAAACCAAATAAGTGTCACGAGGCTTTTCTCAGCATTGAGACTTATAAAAATCTATCTCAGATCGAAAATTAAAGATCTCAAAAATGTTTTTTTTAAAGAACAAATACGATATTTTATTACAAATATCATGATGATCTTTATATATGATCATCTTTGGGATCTGAACTCACCTAGAACATATCCGATGGTGGTAATCCCTGCCCTGCCGAAAGCTTGGAAGAAGCGCAAAACGATGAACATGATGTAGGAAGTAGACAGCAGGGACCCGAACATGCTGAAGATGTTGATGACGTAGCACATGACGAGGGCTGGAAAACGGCCCAAGCTGCAAGAAGAAACACATTGAAATGTAAAAGATTACGGTAATTATTAGTGAACAAAAGAATATTGTTACAGTTTAGCCCCTATGTATTGTGTCTTTAATAATTAGGGGTAAAAGGGATAAAGGGTTTTATCGTATTATAACGAAAGTTTGTGAATTTTTCCGATTGAAATAAAGCTGAAAACATAGCCAAAGACGTATTTATTTAATCCTCAACATAGAGATCACTGTTTTCAATGACATATCAGGATCAGCTTTTAGGGTGTTTATTTATAAAATTCATTTTGTTTTTCTTTGAAAAAAATAATCTAGATTCATTACAGCCTCTTTTCTTGAATGCCAAAATCCTGAAAAATGGTTTTGAAAGATTTTAAAAAGACGGCAATTTGCTGGAGCAAAGTCGAAAGAACAGGGTGGAGGAAAAATCATTTCCCAGCCAAATTTTTCTAGAAGTGGAATGTGGCAAGGTTGTCATGCTGCAGGATCACTCCTGTTCTACCTGCAAAAAAATCTTTTCATCGTCTTCGCTGTTGATAGTAAACTTGAGGTTGCTGCTAGATTTGTCTTAAAACAGATAGTTTCATAACGAAACTATTTGTTTTTTATCCCCCCAGCACTCAAAAGAATCTTCTTTGGAAACATAGGCCTTTGAAATTGTTGGATAGGCTTTGAATGACGGTTGTCTTAATGTCCTTGAATTTCTAATTCTTTAACTTGCTTGGACTCTTAACCTTTATTTTGTGGACACTCTTTTGAGCTGAATTACGAAGTTTTTTGCAATGCTATAGAGACTACTTTTGAATCATAGCTAGTTTTCGTTTGAAGAAGAAAAGATAAAAAAATACCTGTAGTATATTATCAAAAATTTATTGTGAATATAGCTATAAATGTGAAGAGTGGAGCTTCATGAAAAGGGGTTTCCACTACATTTTAATTTCACAATAAAAACGAAATTTTCTTGAAAAACTCTTATGTAGGGATATATTTTTCCAACATAGGCTATACTTCAACTTATTCATCTTGATATTGTATTTTTTTTATAATAGGATTGAAAAGTTACAGAAACTCCCGTGCTTTCAGAGTGGCTACTTCAAAGAGAAATTGATTGTTTTTCAAGAGACTCACCAATCCGAGACCAGGCCGAAGAAGGAGACTGAGAGCAGGAAGCCGACCATGTAAACGGACTTGGTCAGTGAGATGAGCCACTCTTGGTCGCACACCAGGTCCCACTGGAATACAAACAACAAGCAGAATCAAATACAAATCGCGCAGAAGGATTCTTTAATAATTATACGGTAAACTTTAGTCTCCTTTGCAAATCTAGGTACATCTTCGTTGTTAGGCAGCAGAGCACAGGTTTTTTTTTCTCACACAAATGATATCAAATTTTTCCGAATTCTAGATCTAGAATGCAGTCAGAAACGAAACAAAAATCATAACCATATATATTCGTTCAACAACTCCGTTAAAATGGAAACTTGTATAATCTGGTTTATTGTATTTATAACGTTTGTTGATTTGCAATCTTCAGAAAGCTTAAATGTTTTAAATGCCTTTTTTGATAAATTAATATCACAATGACCAAAATTCAAATTTAAACAACAAAGATAATTTATAAGTTTTTCTTCTTTTTCTCCCTTTTCTGCAAAAACACCTCTGGAATTATAACCTGTATATCAGATTAAAAAACATATAAACTCAATGTGTATGGAACACACAACTGAATACGAAGCTAATTGCGAATTGCTTTAAACTAACTACGAATTGCTCTAAAAATAGATGTAGTCTTATTGATGCATTGTCATTAATAACGACCACATTGAAAGAAATTAATTATGTTTACGTAATAGAATATTGGGAAAAAGACTTTTAAAAAAAATGCACACATTTTAAGAAGGACTTTTTCGAAAGAGAATTTTTCATAAAAAAAAAAAATAATAATAACTGGAAGAGTGCTCAAATTAAGAAGTTGTTGTGAAGGTTTTCTTTTTATGACAGAGAATAGATTTTAATCAAATGGAAAAGTAAATTAAACAAATTTATTAAAAACATTATTTAAACTTTATAATTTGCAAAACAATTTGTATATTTATGAGAACCTTATTTATCATAATTGCTATTGAATAATTTAATATAAATAATTTCATGCCTCTCACATGAATTTGTTGAAGAAATTTTTTTTTCTATTAATTGTCTATTTAATGATATTGTTTTTGTTTTTTGAGGCACCCCCGTACATACAAACATATATATGTATACATAATATTATGTTAACAATATAATGCCGCATTAGTTATGTAATATTAAAGAACCGGTTCAAGAACAAAAAATTTGTTAAAGAGTTAAAATTGCAAGAATAAAATAATAAATACGAAAAAAGTTAAGCAAATTGCATTTTCGTTTTCAAAGGAAAACGTAAAACGAAAAATTAGGTACGTTGCCGTTCCAAAAGTTACTTTTAGATTATTTACAAACAGAATGACATATAACCAGAATAATGAAAAATATAATATACATGTATAATATACATAAGTGGGCCTGAATGGTCGAGTGGTTAGGTTTTGGGTTCGCACAGTACCACAGGTTTCGGGTTCGAGTCCCGGTGGTGCCATGGATGTTTGTAGTGGTTCGGAATCCATTTTAAACCGTAGGTCTCGGTCTAATACGAGCGTAGAACGTTGCGGGGGCATTGATACTCCGCATCCATATCTTCAAGTTACACGCCCCTCCTGGGTAGTTCTAAGTGAGTAACGTCTGTGCAGCGCTTGCCTTAAGGCATCCAAGACCAAGCTGTCTAAGTGTTTGCCAGCTGCATTAGAAAAAAAATTTAAAGTTTTGATGTTTTTCAAAAACAATTTTAAATACAAAAGACATACACATATGACTTACTTATAGCCATATGTGTAAGTCTATATGTAATTATTTACAATTTTTTTACATTATTCTGCAATAGTTCCATATAAGCAAGTTTAGTGATACAAAGACATCAAAAACTTTATATGCAGACAGAAACTACATGTTCCTTGTAACTAGAAATATGGTTTATGCCGACATTTTTTTTAATTCTTTTCCATCTGTAACTTTTATTTCTAAAATAAGTTCGACGAGCACGGAAATGATACAAAATATATATTATAGTGGTACTTGACATTCCAAAGTCTAATGTAATTTTTTTAAGTTGACTTTATTAGATTTCGAGAAAAATTGAATATTGGGGGGGAAAAAAAAACATTTGAAATCTTCTGTTTCAGATCTTACAAAAATATGTGCCAATGTCAATGAAAATGTCATTTTTCCCCTTTTTAAGAACTAATTTTTATGGATATTTTAGTAGCCTATTATCGGTATTATGAAATTATGAAAGGAAGTATAATACCCTAATTATAACAATGAAATTATAGTATTAGTCTTACAAGTGTTACAATTGAGCAATTCTTCTTATATGCATTATGTATATTTAATTGTAAAGAAGAAATAACTTCCTTTGAATAATGCAAAAAGACTCTACCTTACTGACAATTGTTTCAGAAGTCTCCGATAAATCGTATTCCCATCTTGTGCACTTGATAGTTGTATTGTCTTCTTGGAGCACTTCACAGCGGGCGTCGAATACAAAGTCTGCGCTGGAGTTGCCCTGCCAGGGCGCAGGTTCCACGCAACGGAAATCCATGTTCGGGGCGAGAAACGTAATGGAAAAGTTCTGGAAGATGCCCAGCATGTTGACGAACCAGAACACCACAAAGACACGCCGCTGCCATGGTCCGAAGCTGCCCACCACATCAAAGAACTCCATCCTTTGGTGACAGAGTCACTTCTGCAAACAGCGATAATAGTTGGTTAATTTAGTTAAACAATATATTTCTGACATTCATCCAACTTTCTAAAATAATCCATCGGATTGGATTTGAAATCTAATGAAAGCTTTTTTCCAAAAAGTATGTCTTTTCTACCACAAATGAATTTTACAGTATCTGTGTAAATGAAGTTTTGATCTTTATAATCTTACAACAGAATTGTAATGACTTAAGTAGTTTTCATTTTATCTCCTAAATTACGTTATAAGATTATTAATGTGAAAGATTTCCAGATCACTATGTTTTTTTATGGTAAAGTCCTTCAAAAGAGAGAAGTTAGAATCCTGCAAAAGAGAAAGGTTGAAACTTCTGGAGGAATAAAGTCTCTCTGTCATTCATCTCAGAAATCAGGTTCAGAATGGCAAATGCTGCAAAAGAATGAGATGACACGTATTCTAATGGAGCCGTAAGAAGAAAAAACCAGTATTGTAATGACTGCTTTCGTGCCACATACCTAGAGTTTTCTTTCTCCGAGTTCAAATAAATGGTGTCCGAGTAATTATGGTCCAAGAAAGATGACGTAAAAATGCCCGGTTTACAATCGCAGAGGGTCATTGGCAACAGGAGGTAGGCATCATTAGCAAGTGACTAACGTACTCTTAAAGGTATCTAAATGGTTTTTAACCATTGGAATGCTTTACTTTTTTTATGTCCAATTCTTCTGATCCAGATATGCCCAGATCGCGCGTCATCATATGTTAATTTTGCTTTAAGGAGTTCATATTGAACTTTTTTTACAAACTTTCTGAAACATGGAAATGATTTATGTCAAAAAAGAACCACGGATGACAAAAAGAAACGGATCAAAAATTAAACACTGAAGAATTAAAAACATACTTTATCGATGTTTTATAATTTATTACAAATTAAGAGATTAAGTCTTTTTTAATTACACGCTAGTCTAGATTCAGTATCTCTATCTACATTAATTTATTTATTTTATTGCCCTAATTCTAAAGTCACTGTATTGGCTCAGTGAAAGCCATCGATTAATGTTTGTTTCAAGAAGACTTTATTTTATAATGTGTTCGTGTGTTTGTTCCATTTTAAAATTGTGTTCTATTTAAAAAAAAACGCGTTCCAATTTAAAATTACTTCAACAAAACAGCTGGGATTGTTGATAAATATTGCTATAAAATGTGTATGTATGCATTTTTGAATCAATACATATTTATAAGAAAACGTTTCAGGAATAAATATTAAAAAATCAATCAATAAAGATTATTTTATTAAGTCATTTTACTTCTAAAAAAATATTTAAATCAACTATTGAACATTTTGAATATCACATATCAAAAATTATTTTTTAATATATTAAATATTTTATATTTCATTATAAATTTGTTTGTATAAACAATATATATATATATTAAACTTTTGAATTTGTGTATATATGTGTGAACAAGTTATTATAAATATATGCGAACCACTATCTTCAAAAATGTTTGCGTCCTCTCTCTCTAAATTAGTTCTAGTTTGTTTCTCTAATTCGAATGGTATTTTTTTTAAATATGTTAAATTAAAATTTCCAACTGGTGTATTGCAAACTGTTTTCATTTACGATTCTTTTTAACACAATTCCATCGAATTCAAAACAATTTGTGCTTAACTTTTGCGAAATATTTGATTTGGGATTTCAGATTCTGCTATGATGGAAATATAGCAACTATCTTCTTTGTTGAATTCAAGTTTAAAAATAGGACATGTTTTGGGTAATAAATAATTTAGAAATATAAAAAAAATTACATAAATGAAGCTCTTTTATTTAGCATTATTGACGAAAGATCCGATATAATAAAATAAAAACATTGAATGCAATATTTTTTTCTGCTGTTAAAATATTTATCTTTTTTATTAAACCTACATCTGAATCACTTTTCCTATTTCAATCTTTCATAAAAATCAGAAAATATTGCAAACGAGTAGTTTATATTTTAAAGGTAAATGGACAAACGAGATCTGCTGTCGTCTGTGCATTCCTGATTTACGTATTTGTGAGAAATTTCGTAACAGATTTATGTTTACTGCTTCGCAAGATTATCTTTCAGGAATTAAGTAATTGCTCATAGCTCATCTATATGCAATACTTCACGGAAAAAATCACGCACATTCTAAAAATTTACAAAAAATACTTGAAACGTTCGCCTGATACAAAAGAACTCTTAATAGTAAGGAAAGGTTAAGCATAAGGTAAAGATATTCAAAATTTGTTGTCCAAGAACAAGATTTATATGTCCAAGAAATAAACAATCCATAACGATTTGGAAAAGAGATCATTGAATGTTTATTGTTAGATGTTAAATTTTTTATTATGTTTATAGAAATAGAAGTTGCTTGCCTAAAAAAACATTTCTTAAATATAATCAGTGAGTATATGCTATTTAGTTCATTTATTACAATTCATTCTGTTGTGTTTTTTTTAATTTAAGTATGAACAGTTTCTTAGAGTTATATCTTTTCTACATTTACTATCTGTTTACTTTCAAGAATAACATTTAAGACGAAAAATCACTCAGGATAAAACTTTCATAATTTCCACTTGGCGATTATTCTTCCCTTTGATTTGGCGACAATTTATGCAACATGTTTCTTTTTCGATTATGCTTCAATTTTTTTTAAATGAAAAATGACAATATCGTCAATATGTTGCCTCCTTTGTCTAGTTTGGCAACTAAAACTTGTCACCCAAAATTGCCAAGAGGGAGATATACAAAACCTTTCCTGTCAGTATTCTTATTTCAACTATTGCTAGTATTTCTTTGAGATTAAAATTTAAAAACATATCTCTTAATTATTTTATTTTATTCTTCTTGATTGAGTTTTGCAAAAATAACAATTTGTTTATCGTACGTAAATCATTTAGTTGCATAACATTTAGTCCATAAAATAGTTGAAATTTAATAAATAGAATTAGAAATGATCCTACCTGTATACTGAGTGGAAACATTGAGTGATTTTTACGTAGAATAAAAATCATTTTTTTATCCAATTCGACGTTATCGTTCCAAATTAAAAATGAGCTCTGCTGAAGATGATGCATTTCTATAACATCAGACATAATAAGTCAATAAACTTTTATGTCTAAAGCATGATGTTACAGTAATAAAAAGCAGCTGTGTTTGATTACTTTAAATTTATCACGCTTTCTTCATATAGCAACTCCAGATTTGCATATCGATCATTTCGTTTTGTTTAGAATCAATTTCCCTTGAAAGAACTGCATTGCAATGCTTTCATTCAATTACTGCACTTATTGATAAAGAGTTTCAACAAAACTCTGATTAATGTAGGAATGCACAGATTGCTGTCAGGTTAATATACATATTTTTTTTTTGTTAAAAAGATGTAATTGGTAACTTTTTTGGAAATATTTTCTTAGTTTGAGGCAAGATTAAAATAGGGAGCATATTCAGGCTATAGCCTAATATAAAAGTAAATATTCAAATATTAACAAAATTATATTTTATTTTAACTAATAAAATATAAAACTTTTTAATTACTTTATATTCTATTTTATTGCTGGCCATAAATTCAAATCATGTTAGTAACTGGGAGGCGAAATGTTTCCATATTTAAAAAAAATTTTATTTTTTATTTTTGAGATATTTATTGCCCAAAAGCTCCATTCTAAAATTGCACTAAACTAACTAATGTATTAAAACATTAATTAGTGTCAAACTAATATTACATAATGTCTAAATTAATTAATTAATGTATTAAAATCTATTTCAATCTACGCGAATCTATTTGGATCTACAAATATGTCACCAACAGCCCACTGATATGCAATACGAGAATGAGCTTACCTTCCAGGATGACTTTTAGGGGTTGCGACTCCTTATTTCCATGTCGTATGGGAGAAAAGCCGTAAGTCTCCAACCAATCAAAATGACGCGATGCTTATCTATGCTGGACGCTTTGCACCCATATCGCCCCTAGACTCGTCGCTCCTTAAAGCAGAGGAATCGCAACGAACTCTGCAAGCAGATTCGAACCCGAGAACTCCTACAAGCTAACTTACTACTACGGTTTACTTACTGGTACTATTGTGTTTCAAGTCAGGCCTACAAGCTACTGGAACATCAGGAAACAACTTTGACGTAAAGAAGTTACGTTCTCGTTGTAAAATGATCCTAGAAGCATAAATTCCTAAATATTCGAAAACCAAACTCAAGAATCCAGTCTAACAAACTACCTTACTTCACATTTTCTTACGAAAATGTTTTCAGTTGAATAATACTAAGCAAAAGTTATGCAGAAAAAACATTTAAAGAACAAATAACCAATTTTCTAATCATCAAACCATGTCTGGTACTAGGAAAACTTGACTGTACGTATAATGATTTGCATGATGGTAATTTTCCACGAAACCAACCCTTACTAAAAGGATTATGTGCGAAACGAAGATTTGTCGGTAAGCAATTACATTTTAGCTTGGGGGAAAGTCTTCTCCTTTAACGTTTATATTTTATTTCGCAGAAGTTTTGCATTGTTACTACTAATAAAAATTAGCTATAAAATTACTTTATAGCTAATATTACTTTTACTATCTTATTTAGTCTTTCTTGGATAATGAATTGGTGCTAAATTCTTACGGGTTTTATTTTTCGCATTTGTGGTAATTCTTTCGAATTACTATTAAAAGATTCACTGAATTTTTACCTTAAATATCACCAAACATTTATAAATTTTTTATGATTTAACAAATACAAACTAGTGTATTTCCATTTCATTGTTTACGTTTACGTTTATTTAATTGCAAACCATCTAGAAACTTTTTTTTTTTATCGTTATCTTTTATCATACATATTAGCTTATCATTCTAAACTTAAATTTTTGCACAGTTTAAAAATAAAATAGAAACAATCATTTATACTTTTCAAAAATTACGTGAATTTTTTTGCGCCAAAGGTTTTCCAAGATTATAATTTTTATATTTGTGTGTTGTTGTTATACGCCGAGGTATTTAACGGGTTTCACTTACGTTTGCCATGAATTGCTCACTAAACAAGTAGTATAAAAAAAAATTAAGTCAATTCCTACTTGAGTCAACAAAGAAAAAAATTTCTTCAACTTTATTTTTTGAGAAAAATCCTTCATTCTAACCACTAAAACACAACTGCTAACTCACTCTCGAAAATCATTTGGAAAAAACGTCTACTTAAAGCAAAATTTCATCGAAAAATTATTGATTTTCGCAAAAATTAAACTTGCATTCTTCACCTTCACGTGAAAAATACTGAAATCCTTGCATTTTACTTATTGAGCTACTGCCTGCTGTTTTCAGTTTTCATTACAAACTGCCAAAACTCTACTTAAAGTATTAAAAATTAATTTAATTTAATTAATGAATTAATATTTGAAAAAACTGTATTAACATCAAGTGTCATCCACTACAAGTTCAAAAAAATGCATTTGAACTTCAGTGGATGAATAAAAAGTATTTTATGAACGATTGAAAATTTGAACAAGATATATAGAGAGAGAGTGTGAACTACCAGTAGGAATTGAAAAAAGGTGAAGAAGATTTCCGAATTCACAATCTCCTCGTTACTGAAAGCAAGAGTTGCAACGCATGTTATTTCGAATGGGTAGAAGAAATTTTTGATGAGAGCAAGATTAGTAGTAGAAGCAGAGTTAAGTCCAAAGCGAGTCGAGGTGATTACATCTTGAGTAGCGAGTCAGAGGATTACATCTTGAACCTTTCTTTACGCTAGTTAAAAACTTATATCTTTGAATAAAAATTAATAAAATCAGGCTAAAATAATCAAAAATATTTTCCAAACGATTGTATCAGTCCCTCTAATCAATGCTTCTAAATCAGAGTCGTGTATACTTGTGAAGACCGCAGGCAGTATATTATTCACGGTAACATAGTTGCAAGATACACACAAAATAAATAAACAACAAGTATATATATTTTTTCTTGGTATATGATAAAAAAAAGAAAGTTATCTGAATCTTGCTATTACGCTAATTTAATAAAGGTTTTCTTTTTCCGACAGAACAAAACGCAAAAGTAATGATTCAAATAGTTTTACTATATATAGTAAAACTATTTGAATCATTACTTTTGCGTTTTGTTCTGGTGTGATATATATATATATTTTCATGCCCCAAAACGTTTGTTCACGCATATTAATCCTGATCATTTTTCAAATAGTTCTGCGCATTTTAATGTATTATTTTGTAACAACCACATTCTACTTGCTCAATACAGTTTTAAAGTTATTCATATTTTAGACAATAAATGTGGAAATGAAATAGAAGTTGTATGGATAGGTGGTATTGCATCCAAGTCAGCAGATTTATATCCTTATTATGTCTTTGTACCATTTTATCTTCCATGAGCGTCATTTTATAATGTCCTTATGTCTCTTTTTACAGAGCTTGCAGGGCTTTCCAATGGGATTCTGGGTTCTTTATCTCCTCTTCAAGTTTGTACGTTTATTTTCAGAATATTCTGTTCATATACGCACAATAAACACCATAACTGCAAAATAGAGAATCTAAAAACCAACATAAGAGTAAGAATCCACCATGCACTCCCACAAAAAGCTATAACCTTGAACTTGAATTTGATAGATCGTTCTTTCAAGGACAGGTTGATCCTTACATTAAGCTTTAGACTTTGCATGTTTTTTTCGCCCGTTAGACTTTGGAACCGATAATGAGAGAGAAAGAAAGAGAAAAAGGATTGAGTGGATTTTGGTTTGGTTTGTCGCTCTACGGTCATCTTGTGCACACTTTAGGCTAAACAGACCGGGACTTACAGTTTAAAGTGGATTCCGAACCCCTACAAACATCCATGGCACCGCCGGGACTCGAACCCGAAACCTGTGGTACCGAGCGCCAGAGCGCTAGCCACTCGGCCATTCAGGCCCCAGGATTGAGTGGAGTCGAGTGAAAAGTTCCAAGCAGTACGAGGGGCATAACAATGGAAAGAAAAGTTACAGAAAGTACGGAGGATATAAAGACCCTTAAACGAACTGGCTTTTAAGAAGATTTTGTAATTATTTATTATATAATTACGTTTTGTGTGTTATGTGTTGCAGTTGTGCAGTGCTGTCATTGCGATTTTAATAAATATGGCAAGCTAAACATAGCGCTTTTATTTTGAGAAATAATTTCATTTTTATTCATGAAAAACACTGAATGAAGACCACATGCATATCCAGCCATAGCCTTTACTATAAGTGTTTTTTTTTCCAATTTTATTTGCATAATAGTAAAAACCGAGCTCACACAATTTGGAAATCCAACACGCATGAACATAAAACATTTGGAAAACGAACAAATTCTTTAAAAAAAAGTTATTCATACTTATAAAATTGGAAATCCGTGTATTTTAATGTTGCAATGGGAAAAAATATTTTTCTTAAATATGCGTGATAGAATGACAAAGCATTCAAAGTGCAAGGTTGAGGTGAACAATAAGAAACAACAAGTGTTAGAAGTCGTTTGGAAATACAGCATCATTAGTCACATTATTAGAATAATGGAAGGAAATGGAGTATCGTGTGAACATTTAAGTATCTTAGGCATGAAACAAAAGATGTAAAAGTAAACATTTTATAAATAAAATAAGAAAATATCAAAATGAATGTAAAAAAATGCATATGTCATTATTAGAGAGCTAAAAAATGTGATAGAATGTCATGCAAATTGCTCTCACGAAAACTTCTGAAAGGCAGAACCTGAAAATATGTTTTATGCATTATATATTTTTTGTATATATTCATTTTTAATGTATAATCTCCTTATCAAAGGAAAAACCTTCATAACTTTCAGAATTTCCATTAAATTTACATAAAAGGGGATTGTTGGATTAAGTGATACTAGAAATATATTAAGGATATTCAAAGGATTTTAGCATTGATAATGAGCTTTTTCTTTCAAATTTTTCTGCTGTATAACTCGAAATTTTAAATGAAATTGATTCAGCGATTATTTTACTTACCCATTAAATTTCAGTTCAAAATTCCTATTAGTAAATAAGAATTACAGCAAGTTTTAAAAGGCTTAAAATAGGGTTGTTTCCTAAATCACAAAAATCATTTACCCAATGTTTTTTTAACTTTTCTATTGACTAAAGAACCAAAACTTTTTTTTTTATTTAAACGCTTTAATAAAAAAATAACTAAATCGTCTTATTTAAAGATTGATAACTTAGGCTAACTTTACTATCTTCCCAGCACGACTATCGAGGTTCGATCATGGCCGTCTGCCTACTGGCAGATTCCGAAACAGGAGATATTTTCTTTTTACGTGGTAAAATTGCATACTATGTAAAAAGCTAAAAGATATTTGCCCTACTGCCCACCTCTATTGTCATATCACACAGGGACATATGATTAGAAGTGGATTCTTAACCACTACAAACATCCATGACACCGCCGGGACTCGAACCTAAACCGGGCCACCGAGAGCCAGAAAGCTAGCCACGCGGCCATTAGGTCCCAAAAATGATACTAAGGATCTAAAACATAATATTCATAAGAATTTAAAATATAGAAATACAATTTAAACTATGAAATTTAAATATAAAACAAAGGATATTGACGTACAAATTTTACGCAATATCACTGACGAACAAGATGGCGATTCAGAAAATAAAGTGGCAAGGCTTTTCAAGGACAAATTTTATTTCATTGGTATATACGTATACGGATATAGTGTTTTAGCACTGGTTAAACATAACCACCATGTTCGTCGTTAAATACACCCGCAATTTTTTCCAGCAGTACATCTAAATGTCCATTTCTGCATGGAAAAAATTCGCTAACAGTTAAAGAACTTGAAGGTTTGCGGAAAGCATCCCTACAAGTAGATCAGTGATTCTCAACTTAGTGCACGCCTAGCTGCCAGGAAAACTCTTTTGGATATGCTTTGTATTAATGTCTGCTCTAGAACAAATAAGACGGGAATACTTACTTGAAATTCAGTCTTTTACTGACGAACTTGAGAATGCGTTTCAATACACCAATTTCGAGGATTACACTTCCATTATCCATGTGGTACATCACATACGGAAAATACTACCCAACCTCTATAGTCATATTAGACCGGGACCTACAGTTTAAAGTGGATTTCGAACCACTACTAACATCCATGGTCCTGCAGGGATCGAACTCGAAAGCTGTGGCACCGAATGCCAGAGCGCTAGTCACTCGGCTATCAGGCAACATAGGCTTACCATGAAAAAAAAATTTTCTTTTTTCATAATTTAGGAGGGTTTTTTTTTTTTTACATGTTGAACTAAAACTTACCATTACATTATCTCAGAATGTGCCGTTTTCCCTCAAAATGCATCGTTATCCTTCGCACACATCGGAAATTTTTAAAGAAAGCACCAATGCTCCTAAGCAACTTGGGTAAATCAAGGATATTTACGAGTATTTTACGTCGTATATACTGATTTCTCCAGAGGGCACCGCTACTGAGAAGATGCTAGACTTGTTCGAATCATTTTTACCTAATTCTCTTTCCCTCGTGGTTTTTCGTTTTCGATTATTTTTTGTTCAATAAAATGACGCGTCGCGATTGTGTTAGCTGTCCTGGTAGCTTTTTTACATTAGTACATTGAATATAAATTGTTATAAAGGAACAATCGAAGTTTGTGAGAAATGTGTACTTAACCTACTTCAGGTTAAAGCTGGGGGACCAATAAAAGATACGTTATATTTTTTTGTAGATTTAAGGAAACTGACACAAGGGAATACAAGTCTTTCGGATGTTCATTTGATGTGGGGAATGCTATGGATTGTAAAGTTGTTCCTATGGTGTGTGCAAAATTTTATACATGCGAGTTTCATAGACCCTTAAAAATATTACCCACTACCACTGCATATAAAATTTGAGCTCATGAAGCAATTTGTAAAAGCAATCTCAAAAACTGAGCCTTGTTTTCCATACTTATGCATAAAATTCTCATTTGTCAGAAGCAAAGTTGAAATAAGGTGTGCTTGTTGGCTCTGACATACGAAAATAGATGCAAAACAGTAAATTTTAAAGTTTAATGAACGCAAAAGAAGATTTAATTTTTGGATTTACTAGCTGGGACAAATTTTAAAGAAATTGTTTTGTTTTTTTAAGCTCTTTGGAAATCAGAAAAATCATAATGGCGATTATGTTGAAAAAATGGAAGAACTCGAGTCTAATATAAGATTAGAGATTCATTTCGACAATCACAATTTAATTTTCTTATTTTTTGCTTTGATTATCTTGGATTAATGTGTAAAAAATTTCCTACAGTATAGTACAATATAATAAAAACGATACTTTAGGACATTGGGATGTAAACATAATGGGAGATTACTATTGGTTTCTCTATGGAGAAGCTCTGCATAACAGGACGAACTACATCCGGACTTTTACCAACAAACAGTTAAAGAAAATACACATCTTTGTATTACTGCGAGGAAGGAGAATACCTTCCCTAACTTTAATCTCAACCAAATATTAAAAAAAGTGGAAATATAAATACAATTTACTTTTGTTTCATATACATCTCTACATTTACTGCTCTGAATTTTAGCAGTATAAAAACCAAAAAATAATGGAATTTGTAGAAAAATAGTGGGTTATAAGAGAAAAGCGATTAAATAATTTGAAAGCGCATCCAAAAAAATATTGCAAACATTTCAAAACATGAAAAATGTTTTTAAAAATACTTTTAGTTGATTTATTAGTATGTGTAATTTAGGTTACATATTTTTAAAAAACTATGAAAAACGTATTAATCTAAAATCTGTTTAAAATCTTTTACACACCACATGCTTAGTATCCAGAAAACAAAAATATCAACATCAAAATCAAAATGAATCTGAATATATTTTAAAACAAAACTTTTTTAAAAATTCTAAAATTCAGAAGAACACTATCTGATTTAAAAATATAATCTAGACTGTTTTCATGAAAATCTACGAATAGAATTTTTTTTTTAAAGTTTAACAAATTCATAAACTTGTAAAAAAATAATAACAGTTAAACGTACTTACTTGTGTAAAGATGTTCGAGCAGTAAATGACAAAAGCATTCATCGAGGATGGTTAAATATCTTACAATTCCTCCTTGGTAAAAGAATGTATGAAATCACCGAGGACAGAACTTGACACGCAAATATAATTTCAAAAAACGCAAAGAGCAGTCGTGCAAATCATCCTTCACCACTTTATTGTTCAAAAAATAAAACAAATTTCTTGAGAGTGTTTTTTCGTATACAGTTAAGAAAAACATATTTAGAAATATAAAATGTTTATAATATTGAAAAAAAAAAGCATTTTATCAAACACTAAACTTTCAAAGCTGTCCATTTGGCTTGGCTTGGCTTGGCTTGACTTGACTTTGAGATTTACGATCGCCAAAGACTGTTTTAGAGAAACAATTTATCAATAAGAAAAGAAGCAAAAAAAAAAAAAAAAAAAAAAAAAAAATTGCTCTACCAGATCATAGTAGTTAAACAGTGAAATTATAACCATGAATTTTAAATAGACTTAATCATAAATGAAATATGAAGAATTTCATTGTTTTCGAGATTACGTTAATTTTCATAAGAAATTTGTTATTGTTGAAACTTTGTAGTAAGCATCTTTGGTCATACCAAATATCTTTGAAAGACTTTAGATATGGTTTGTCGTTCTACTGTCATTTTTTGCACGCTTTAGGCTAATTAGACCGTGACCTACAGTTTAACGGGGATTCAGAACCATTAACAAACATCCATGCCACCTCCAGGATTTGATTCTGAAGCATTAAAGACCAGAGCGCCAGACAATTGGCCATCAGACAGCAATGAAAGGTTTTAGTGCTTTTTATCAGAAAGTACTTTGTGCCCTTCATATTTGTGAAAATATAAATATGTATAGCTGAGTTTCTAGTATTTTGCAGCACAAAAGCGAAAGAGTTAAACAAAATCTATTCAGTTTAGCTTTGGAAACATAGATTTCAGTTGGAATCGAAAGTATAACATTTCTTTTCGAGTTGAAGGTAAAAGTTGATAAGTAGGTTTAATGCTGTTTAAATAAGTGAAGTCTTTGGTTATTTGTAACTTAATCATTTATCTTTTTTTTTGTGTGTGTAATCATTTTTTTTCACAATATGATCTTCGGGGATATCCAGTCTAAAATGATTGTGTCTTGCGTGGATTTAGCAAAAGTGTTTATTAATTGACTTTCTTCAATGACCTGGAGTTCCAGATGAAAACAATTGTTAACATTTTGTTTTTAAGAATTTTTCTTTCTTGACATCAAAGTAATTCGTAAAGTAATTCGATTCGATTCGAATTTTAAGTAATTCGTAAATGACTCGTGTAAAGTGAAAGTTACAGTTTTTGATCATTTGAAGAACTGAAAGACTGTTCATAATTGTGAGTTGTTTGAACATTGACTAAAAGGTGTCTTCAGAATGTCAAAAACAGCTTTGTTGTAAAAACTATATTGCAGAACAAAATCATCCCAGCTGAAAAATGTCCAAAAAATTGTTGATTACTGTTATTGAGTGTTTGGAGTACATTTTTGATCCACCTTATACTAAAATAACTTTTTATTTCCAATATTCATCTTTATGATATTCAAAAGATTCAATGAGATTGGTAGCTGATGTAGTAACTGTTTTTTTTTTTTTTTTTTTTTTTTTTTTTTTTTTGAAAGGGTAAGTCATCTAAGTGAATCAGTGTGATTTTCGAACGTTTTCCAATAGGAGATAGTTTGGGGATTAAAAAGAATATTTGGATATTTACATTATCTAAAAGATTTGTAAAAGTGTCTTTTGGAAAATAAGGTGTTGCAACCTTCGGTAGAATAGTTTGGTAGGTAGTCCTTGGATAGGTAGTTTTCTTCCAAGATATCTAGGAAGAGATGGCTCGAAAGAATTTTTTTTTTATTGAAAATTGGTTCTATCAACATTAACTGTCTTTGAAATAGTGGGAATTGGTAGCTTTTTTATGCAAAATAGATGTTGGA
Organism: Caerostris darwini; assembly: GCA_021605075.1. Lineage (NCBI taxonomy): Eukaryota > Metazoa > Arthropoda > Arachnida > Araneae > Araneidae > Caerostris > Caerostris darwini. Next base: position 619,715 of record BPLQ01001741.1, on the reverse strand, counting down.
ATCTCTTTGGAAAGGTCTGTTGCAAAATGTAACGCTAGATGGTACATAATATTAAGTCTTTGTAGATCGCTATGGCTGGAGGAAATAAATATAGGAAATCCATAATCAAGTATCCTTTGAATTATGTAATTTCTATTCTAATGAGGTACCGGAAACGAAAACCACATGAATTTGCAGTTATTTTTTTTTTTTCGAGATATTTAACTTTTCACGGTTTATTTTTAAATATAAGAAATACTATTTGAAAGTGAGATTATGTGGTAAAATGCATCCAAGGAGTCTGTGTATTTTCCATGGAATGTTGGTACTGTAACTTTGCAGGCATTGAATTAGAATTTATTTTTTATTCGAAAAAAAATAATTGCTTCAAATTTTTGTTATTTAAGTCCGAGATTCAACGTGCCATACCATTGTATGATTCTTAGAAATGAAAGAAGATTAGTAATGGCTATTCGAACCTTTTGTCACTACTAAATTAAAATATGCCGTTTGCATACAGTAATTGAGGGTTCATAATGATAAAAGTAATTGAAAAAAAGCACATCAGTTAAAGACTAACAGAACTAAAAAAGCATTTCTAGTTTATTGCGGATAAAAAAAAATTATGATAGATGAATGCCATCTTTACGTAAAATCAAAAGGAATAAATTTTGTGACAGATGGTATAATAAAATATGATACAAAAAGTTTAACCCTGTTGAATCGATTTGTGATTAACGAATTATAAGTAATACGAATGATCCTGTTATCTGGATGCTTATTTCTATTATGAATAGATTTTATTATTTTATAAATTTTACCAATACTTTAGTGTTGTGATTTAAGACCAGCTAAAATATTCCTATAAATGATCGTGAGAAAGAATTGTTATGGCTTGATGTAAGAGTTTCCTCTAAGTTGCAGAAGACTATTGCATTATGAATTCCAATAAAGTAGTATTGATTAATGAAATATTGTATTGTTTTTATACAAATGAAAGCATATGAAAAATTAAAAATATATTTCGATATGATCCGAAGGTTATATTATATTTTTCTTTGTGTAATTAGTAGGACAGTTAGATTGATAAATAGGGCCTTTCATTTGGATCAGAGTTCATATAGATATTATCACTGCCAATGATGTTGTTGTCGACTAATCCTCAGTGTCCTGCAGTGCGGGACGGGCATCCCATGAGTGATCTACTCCTGGATGGAGGGAAATGAGCAGCTTCTGTTGTGATGGAGCACCCGTAGGTAGAAGTCTGACTTTTTCTCCGTGACGCTCTTACAGTCATATGAGACCAGGACCTACGGCTTAAAGTGGATTCTGAACCACTACAAACATTCATGGCACCGCCGGGACTCGAACCCGAAACCTGTGGTACCGAGCGCCAGCCATTCGACCATTCAGGCCCCACTGCCAATGATCCGGATAGCTATCTACACGAGCAATGGGAAGGTCAAGAAGAAAGGACGAAGATGAAGTAATATAGATTTTTTTTTTGTAGGCTTGTGTTGCGAATGTTTAAATTATTTCCTAAAATCCAGTTGTTCAAAGTTTCAGAACTGCTAATAGTAGTAGAACTTGAAGCTGGATGTTTAATATTGAAGTCTCAAAGTATAATAAAAGTGAAGGAAATTTGATGATAAGCCGATTCTTGCACTTTTGTCGTGATTTGGCATTTAGGGGAATAAATTATGGCTATCGAAAATATCTTATGAGGGAAATGATTTATAACAGCCTGATTTTCATTTTCTGATGCGAAAGATTGATAAAATTTAACAATTTGTAAGGTATTTTGTAATACATCTCTTCATTCAGCGTGCTATGTAAATTATTTAAAAACGTCGCCGAAATGCAATATCCGTATATTTCGTAATCATATATAAGTATATATGATTACGAAATGTCTCATATATAAGAAAAACTTGAACTCAGAAAAAAAAGTTTGATTCTTCGTGGAGATTTTTTTTTTTACTCGAACTTTCCAGGAATTCATGTAAAATACGCATTTCATTTTTATCAAAGTGGATAGAGAAAAGTAATTTGTAATAGTAAGTTTATAATAGAAGCTGAATTCTTGTAAAAATTCAAATTCTATTTTATTTTCTCCTTTGGGCGTTTCTTTTTGTCTTTGATACTTGATTGGTATAAGATGGAGAGTTTTTCATTGTTTATTGTGTGATGGAGAGTAATGTTGTTACATTTCCTTCGAACTTCTTGATTCATTCTGAAAAGGTATGCCGTGTACCAGTTATCTGTGATGTGTGTTGCTTGAGTATTTCTTCCTTCCTTGTTTGAATACATCTTTCTTACAAGTGTAGGATGTTTTGATCTCATCCTTTGTAACATAAATTGGATGCATACTTAATGCTTGTAGTTAAAATTTAGATGAAAATAGTGCTTCCTTTCTCAGGGCGGCTTGATGGCCAATTAATTGGCTAGCGCTCCGGCCTTTGGTACCACAGTCTTCAGGTTCAAATCCTGGGAATGGCATGGATGTTTGTTAGTAGTTCAGAATCCACGTTAAACTGTGGGTCCCGGTCTAATTTGCATAAAGTATGCACAAAATGATCACACAAATCAAATTAAACTTGTCATTGGTTGAGAAAAGCAATTGGGAAGGAAAGGCATCTTGATAGGTATTGTAGAGTAAGTTATTGTAGGAAAAGGGGAATATTTCAACAAAGTGCTATAAAAATCTTAACCACAGAAATTGAGTATAAATTTAAAATTTAACATTCGAATTTCAGAATCAAAACTTTGAAATTTGTTTGCCATAAGAACTGGTGAAACAGTGGTCTTAGAATCTGAAGACTTAGCTGTATATCTTTTATCAGGTTTAATAAATAAATTTGGATTGGATTTGTATGAATATTTTTTAGACTTTTTGGACATTTATCATCGAGGTGGGCTGAGAAAAATGATGAAAATCAGAGCGTTGTTCATGGTCAGTAAGTTTGTCAAGTAGTGAAGACGTCCTTTCACCAAATTCGTCCATTCTTGCAGCATAAATATCGTCATATTCACGTCTGTGAAGTACCAAACACACTTCTACATATCAGGGGTTTGAGTATCCGGAAACACTGCATGAAGGGAAACGAGATTATCACAGTGATCTTGGATTGCAGAAAGAAAGGCTCTGAGAAGAAATAGTCGCTCCTACACCTTCGTCTACAACTGGTTTTACCTGTTATTTGATTTGAAACTGTTAATCATACTAAGATGACAGATAATACTATTATAGTTTATTGAATATATTTATATGATTTTTACTTTTATTGACCCCTTAATTAGTGCCTATTATATTAGAGATCATTGAATATAAAGATTTTTTTTTTCACATCCAAATTTTCGTATTCCCAAAGGGTCCGTGGACTCCTTTATTAAGAACTTATATTGTAAAGCATGGTTTTTAATTTTTCTTGGTACCAAATAATGTGATGGTCATAGAATTCCATCCCCTGTGAAAGGGGAACCATTCCTCTGAACAATATTTAAAGTGGGTAAAATAAAGTTTTGAGCCTACAGATGCTGAAGAAACGTGAAACAATGATGTGATATTCCTCTTCAGTATATTAAACAAAAATTAATGTCTCTAAGAAATATAGGATAATTTAAATTTTATTTCTAAAATATAGCAAAGTGAACAGTTTTTTTTTTTTTTTTTAAATAAGAGCTCTTAATTATAAAAAAAATTTCATTATATATCATCACTCATATCATGCTAGATTTGCAATTGTTTCCGATTTTTAAAAAAATTTCTATATTATTTTTACTAGTTTTATTTACCTATATTCTTAAATATAACAAACATTTATAACATACTCACATAATACATAAACTATTTTTATTAAAAATAATTTTAAAGCAACCCCAGTTCAATTCACCTAAAAACGATAATTACTTTCTCCAAAATTCTACTAATAATATATCATTATACAATATTACTTATGAAGGTAATGAAGATACTGTTGTAATCTGTTGTATGCATTCATAAGAAAAGAATTTAATGTTCTCAGATTATTGATACTGATTTGACTCATTTTTATTTTATGTTATTGGATTATTGGATTTGATCAAACACTGAAGGGTAATAATTATTTTTCGCATTAAGATTAGGGAATCTTAATGAGAAAAATTATTACCCTTTCTTGAACAAAGCTCGCAAACCTACAAGGTATCCGTGAACCCATGTTGACTGGCAACTGGCGTACCGTTTACGGAGTACCAACAGGGGGATATACCCCTTAAACCTCCTCATCTTAATTCATAAATAAACTTGGAATTTTAAATGGCTGCTTAATTATTGTTAGTAAAAAATAAAAGATAAATGTTTCTAAATTCAAAAAATTAAGTAGGTACTCAAAAAAAAAAAAAAAAAAAAAAAAAAATACTATTTATAAAATAAGTAAGATACAAAATAAAAGAAATTAAAAGTTAAGTTTTAAAATCGGTACAATTAGGGACCAGTTGTCGATGCCTTTACTATTGCAAAAACGTAAACAAACCCTCCAACCCTTTGTTTACAGATCACTGATTGGAAATCATGCTGAACGGTGAGAGCCAATAGGAGCATCTGAAAGGTAAAGGTTAAGATATGGTGCAACGTACAGAAAAATCCCCACAAAAAAAAAAAAAGGCCGATCACAGAACCGTGATTCTTTTTACTTTTCCATTTTATAATTTTTATTTTATTTTCAAATTTTTATACTTTTTATTTGGTTTTCGATTTTATAATTTTTATTTTTATTTTTATAATTTTTATGTCTAATCCTTTTATTTCCTTACAAAAAAAGGGGTAAAAAAGCGAACGAAAAATAAAATAAAAACCCTAACTTAATTACCAGTCGGAAAGTCATAAGAAAAGAATTAAAGCACAACGTAGCAGTATAAAGGGATAGAAAAGGAACAGGATTCTGATCTGAACCCTCAACCTCTCGGTCAAAGATACGAATCTTTACCTCTGCGCCAATTCTTTAAATTAAGGAGTTAATTAATTTTAAGCCAAATTAAATCGTCAGATACGCATTGAGATAAATTCTCAATGAGCAAGGCTCACCCCATTACCTGAACTCGCTTGCGCTTGTTCAGAATAACAGCCATGGTGCTTCTTAACTTTAGGAAAGCACTCATAGGAGACGTCGTAGACTGCCCTTGGTCTTTTTTTGCGATGATTTCACACCTGGGTGGTAGGTTGGCAGACTACGGATTAACTCATTGCTAATCTGAGGACATTTTTTAAGAAAATTCTTTGAAATTTTGATAATATAATCAGGAATAGGTTCGACGTCTAGATCTCGATGGAGGATCTTACGACGAACGAACCATGGTGCGTCAGCAATCATAGCCAGGTGTTTATTTTGAAATACCTGGAGTCTCTTGATGTTCGTGAGTGAGGTAGAGGCCCAGATGGGACTACCATAGACCAGGATAGGCCTAAGGATAGATTTGTAGAGCAGAAGCTTGTGTTTGATCGCAAGCCTACTCTTTCGAGAAATTAGGCAGTGGAGTTTAATACTCGCACCAGTCGCTTTAGCAACTGTATTCTTAATATGGGTATTAAAAGACAATTTTGGGTCTAGAAACAACCCCAGGTATCTATATTCAGTTACCCAGGGGACGGGCTGGCCAAAAAGAGTGATACTCCCAATGGAGAAAACGCGATCTTCCGAGTAAATAGCATACAGGCAGATTTAGTGGCGTTTACTTTGATTTTCCAGGTGGTTAACCATTTTTCTAGATTATAAACTGAATATTGCAAGTCTTTAACAGCAAGCTGAGGTGATTTGTTCTGTGTGGCTATCGCCGTATCATCAGCGTAGCAGAAAAGAGAGGTCTGGCAGTCTCTCGGAATATCATTGATGTAAAGATTGAAGAGCGCGGGCGCCAATAGCGACCCTTGCGGAACTCCCCCTTCTATTGGTCTGGTTGAGGAAGTAACTCCACCCACTTTGACTAAGAAAGCTCGGGACTGCAGGTAGGAGTGAAGAATCAAAATCAAGTCGCATGAGCTTGAATAATAAGCCATTATGCCAAATTTTATCAAAGGCCTTGGCTACGTCCAAAAATAATATTCCCGTAGATTTGCGTTCGTTAAAGCCGTTCATAAAGCCCATGTTGAAGAACCAATGTTGTAAATATAAGCAAGCTTGTCTCTTATTATATTAAAACATCATCTCAACTCAACATTTTTATCAATAAATTTTCTAGTAATTAAATCTGAAGTGAACTGAAATCATGTACTTTCTTTTTCTGAATTTTTTGTTATTATTTACACTGTGCTTCGTCCGAAAGTGTCAATTTGTTTTGGTGTAATATAGGTGATCGGTTCTGCTCTAAATGTGACTTTTTAAAAATCCTTTATTTTATTGGAATCATAACTACAATACTAAGATGGCTCCTTATCCAGAGGAAATCGATGTATTTTCTGCGCCACATTCAAGAATGAAAGCTTTGGTAGATGTTTATTTAGAAAAGGTATTTTCATTTTTACACCCTAATATTATGGTTCTCTTTAATTGAATATACTTCCATGTATTTATATATTTTGACATTTTTTTATATTAAGTTTTCAACCTGTTTCTCAAAATAATCTGCATTTGCTTAGTGTAAAAAACATCAATATTGCTCTTTTTAATTATGTATGAAAATCAATTTAGCATGCATTATGTTTATAATCTTCGAATGTATGTAAACCGTGCATCTGTGTATATTGTTGAGTATTATACATAATATACTTTGAGAACATTTCAATTTTTCCTCTAGTTTATCTTTTGATATATAAGAATGAAATATTCAGTTGTAAAATATTTAATATTCTGAATACAACTAAATTTTGATTACCTTTTTATCTATTTCATTTTGAGTATTATCTGTACATTATATGTATATTACATCTGCCTATATTCTTGCTAAGCATATTCATTTATACAAAATTCATCTTAATGTCAATATATAATTTATCATCAAACCAGTAACTTACTCCATTTCTTAGTAAAAATTATGTAAAAACTTTATTAGTACCCTTAAATTTTTAATGATGTCCTGTTTAGTTGTAAGCATAGTAGTTCTAATTTTTCCAATTAATGTAACTTTTCCTAATTTTTTCTTGGTTGTGAAATACTAGAATATTAAAAATGAAAGATTTTAAAGTTAAATATCATTTTCATTTCTTTTTTAAATTTCTAAGGAAATTAATTTTTAACCAACATTAATAAATCAACTTTGTTCAATTTTGACTTTATTATGAATTCATTGATTTGTCTGCTCATGCTTTTATTTATTTATTTTCCTATAGTGACTGAAATTCATTTATTAATAAATCTATAAATTAATTATTAGATTAATCAATATTAAATACAGCAGTGCTACATTATATTGCACATATTTGAAGATGAAAAAAATGTGCTGTTCTTAAAGCTTGATGTTTATATTTTTCAAAAAGTTATATGACGTTTTCCTAAAAGAGATTCATAAAATATCCAAATTGTTATAACGAGATGCAATATGGTGAAGAGTTACTTTAATTAAGCTTAGTAAAATTTTAGAAACATAAAATGATGATGTATAAGTGGTGTTTGTAGTGATTTAGAATCCGCTTTAAACTGTAGGTCCTGGTCTAAAATTATTGTAGAGCATTGGGCATAAGGCTGACAACCCTACCCCATAAAAACAAAACAAAAAATTCTGTCTTGAAATCTGCCAGTAGGCAGACAGTCTTGGCCCGCCATGGAGCTATTGCGCCACTGATGATGAAAATGATGACATTTTTTATGAACATGTTTAATTCTATTAAATTAGAAGCCTGAAATAAAATCCCATAAATCATACATTTTTACAACACTTATTATTTTTGTATTTAGTAATGAAATTTAATAATAGCCCTTTAATTGTGAATAAATCTTTTACTGTAATAAATAACTGTCAAATTTTTTTGACAATTCACAATTGACATGAATTAAAAGAAATAAGATCCCATTATTAAAACAGTATTACAAATATCTGTTTTATTGTTAGTTTTTCATATATATTAGACATTTGCTAATCAATAACTTTTTTATTTAAATATCAATGAACCATTATTTAGCAATCAATATTTTGTAACCTTAAATTTTAACTATTCATTATTTTATATCATCAAATATGTCCCCCCCCTTTTCTTTTTCTGCAGAAGATTATTTATGTTTCAACTTCATATATATTAGTTTCAGTAAAAAAAAAAATATATATTATGAAATTCACAGTAAGCTGAAATTCTCATATTAAAAATAATTAATCAGCAAAATTTTTTTTACACATGCATTGTAACCCAACGGTGTGGAAATTTTTTCTTTGAAAAAATTACTTTATTGCTGCATCATTTATTATAGTAATTATATAATATTTTGTTAATTAATTGCAGACTACTTTTTTTTTAATATTCTATTTAGTAGAAAAATAATTTTGATTATTTATGTTCTGTTTTTTAGAGACTTGATTTTTTTTGTTCAAGTGCCACTATCTATTGTTTTAATTTCTTATTTAGTATTGTTATTCAATCATTAATGTTTGTTTTATTTTCATTTTTTCCCTCTCATATCCATTAGTATCAAGAATTAAGTTAAGTTGTAATGTGATAAATGTAAACCATACTTTGCTGTCAAAATATGGTTGCCAAAATAGTCATCAAATCTGAGGATTTTCTAAAATAATATTTTAACCCAAATTCCTCCTTTATTTTTATTTTAGAAATCTTTATATTTAAAGATTAGTGAATATGTTGTATTTGAACAAGATGAAAATTTTTATTTTATGTATTCATACCTGTTTAAATTATATGTCTCTCATAAAATTTATAACATATTTTATTAAAATTATCACAGGAATATTGAATCACACACATTTATTATTATAATTAATCAGCTAATTTATTATAATTAATTTTATTAATTCTCAATTGCTCTTTATATTACTTTTGCATGAGTACCACACTTATCTTTTGAGGTACCTTAGAGTATTAAATTTTTAGGTTTATTTGACTTAAAACTTATTTTGTCTTGTATTTTGATCTAATCTATATTTGTAATGACATTTATTAATTCCTATTTTTAATCGGGCTATTAGTATTAATGTTTATCTAAAGTTTTAATATTTAATTAAAATTATATGCCTTATGTAGAAAGATGCTGAAATATTATACATATCATTTTATTTTGTGCATAATTAATATAAAAAACTTAAGGGAGTATTAAAATTAAATGTTTTTATTAATGATAAAATATAGGATTATATTGATATGTTTTCAATTTATAAAAAGCAATATTGATAATGATAATAAAATCGTATGAAAAATTTAAATATATATTTTAAAAGTGAAATATTTAATACTATATAAAAATATTCATTATAATTAACCATAACCATACTTTTTAAATAATATTACAAAACTTAAATATGCTATTTTTTAGTACTGAATACATTAGTAAATATTTATCACAATAACATGCTGCTTCATAACTCATTCAGGGTACTAAAATTTCTAAAGTGGAAATTCTTTTAACATTAGCTGCTGAGGAGATTCTTTGTTGAAGTCATTGTTCTGCAAGTCAACAAACAAGTTTTAAATTGTAAATAAGAAGAAAATAATTAATATGTGCAATATAAGAATTATTGATTAATATTAAAACGAGTAGTAAAATTTTAGTGTTCTTTTTATTTTGACAAAAATTATTCATAATAATAAAAATAAAAAAAACCTTTTAATTGTTTTCGTTTTTTCTTACAATTATGATTTATAGAAAAGGGTAATTTAATAAGAATGATTGTGCTAAAAACATTTATCTTTCCCTTTTTAACTAAAAATAGCTCTACAAGCAAGTATCTGGACTTATCTTAAACAAATACAGCTTTTAAAATATTTTTCATAAATAATAAATTTGAATTCAAGCTGAAAATTTCAGGAAGGTTATCCAAATTGGTTATCTGGTGAGATGAGCTGTTTAGAGAGATAGTTTATCTTAAAATTTTTTTACTTATTATGAATGTTTTCTATTGTGTTTTTAGTATTAAAGAATAAAAATATTTTTTAAAATTAAAAAAAAAATGTTGTGTCATTTTATTTTACAATTCTGACTTTTCAGCTCACTTGTACTGATTTTACGGATTACACAGCATTGGAATCTTTGTTACATGATTTGCACCATACATTCTGTGAATTTAAGTCTCACGAACAGATTGAAAACAAATATATCATGCGAAAGTTAAAGAAGCGTCTTAAGGTAATCCTTGTTATAAATATATATATATATATTAAGTATTTAATTTATTGATTTTATTTTTTTCAATTGATATTTTCATGAGTAAAATATTATTAATAAATCCTGTTAGTACTTATTTATCAACTTTAGCTTATATCTTTATGGGCAAAATCATTTTCAAAATTGAAAACTATTTTAGTGCCAAGAAATAAACTATGTCATTTTTTTTTTTTTTTTTTTTTTTTTTTTTTTTTTTGTAACTATTTTGGTTTTTCATACCCCCTACCTGTTTCTTATTTATGTGGTGGTTTGATTATATAATTGCTATGCTCATTTAAACATACCTTATAATTTGTATAATTAGTTAGATAATATATTTTACATAGATAGCTTCGCATTTGTTAATGAAAAGAATAATGGTAACATGCTAGAGTTAATAAAACATATACAAACTAGTTGTATATTTAATTTAATTTTTAGTATCTCATATTAGGTATGATATATTTTCTGTAAAATTGTCGGCTTAATGTTTTTTTTAGTTGCTATCCATTCATGATGCTGCTGTCTGTAATTGCCATTCTGATAATAAGCTGTCTGACATGTTAGCTTTAGTACAAGATGGATACTCTTGTACATCCAAGACAGAAGCAGAGCGTATCAATTTTGGGCTGAAGTTGCAACATGCCCTTCAAGAATTCACAGGTTCTTTTTTGCCACATATGAAGGAGGAAGAAGAGGTATTGCTTCAGAGCATTTTCAGTACAATTAATGAAAAACAACTGCAAATTAATTTATAATTTACATATGATTTTATTCCCATCTCTTTGTTTAAGCTAGTAATTTATTTGTCTATTCTTATATTATCCATTCTGAATGAGTAGTAAGATTTTCAAAACTAGTTATTTATTTAAGCTTGCCTTGATTTCTGCTTGTGACATGAATGTGTTTTAGTATTCCATATCCTAAAAAATGAGTAGGCGATTTTGGTTTACATCTTACATTGACTTATATAACAAGTGAAAGTTTTGTAGATTTTTTTCCCAATAAATTTATTCAAATGCAGAGAATTTTCTTTGAAATACTTCCTTGGAGGTATTACATTCCATGGAAAATAGCATTGAAGAATTGTAGAAATGGAATGTTCTTCTAAAAATGTTATTAATAGTTTAGTAAATTTTATAAGCTAGTTATAAAAAAAAAATTTCTTTTAAATTTAAAAATAGATCCAAGATCATTCTTAATGAAACAAAATGGCCTGTCATATTCTAACAATAGACCTAAAGAATGCTGAATATTTATCAAAACAAAGCATTGTCATTTGTAGATGTTAGATTAGTTGTCAGTGTAGGTCTTTTAACGTTAAGTTAAAATTACTTACTTTAAAAAAAATGGCTGCTTAGGAGCTAGCACTTCGTAGAAATTTTGCTGCTTATAAAATTCACATAATTCTTTTTTCACAGACAAGAAAAAGCAGGTCTTTTTACTGATATGAAGTTGTAATAGGATCTTATTGGAAGAAGATCATTAAATGAATATCAGAAGCTGACAAGAATAATTGAGGATCATAGATCTAGAACTGGAGATTCATCATGCAGTAGATTATTGTTTCTTTAAACTAAGGGGCATGTTTCTCGAAGAGGTGCAGGTGGGTTAAATAGGTAGACACAGCATTATTTTCCTAATGGAAATTAATAAGTAAATCTAAAATAATAACATAGAAAAAATTTTCAGTGAAAAGTTTACATTAAGTTACTGTTTTAAAATTATTGATAATCCTCTTAAGCTGGTAAGGTATTGATGATTTTAAATCTGGAAACATAAGAAAGTCTAATTCCATCCATAACAAAGTATTTATACAAAAACATTTTTTTTTTTTTAATTTGAATTGAATACTATCAAATCATGTCAAAGCAAAAGATTTCTTTTTGATGCAGAGAAAATTTTATTATTATAAATCAGGCAAAAAAGTTATTAAAACAACCCAGCTAAAAAAGAGTTGGAACCATTAGTGCATTGCACCATGTCGAAAGTGTCTTGCATCTTCCAGTATGTGATAATAGTTTGTGATATAGATATATGTTTAATAGATATAGATTAATTATGATGGCATTATAGTTAATTGCCATTTCTTAAGTTCAATTTTTGTATGTTGCTTATTACATAATTTAAGATTGTATTATTACCATTCCTACTTAGTACTTAAAATACTATTTAATATTTAACAATGTAAATTTCATTTTGTATATATTTAGAGTGATAGGGATAATTTTCTAATTTCTTACTTAGAACAATATTATAAACAATGAAAAAATTATCTAAATCAATCAAATATGTATAAATACTTACCAATATTCATGTATAATAAAATTTCTGGTAAACTTTTTAATTTAACAGTGTTTATACCTTTAAAAAAATTTGTATAATCAAAATTCTTGTATATATCACTGATTGTTCCAATCACATTGCAACTTACGTTATAAAAGTTGCTGCTTTTTAATTAAAAAAAAAGGAGAATAGGAGCTATTGATTTTTATATATAACTTCTGCCTGTGTGAGTGGCATTTAGTTTATGGTTTTGTAATTTCCATTTTAAAGGCATATTCGTGTAATGCTCTGTATTAATTTAAGCTATGATTGTAGTTCTGTTATCTGATAGGTTTTTCAACCTATGCTGATGAAGTACTTTGAGTATGAGGAGCTAAAATGCCTTAAGGAGCAAGTGATAGAGGAACACAGCAAGTGGCATGTATATGAGAAAAATACTCTGGAAGAAGCAGAAGCTGATTTAAGTGAGTCACACAGCAATCTTCTGAAATATTTCAGTTAATTTGTGTATAATGGTATTTTTATTAAAATATATTATGTTGTAAAAGATATTGGTTTCTACCAGTGATTTTGAAACTGCGAAACATGTTCTCTAAATTATATGTTCTTTACAGAATTGAATAATTAGAAAATTAATTTTAAAAAAAAATTATTTTGTATTTCATAGTAGTTTAAAAATTTTGTAGAAATTTTGTATTTTTTTTTGAAGTATAAAGATTTTGTATGTGAACTTTCATAAATTTAAATAGTTCTAATAATTACTTTTATCCAAATCAATAAGTATTAGCCATTTTAAAAATAAATCATTAAAGGTTCCAATTTCTTACATAACATATGAGAGTTGTTTTGGCTTTCAAATTAGAGTCCAAACCACATGGCGAGAGAATAGTTTTTAAATTATAAAAGTTAGTTTTAATTAAAAAAATTAATTTATCAGAATTAATTAACTAAATCAAAAATTGGTTATTGGTTTTAGTTATAGTTAAACTTATGTGTTAAAGCTAAATTAAAATCTATATCTATAAATGAAGTTTGTTTTGTTTTTTCAAATGTGTCTTGTGAATCCCCAATAAAAGCATATTGAAATTTTTATCTTTGAGTGTCATTCTTTAATATTATTATCTAATTGAGTTAAAAGAAGAAAAGAGAGAGAGAATACATTTAAAATTCAAGCATTTTTTGTTTTTTGCTTTATTAGTTTTGAAGCACTTTTTTCACCAAAATACCTCTATTGCTGTAATGAAGTGTGTCATAATGATGTAATGTTGCAAAAAGATTCTTTATTGGGCAAAATTTATCCTAATTAACCCAATTTACTTTATTTTAAATCTTCTTCTGAAATTATTTCATTATTATTATTTTTTTTTTTTATAATTTCTGTAATATATTTAATTTTTTAGAATTGGATGTTAGTCAGACAAGTGCAGATAATTATATTTCCAAGCTGCCACCTGAAATTTTAAGCCACATTATGTCCTTTTTGTCACCAAAAGACCTCCTGTGCTGTTCAGAAGTATGTCACGAATGGTATAATATTGCAAAAAGTCCTTCATTGTGGAAAGAAATTTATCCTTGCTTTTGGGCACATGGTGAGCAAAAGAGATTTATAAAAAAAATATGATGGTTACCAGGTTAAATTAGATATTTGATTTATATAATGTAGTTTTAACTTTAAATCCCAGATCTTTGTTCATTATTATCTGCCAATTCTGAAAAATAATAAAGATAAATGAAATTGATTTCAAAAATTAAGAACATTGTCATTTAATTGTCTTTATTAAAAAAAATTTTAAACCATTGAATATTTTTTAATTGTGATAAATGTATATTTATTTCATTATATTTAAAGCATAAACTTATTTATTATACCCAAGTCTTTAAAAATGAAAAATGGCAAATTGTTTTTATAATAATAAAATTTCAGAATGAATGTTGAAAAATATTTGTATAGAGAAAGAAGATTCTGCTTACTTTATAGCAATTTTTAATCATTTTATTTATTAAGAAAATTAGTCTAAATCAAGAATATCAAATGTCCTTTGGTTTCATTTGTAAAAAAAGTGGTATTACACATGAAATATAATAATTTGATAATAGATGTTGAACAAAAAAAAAAATTATAATCTATTATAAATAAGCAAAAATGCTATATCATAATAATTTTTATTTCTGAGTAGATTTGCAAAATGTAGTTTAGCAGCCAGAAGTTTTAGTACCCAAAATGAGAAATTTCTCTGAAAATAAAAATGGAATTGGTGAATGGGTTTTTAAATTAAATAGAATTACAAAAAATTAAGCATTGATGTTTTTATGTATTGATTTTAAAGGAATTTATGATCACATGTTCAACCTCATTCATAACAGTGCTGAGTTGCATGCAGACCATGGGTTGAATAGCCTTGTCAAAATTATATAACTTTGTAAATGTGGATGAATTATATTTTACTGTTCTTTCATGAATATTTATTTTTGAAAAAGTACCAAATACTACTTTTAACAATTTACTTTCAACAATGTGAAATAGATTTTTCATTTAATGTTTCCTTTGAGATTGTGTTGATTAAAAAAAAAATTCCATTTTATGGATTGGAATAGTTAAGATTTCCATCTTTTAATAAACTTGTTTTTGAATAAGAAACACATGCCAGAATTTTTTTTTCACTAACTCGTTTGTGTAATCAAACAAGAGGATAATAACTAATGCATTTGCAAGTTGTTATTGCGTAAAGCTCATATTGTTCTCTTACTTTCAGTTTTAGTTTTTTATGAATAGAAACAGCATAAATCATGAAATGTATGCATAGAAAATATATAAGAAAGTAAAATATCAAACAAAAATGTAACGTATGTGAGCAATAAGCATTAAAAAAAGAGATTAAAAATTCAACCATTAGTTTTTTGTTTTATGTGTTATTAAACAACTAAAAAAATCGTTTGGTGTTTTGAACCACTTTTATCAGTGAAAACCTCTTAATGATAAAATATTTAAAAAAGATTCTTTATTAGGCAAAATTTATCCCAATTAGCTCAATTTACTTTATCTTAAATCTTAAAAATGTAACATATCTGAGCAATTAACTTTTATTAAACATTCATTTACTATTAGCTGTTAATTTATTCAAAAAGTTAAATTGTAATGAATTAATAAAAAATATAGGATTACCCCTATATTTCTTGAAAGAAATGTGTTAAAACTAGAAAAGTATTAAATATAAACTGGGATGATGAGAAAAACATTTAGCTGATTTAAATCGGAAGTTTAATTTCAATTAATGAAGCATATGATTTGCCATTATTAATAGCAGAATTAAAATAACATTTAATGAAATATTCTTATATGCATATATATATATATATATATATATTGACAAGTATTCTGTAGAAGTATTTATTTTTTGACTTTTCTCTTTTTCTGCTTTGAAGCACTTACTTTTATTTGCTTGCATGAATATATTTACATTGCTTGACAATGTGAGTTGCTTCTAGTTAAAAGAGAATTATAATGCCTTCTGTACTTTTTTTTATTTTATTGCTTTTATGAATAATACATAAGTGGGCATACAGATATCAATTAAATTAATTATTTGTTATAAGTGTTTTTTGAAAATTTTGTGTCCCAAACAGAATGTAAGTAAATTCTGAAATTTTATTCTTTCAATACGCTCGTATGTTTGATTCATATTTTGTATTATTTATTTGTGTGTTACAATTATATATAGAGAAAGAGTCTAAGTTATAAATATAAAACTGGAGGGAAGTATTTTATTAATTTCTCATGAAAGTCTGTTTTAAACCATTGAAGTATATTTTGAGGTTATATATAACTACTAACTATTATAAATTGCTGTATTCTAATTAGTTATTATTAATCACAATTTTCGTCCTTAACAAAGATTAAATCTGTTATATTTTAGGTATATGGGGAAATTATGAAGAAAATCATGAAGATCGTATCAAAACTTTCTATCCAGATGCGAAAGGCCTGTATGAACTGCATCATGATGAAGATGCTGATGTTGATGAATATGAGGAAGAAGATTCCTACCTTTCTGATGAAGCATCTGGGGATTTCATCTCCAGGAACCAACAAAAAGAGACTATAGCTCTGCAGTCCATAATCAAATATCTTCTGCCTCAAATAGGAGAAGGGGTTCAAAAAATTGTGATGTCCTCTTCTAGAAGTCTTACAAGCAGTCTGGTGAGTGTTGCAGTCTTGATCTTTAAAAACCTACTCAAAAATGTTTCAATCTTAGTAAGGAAGTTTTGTTGCAACATTTTTTTTTTTTTTTTTTTTTTCGTTTGCTGGATATTCTATTTTCCCATTATTGCGCCATCCAGGTCCAAATTTTTTTTTCCCCCAGCATAAGGGGTCAAAATATCTTTACAAAAACATATACTTCAGTGTTTATTTTTGTTAGTGCAGATCACAAATGGGTGCAGCAAAGGCTTTTATATAATTTTTCATTCCTATGATTAGCAAAGTAGTAAAATGTTTAAATGGCTCAAAAATCATATTTTTGAATAAACAAATTTAATTTGCATTTTATATATAGTCATTCAATTGTTTAATATAATTTACATTTTTCTTTATTGTTGGTATGTAAAGGATGGGGGAAAAAGCATTATTTCATTTTTTTTTAAATTGATTTTGATTTATTATCATTATTTCATTTTGATTTAAATAATGAAAATTATTCCAAAAGTGCTTCTTTGTTTCTTTAAAATCGTTCAAATTTCCCCATAAGTCATTTTAGTAGATTGATGCTTTTAATTAGAGTACATAATTTTTCTTCCTATTTCACAATTAAATGTTAAATATCTTTAAAAAATCATTTAAAATTAAATTTAAATATTAATTTTATGATAATATTGACCTTCTATTAAGCAAATATATTTTCTTTAAAATCATTTTCTACATCAATTTATATCAATAGGGCTTTAAAAATTTAATTAATTAATGTGAATATAAATTGTTCTTTTTATACTTTATAATGTTTTATTTAAATTGTTAGGTGTATTTTATAACTGTTAATACATTTATAAATTATAGAAATTTTTTTATTTTGCATTATTGCTAAACATGATTACAACATACTCCATTCAATTCTATTGATAAAAATCTTTTTTTTTTTGTCAAAAGATTAACTTTTGTTTAAACGTTCAAAATCATCTAAATTAAATATTATTATTATTATTTTTAATTTTAAAGTTACTTAATTGGTTGCATACAATTTGTAGTATCATTTACTAAAAAAAATTTTTTTTTTTTCAGTTGCGATCAATTTTAATCATGTGTCCAAATGTATCTCATTTAGATGTTTCTTATACTTCAGTTGTAGATTCAGCATTTAAGGGGTAAGATAGCTTTTATTTCTTAAAAATTCTTTACAATAGTATTACATTTGGTACCCCCAAAAGATTAGTAAAAACTTTGTCTATAAATATTATGATATCTGCCATGATTAGTTAGCTGTTCCATATATCAGCAGTAGAAATCTTTGTATAAAAGAAACATTAATGAAAATTTCTGCTTATAATCTACAGATTATAAAGAAACCTTAGAAATTTCACAGTGTAGATTATAAACTACTGCATATATTTTTGTTCAGAAGTTTAATAAAAAACAATTTTAAAAAGCAGCTAGCTTAAGATATTTTTGAACAAAAAAAATTTAAATTCGTGTGAGAGGAAATTAAACAATGTTCTTAAAAAAAAAAAAAAAAAAAAAAAAAAAGAAACAAAACATTTTTGGATGATGGAAGGAAGTTGAATAAATACAAAAGTAGACATAACGCAGTGTGTGAAATGTGTATGCTAGTGGATGGAAAAGAAAGCTATATATAAGAATTAAAAGTGCTTTAGAAAAGGTTAGAAAATAATTACATTTCATACTAGTAATTTTTCTTTTTAACACATATGAAAATTGTAGATTGTCATAAGATATTGTTTTGTTTGTTTTCACCATTTTTCTTATATGTGTAATTTTTTTTTTTTCGGTTTTCACTATCTTAAATGTGTAAAATTATTTTTTAAATATAATTGGGGTATCAAAAATGTTTTTTATAACTGAAAAACTTTTTATACCATGGATGTAAAAATATAATATTCATATAAGGTATAGCAGAGAACAGGTGCAAATCATATAAGAACCTTTATTTTTGGGCAAAAATTATGCCTGTAGATTATAAATTGAAAATTACAGTATTTAAAATTCAAGAAATACTTTAAAAATACAGATTAACTGTAATACTTGAATTGAAATGACAGCAGCATCAAGTGGCATTGATGAAATTAAATCATCCAGTAACTGTGGATCAGGTTTTTGGTTATCTTTTATTATCAGAATTTTGATCAGTCTGTGTACCTTTGAAATTTCGTTTTTATTATGTTTTAATGTACTGCTCATAATTCATCACCTTAGTGATATTATGGAAGCTTTTGTATATCAATGATTGATACATTATGATTTTGGATACTTGAATATGGCATTGGGAAACTTTGGTTTAAATTATTTGCCTTTAAAATCTCAGAACATATTGGTGTGGTAAAAATTAGTTTTTGTTAGTGAAACTCACTTTGCTTATGATATTTGTTTTCTTTCTTGAAAACTTAATTATAGAGGTGTTTTTTGGCACATCTTAAATGTTATTTCTTGAAGCCTATGTTACACCATTCAAGTTGAAATGTTATTTTCTTCAATACCACTTCAGAAAGCAATACCATTGACTTTAAATATTAATTATTCAGCCTAATATGTTTTGAAATAGTTTCATGCAATTCAGTTTTCTTTCAAGGATGTCCTATGCTTTATCGCCTTATTTCATCTCTATCTATATATTATGATCCACTGTTTATGCGATCTTCAATATTCTTGAAATAGTAGATTATTTTAAGTATTTTTTTCTGCTATTTGTTGCATAAAGTGCCCTTCTTCTGCAAAAACAATGATACACATACAATTTTCATTTTCTTTCTTTTATATGTCCACCATAAAAATACTAGATGAAGAATGAAAATGGTTAATGTTAAATGAATATGAGATTACTAAGCTTTTTTTTTATCATGTAATTACTGAATTAATATTTATAAACCACTGATCATACTATATAATATAATATGCTATTTTAAACAGCTTAGGAAAAATTATAAATGTAATTGTATTTTTTTTAA